>CM051237.1:410323621-410771121 GCA_027917425.1 Gastrophryne carolinensis | reverse complement strand
AACTTAAGATTCACACACAATTACAATGTTAATGTTTTTTTTATTTTACTATTTACAGTATTTACTGTTTGTATTAGTACAAAAAAAGTAGAGAGGACAACAGAATTAGCAGAGTATTCAGAGTGCTCAGACCTTTCAATACATTTTAATTGAAAGTAATAGTAAACATAATTACAGACAGTAGTACACAAGAAAGTACAAAGACAATAGTAACATATATCTATGATGAGTTTAATTTCTATATATAAATATATTTCTTTTTACATGATTTACATTTGTATTACATTTTTTCAAGTGAAATCAGAAAGATGCTCCCTTTTGTTTATTTGTTAGATAATAAAAACATAGTGTTAGTAATATTTCTATAGTAATTAATTGCACTTTAGGAATGGCTTTTTGAGAAACATCTTCAAGATAAATACAGCAAGCTCAAGTGCCTTGATTAATTACTAGAGATGCACAAAGAACCTTGCCAGACATTATATTATATATATATATGTATTGTTTAAAGGGAAAATCAAGCCAAACCTGACTGCATCTCCCTGGCATGCTGCAGCACAAGGGGCATCCCAATTTGAAATGACCCACAGCGCATTTCTTTCTGGCAAACCAAGGAGCCCATACTTACTTCTTTTGTGTTCCATCAGTTTGTGTAATGTTCCTTTTAGTTTAGTAAAAAATGACTATAAGTGGCATTGGCGCATTCTGGTGGGGGATTTCTAGGATGTCAAGCAGAATTACTCCCATAGTAATGTCCCAGCCCACATGATTGTTGGTGACCAATGGGGTTTGTGATATGGTTGCTGAAGCCAAAGAACGGGGAGGCTGATGTATCAATAGCGGCAGGTAGCGACAGATGAGCGTTTGTAGCAGGCATTTTCAGAGCGCCCACTAGTAGTCGCAGTGCTCGGCCGTGAGTCGCTACTTTATAGCGACTCAGTCGCTGTTCAGTAATGTTGAATACATTGTGAGGAGTCACTATTTGACCAGTACAGCGCTGTATGGGAGCGCATGTTAGCAACTGCTCATAGCGACCGACTCACACCATATTCAGCAAAAAAACAGCTTCACAAATCTCTGGCGCTGAAAAATACTTGTTTGAAGCCCAGAGCGCAGGAGGCGGTGTGTTTAAAGTGTGTTTTCAAGCATCTATCAACTTGTAACAAAGCGAAAACATATGGAATTACACTGTAACAACATTGTAACATGAACACTTTAATGCCAGACCTGTAATGTCATTTCTGAGGAAATATATAAAAAATGAAAAAATTATGGAAAAAATACTATTTCAATGCCAGAAGAGGTCACAGAATTATTTGTGATTTTTTTGAAGAAAAAAAAAACCTGTTTAAAGAGAAGAAAAGGAGAGCGTCAGGTAGCGAGAGGTCATACCTGGCGCTGTGCAAGGCTGAACGCTGGCGCTGTTCGCTGAGGCTGTGAAAATGATGAATCAGACGCTACATGGCGCTATCTCAGCCGCTAAACAGATTCTGGTTGATAAATGTGTAATTGCGTGCCGTGCCCGGCGTTCACCAGTCGCTACCTGTCATTAACCAGCCACTACCTGACGCTATCCCTTCTAAAATAAGGGCCATAGTTTGCATAATTGACTGGACAGGTACCCCAATCAGGATGCCCTGAGGGAATGGTTACAAGCAACCTAGGGCTGGATAGAAAAGGAATAAAACCAGGACTCCTGCCCTGTGACCCCTTGAAGATACATACAGCAAGTTCAAGTGCCTTGATTAATTATTAGAGATGCACCAAGAACCTGGAAGAATTTAATATGCCCCACAGCACATCCATGTATGGCAAAGCCGGAAACCAGGCAGCCCATACTTACTTCTTTTGTGTGCCATGACAGGTACCCCAATCAGGATGCCCGGGGGGGGGGGGTGGTGACAAGCAACCTAGGGCTGGATAAAAGAGGAGGAAAACCAGGGATCCTGCCCCCTGGCCTCCAATGTTTGTGGACCTCTACAGTTGCTCTGGGGGCCTCCACTAGACTTTCTGCCCAGGGCCATTCATTACTAATGCCAGATAGCGACAGATGAGCATCTGTAGCGCGGATTTCAGAGCGACCGCTAGTAGTCGCTGTGCTCGGCCATAGTTCTTTGTTTCAGAGTGCCTCAGTCACTGGCCGGCATTGATGAATATGATGTGTGAGTCGCAGTACTACGCTGTAAGGAAGCGAACGGTAGCGCCAGCTCAGTGCGACCGACTCACACCACATTCATAAGAAAAAAAAACCTCAAACAGCGCTGGCGTGCAAAATCATGTAGTTGTAGCCCATAGCGCCAGAAGCTGTGTGATTAAAGTCTGTTTTTGAACATGTATCCATTAGTAACAAAGCTAAAACATATGAAATTACATTGTTATAACGCTGTAACATGAACACTTTAATACCAGACATGTAAGGACAATTCTGCATAAAAATCTTATTAATCCAAAAAGTTTTCAAAAATGTCATTTCCTTGCCCAGGATACATGTCAGAAAGATTTGTGAGCAAACGAAAAAAAATGGGATCTGGAAAGAGATTTAAGAATCGTCCATAGAAATGTATGGGAGAGCGCCAGTTAGCGACAGGTAAGACGTGGCGCTCTGCAAGGCTGGTGCTGTACGCTGAGGCTGGGATAATGATGAATCGTACGCTACATGGCGCTGTTCCAGTCGTTTACCAGAATCACTTTCATAAATGTGTAATTGTGTGACGTGTCCGGCGTTCCCCTGCCGCTACCTGGCGCTACCTGTCACTGTACAGGCACTACCTGGCGCTATCCATTCATGAATAAGGCCCTTAGGCCCTTATTTATGAAGGAATAGCGACAGGTAGCGACTGGTGAGCGGCCGGTAATGCCAGTCACCGCCACGAGAACGCCGGCTCCCCATCACACATTTATCAAGCCGATCCTGCTTAGCGACTGAGATAGCGCCATATAGCCACTCATTCATCATTATTCCAGCCTCAGCCCACAGCGCCAGCGTCCGACCTTGAACAGCGACAGGTATGACCTCTCGCTACCTGGCGCTCTCCAATGCATTTCAATGGAACAATCTTTAAATATTCATAATTAATTGTTATTAATTTTTTTTTTTTTTTTTTTTTAAATGTGAAAAATTCTGTGACCACTTCTGCCATTTTAGATAATTTTTTTAAGGGAAAAAAAAATTGTGCAAAATTGATATTACAGGTCTGATATTAATGTATTCATATTACTAAATTATTTTTTAAAATTTTTTTTTTGGTTTCCAAAAATATGGTGGTTTGGGCGGGTTAAAAAACTACTTTTAACACATCGCCTCCAGCGCTCTGGGGTTTAAACATGCATTTCACAGCGCTTGAGCGCACTGTCAGAGGGGCGCGCGGGAGGCGGCGGCGGCGGACGCGCTGTGTTGTCCGCCGCTGTCACCCGCTTGTCCGTCGGCGGTGATTGGTCAGCGCGGCCACGTGGGAGCGGGGAGAGGTGAGTTTTGGGGGCTTTCTGGGGGGTTTCAAACAGTGGGGCGCCCTTAATCGGGGTGCCCCCCTGAAGTGGACCAAAACCCAGGATAGTCAAAATCCTGGGTGTTGGTCCACTTTAAAGAGACGGCAATCTAAGCTGAAGCCCAGTTCATGTCTAACCTCTATTTATTCCCATCTCACACCTGTCTGTCTGTCTTGCATTTAGCCTACTGTCTATTTATGAGTTAGGAAGCTTCATAGAGTTGAACTGAAGACCCAGACTGAGAAATGGGTGCCGGGTCAGGGTGTCATGGCCGGCCATCATAGGGATCAGCAGCTGCATGTCCTGGAAGATTACGCTACTAAAATAAAACCCGGACAGTCTTGTTCAAGGACACAACCGCGCTCCCACAATGGGGTCTTTCACTACCATTTCACATTTCAGCATCTTAGTCATGCTTTGCTGCAAGATGACACCTCGGCCGCCAGCGTCATTCAATCTGATCATGTCGCTGCCATATATCACCTGTTACAGGCAGCGAGAGGGCCGGGAAAGAAAGCAGAGAAATGAATTGATTCTTTTCCATACAGGGGAGCCAAATGGAATTACTTTCTCTCTGCACGCCCAAGGACAAAATACATTTCCAAGCACTAACCAGCACAGTGGTGTCTGTATTAGCATCACATCTGAAATATTCATACGGAACCATCCGAATGACAATTGTAACAGCGGCTTCTATTATTCATTTTTATTCTCTAGATTATCTGCACAGTACAATACATTTTAGGGTAGAGGACTAGCTACAATTTGGAAGTGCTTAAAGGAGATCTAAGGAGACCATTGCAGCTCTGTGTCAGGGAGGGTCCGGGTCTGCAAACTGCAACCAAACTAATCCACCCACAGGGATCGTTTTGGACAAACTGTGGCCCTGGGCAAAATACTAACTGGCTTCAGCTGTAGGAACATTCATGCCCATGTCTGCTTCCAGGGTCCAGAACTGCACAACACCTTCCTATCCAGCAACATTACAGTGGATCAAAACTCATGATTTTCCCTCTCCCAGGTTTTTCCCCCAAAACATACCTCTCCATGGTCTCATGGTTATCCATCGGCATCATATGTCATGTGTAGTAATTCCTGGCATAAAAGAGCAGGCGCATCACCGGCCTCCCTATGGTGTGTGGCACGCTTCTGCACCCTACAGATGTGTGCCCTACAGATGTGGCCGTTCATGTTTACGACACCACGGGAGCCACGAGAGAATGGTAGCTTTACTCAGAAGGCCAGCAGCCAGCCCTGGAGTCTTTTAGACTGGAGTTTGGAGTCCAGAGCTTGCCAGCCTCATTTAGTCATCCACAACTAGCAATATATATATATATATATATATATATATATATATAGCAACATGAAGTCAATTAAACCAGGGGGATCAAATCACGTTACCATAGGACGTGGTTGGTCCACTTTAAGAATAAAGTAAAAAGTGGGACAGGCAGGAGACCCCTTTATAGATGAGGTCTTGTGAAAAGGCCCTCCCCTAACGCTCTGCTTCCCACTCATGTGTGCATTGCATTTAAAGCAGACTAAAACCCAGGATTGCACACTCCTGGTCCGCTTTGCAGGCCCTCCCCCCATTTGTGTGTGACACCCTCTTCGTCAACAGTTTTCTGCTCCCACAGCACATGCACAGAGTCTCTCCCAATCAGACTTCACCAGTGTGAGTTCTCAATGGAACAACTGGCAAGAGCTATTGCTGTATTTTGGCAAGGGTACACGCATCAGATAGAGGCCTGTGTATTGTGCCATAGGGATGACTATCAAGGTGAACATCTGGCAAAACCAGGAGGTTTCAGACCGTGGGGCATCCCAAATTGGTATGCTTATTTTCCACCTCCTGCCCAAGCCTGGGCCAGTGGGCAACCTTGAGCCTGCTTGGCTCACTGAAGGGACCCTTACTATCTTGCCTCCCACACTGAACAGCCAAAGGCCGCCTATGCCCGGCCCAGCCTTTTACATCAAGACTAGACATCATTTGACTAGATGTCAGATGAAAAATATTGGATGATCACCCAGTGTTTTTACCTCACTCTTGGCTTTGTGCCATTCTTGAACTACTTGCAAACTTCAGCTGAAACGTGTCCAGCTTTATGGTCCCAATAGTGCTGAGAAAGCTACTACACGAAACACGCCCTCTCCCGACTTGTCAATCTATTTAAAGACCTCCAGTCAAAACAAGAAAGTTTAATAAACTGCTTCCCCTCTTATGAGCAGTGACATAAGCAGTTTGAGAGTGCTTAAAGTGGACCAAAACCCGAGATTTTCACTATCCCGTATTTTGATCTGTCCCCCTGGGGCACTCTGGTTTGTGGTGCCCCACTGTGTGAAACCCCCCAGGTCACCGAGTCCACTTACCTCTCCTTGGGCCCACGCTGCGGCTAGAGCAGCCAGCTTGAATCCTATCCGCACTTCCGAGCAGTGCTGGCATCATTCGGCTCGCTTTGGCTGTGAACGGCCCCGCACAGCGATTTAGTTGCAGCAGACGGGGCCTTATACAGCCAAGGAGGGAAGTGAGTCAGGCCAGCGTCCCTCTCAAGTGCACTGCGGGCTCAGGGAAAAGGTGAGTTTACTGCGCACCCTGGGGGGTTCACACAACAGGACATCCCAGTTCGGGATGCCCCCAGGGCAGGGAGTGAGCCTGCCCTGGAGTTTCATAAACTCCAGGGTGGATTTTGGTCCACTTTAAGCCCATGCAAATGTTGTTCACTATTGAATTACATGGGGCGGCCATCTTGCCACACACCTGAGAGTCCTGTGCCAGCAGCAATTCACACCAAATTGGCAGAGATAGATGCCTCAGAAACAAGGAGAAGCTGGTCTGGTGGTAAGGAAAGCGATTTTGTGACCGGAGGGTTGCAGGTTCGCTTCCTTGCAGATATTTCTTGCTCGTCGGTTTGCTCACTCATTTACCCTAAGTGATGACATCATCGGAGAAAAAAAATTCCCCACTTTACAGAATTATAAAGGAATCTGCAGGTTTAATGGTTGAGAGTAAGCACATTCCGCAAAGGGGACTTATTTTGATCTGCTACCAAGCAGCTAGCGTGAAGTTGGCCTAAGCAAACCCAGTTTAATGTGTAACAGTCCCCAGCAAGGCCTAATAACAGCGCCCCCGCCATCATCAAATATGAGACACACAGCTAAGAATTCACACATTAGCAACATTTGCAGTTCAATAAACAGCTTAATGAACATGTAATACCGCTGAGGAATGCTGTACAAGACTTGGGTAAGTGACTTGGTAAATGTGTACCTTACAATCTACACTGGATTCAAGTTAATGCGATCAAAAAACTCACAAAGCATGAAACTACCCCCCCCCCCCCCCACCGCTTCCAAAGGACCCCTGCCCTAAAGAGCAGATGAAACCTCATTGGATACAGAATTCACAAGCAGGGGGGGAGGCCGATTCATTAATAGCGCCAGGTAGCGACAGATGAGCGCCAGTAGCGTGATTTTCACTGCGCCAGCTAGTATTCGCTGTGCTTGGCCGGGGTTTGCTTGTTGACAGCGACTCAGTCGGTGTGCGGTAATGTTGAATACGGGGTTAGGGGTCGCTGTTTCATAGGTTCCGCGTTGTATGGGTGCGCCTGACAGCGAATGGCCAGAGCGAACGGCTTGCTGCAGATTCGTTAACAAATCACGCTCAAAAATTTCTCGCGCTGTGAATTCCTTGTTTAAACCCCAGAGCGCTGGCGGCGATGTGTGTAAAGTAGTTTTTAACCCCCAAACAACCATTTTTTTTATATGTAAAAATTATACAAGTTTTTCTAAACATTTTGTAATATGAATAAATTAATATCAGACCTGTAATATCAATTCTGCAGTAATATCAATTAATTATGATTATTTAAAGATTGCTCCATTGAAATGCATTGGACCACGCCAGGGAGCGCCAGGTCATACCTGTCGCTGTGATGGGATTAGCAGCGGCGCTGTTAGTTGCAGTCGGCTACATGATGAATCCCGCGCTAGCTGACGCTCTCGCCGGCGCTAGCCTCATTTAGCGTGATAAATGCGTCATTGTGACCGCCGCCGGGCGTACTTGAGTCGGTAGCCGCCGTTAGCTGTCGGTATCTTGCGCTCGTCAGACACTACCTGGCGCTAGCCCTTGATAAATAAGGGCCTAAGTATTTGAAGAGGAACATCGGACCAAAAATAAAAAGGGGCCCCTACTTACCTTTTGGATGTGGCAGCTGCCTGCTGCAATGACATCTGGCTGCTTCAGGGCCCGACCACTGCCCCCGGCGCCAGCTTAGCCATCTGTTAGAGACTGCACAGCTTTAGCCGTGCTCTTAAAAGTCCCGCGCCACTCAGCAAAATCTCACAGGATTTCGGACGGCCCCATTGCATCCCATTCAGGTGCGAGATCAGGGGCCGCGCGCAGTGCCTGATGGGATGCAAGATGGTGCCGCCCGTCGGACGGTCGCCCAGAATCCGAGGATGGATACCCCAGCGAGGTGAATATTTAGTGACCAAAGATAAAACCGGAGGGGGGGTGGCAGCAGATGGGTGAGGTCGGGGGGAGGTTTTACCAGGCATGGGGGGGGGGGGGGGGGTAGGTGAGTATAGTTCATTTTATTCTGAGTGTCACGATAATAGGCTTAGTCACTCAACTGGGTAACTAAGGCTATCTAGTTTTTGTTTAAAAGGTGGACTTTAAAGCAGAACAAAACCAAGAGAGACTGCCCAAGGGTTTTGGATGGCCCCTTACCCTGGGGCATCCCATATCGCTGTGTGAACCCCCGATCTGTGGAGGTGGGAGCGCGCCTGCTGCTGGAAATTTTTTTTTTACTTTAGTGGCTTGCCAATGCCATTTTATTTTACTGGTAGTTGTAATTGCCGGTATATTTTCCCAGCCTCAGCAGAAAGGGCAGTGTGAAATGCATCAGGCTGTGGGTAAAACAATTTGTGCCAGTAAAACACCTGCCAGGTGGCAACTTTAGCCTTGACAGGGCTCCATTTATTTCTCACACCAGGGCCCTGTCTTATTAAGTCATACCACTGACTGGAGGGGTGCCTGTTTGTTTGCTGGTACACTACAGAGGAGAGTGCTGCAGTAGACTAGGCGGGTTATACTTTTCAGGGTGGGACATTTGCGACATTTGTTAGGCCACACCCCCTCATATAGGAATGGATAGGTTGTAGCAGTTATACAATATAAACACTTTAAATAGGCAAATTAATAATTTATTGATGCAGATCTACATGTTACACCTCAAAGAGGGATAAATGAGAGCAACGGACAGGGGGACATGGACTCAAAAGACGGACAGTCCTTCCAATCCAGGGACTCGTTTTTTCAGAAGCAGGTCTCATGTCTGTGGCAAGATGGCTGCTGCCATGCATGTTTTGAGTAAGGAATCTGCCTACTATTCCAAACATCTGCATCCCTCTCAATAAGCTTATGTCACTGATTGCCACAGAGGCAGGGCTGTATTTGCCATTAGGCAAACCTAGGCCTGTGCCTAGGGTGGCCACCTGCAGGGAGGTGCAGATGTTACTGCTATAGTAAAAAGAAAAAAAAGTTGTTGGCGCATTAATGCCTCCTTATAAATGCTCTGGAGCCGCACTGTGTGTAGAGGGCGCAACGGCTCAATGGCAGTCTGCTGCTTCATCCTCTCCCCTTTACTGCTGTGGCCATGTAACTCCTGTGTGTTGGGAGCTGGGAAATTGGCGTATCCAGGCCGCTGCACATTTGGAGGGGGGGCTTTGCTTCTTTCCTTTTATTCCTAATTTTTTCCTTTCTATTTATTCTTTGTTTCTTTCATCTGTTCTTTATGCCATTACCTTTCTTTCTTTCATCTGTACTTTCTGCTATTTCCCTTCTTTCTATCTTTCATCTGTTCTTTCTTCCATTCCCTTTCTTTCATCTGTTCTTTCTGCCTTTCCCTTTCTTTCTTTCATCTGTTTCTTCTGCCATTCCCTTTCTTTCATCTGTTCTTTCTGCCTTTCCCTTTCTTTCTTTCATCTGTTTCTTCTGCCATTCCCTTTCTTTCTTTCATCTTTACTTCTATCATTTCTGCCAGTCTTTTTATTCTTTGTTTCTTACATTCTGTTCTATTCTTTCCTTCTAGTCTTTTTCTTTCATTCCATCTATTCTTTGTTTTTTCATCTGTTATCGCATTCCTTTTTTTCTTTCTCTCTATTATTTATTTCTGTCATTCCCTCTATTTTTTTTGTCTTTCCTTCTCTTTCTTTTTTTCTGTCAGTCCTTCTATTCTTTTTCTCCTTCCAGCTCTTTTTTCACTGTGAACTCTAGCTTGCCCTGCTCAACGTTACTCAACAAAACGGGGTGCAGCACTTGAAGTGCCTAGGGCAGCAAGAACACTAAATACAGCCCTGCACAGAGGGGGGCTTTAGGGGAGCAATTTACTACATCAAGGATTTACATATGAAACATTTGAAGTGCAAAAAAAAAGAATTGATTTCAATTTCAGATATAAGTTTTATAAAGGCGGGGTTGAGGGTAAAAGGTTCTAGGGGCACCCATCCCTTAAACTTTTATGTTTTAAGAACTCCCCCGACCAGCCAAAAGTGATTGAGGGATACACTGTAATCATGGGTGGGCTTATCATTTCTGGGGCCCCTTGCAAAGTTTTGTCTGGGGTCCTAATTAAACACAAATAATGTATAGGGAAATACAAAATGAAAGCATCTTGTCGGGAATGTAGCTGCAGCCTGCGCATGTGTTGTGGAAGCTCCAGCAAACCCAGGGGGCTTCACACAGAGGGGAGATGGCATAGTACATTGTCTGTCCATGGCATAGGGTATTGTCCTGACTCTGGTGTGGTTTAGTCTGGTTGTTTAACAAATTTAAAAAAAAATATTGAAGTTGCGTGAAAAAAAATTGACGCTGTGAAAATTGTCCGAAGTGTTTACACTGTCCAGTATGGTACCACCTCAAAAAAGAAGGAGACTCTTTCCCCACTAGTCTCCAGACGATGGATCCCTGACAGAGTAAAAGGATACATTTCCCCTCTGTTATGGTCTGTAAAACATGTTTTCCTGTGTGGGAACCTGTGCAATGCCTTTTATAGGTGGATCTAAACAAAGGCCTGGCTCTTTTCTGGGTATAACACATGTGAGGAGGACACCCTGGAATTCGCTGAATAAATAAACAAGTGGGCCACTTCTTTTAGCAAGCAGTAAACTGGTGACATGTCCTGTCCCCACCTATCACTCATGCTCTGCTTTTCCCCCAACCCCATGTTATCTCCTCACAGTCCTCTGGACAACCTTTCCACCAGGGCCGTGACACCCATGGGACCCCCGGGGTTTGGGTGTTTGTTTTGGCACAAGAATTCACACTCATTAAGGCTCAGATCACACTTGCTGTGGTTACACTGGTTCTCATATGCTGCTGCTGGCAGCACTATGGGGAAAATTACCTCAGGGAATATTGATGGCCAGCTCCCTCCATTTCAAAGGGAAAGTATCTAGACTATCAGACTGGTTAATTCAATTAAATCAAGGAAACCGAGACAGTAAAATAATTAGCCATTCTGTAATTGGTCATATTTAACACGTTCTCAGCCACGGGTGACAGCCGTTTATTGTAAGTAAAAGTTCAATTACATGTGTTTAGGAAGTTATTTCCATATCAGCTGAGGAACTGCTCTGTAATGGGGCACTTACGCCTGGGAGCCATTACCTGCTGCACACACCCTTTCCTGTCTGCACTGTATAGCGTGCGTACAGAAATATAGATGTAGGTTTCTTTTGGTGTGTTGTCTATGGTTACATAATACCTAGACTGCAAACAATGTGTGTTCCCGAGCCCTATTAAGAAACATGTACAGTTTCTCATGTGTTCAACCAACCCACTAACCAACTAGTCAATCCTAATCTAAAACCTTCCCTGCAACCCTATGACAGACTGACTGCCCCCCCCCCCCCCCCCAGAGCTGAAATGGGATGATGGGTAAAATAAATTGGTTTATGTAGCGTGGATTTCCACACTCAGTGGTCGGTTTTGTGCCGCCGGGACCTGCACCAGGAGTTCATGGGACTTTTTTTTAATGAAGGTATGAGAGGGTGAGTTCGGCGGACCAGGACCCACCCTGACACAATGTTGCAAGGAAAGGTTTATGTCTGCTTTAGGCCTGAGTGGGGCTCGCTGTGTTGGTCACAGTCCAGAATAGACTAGAGGCAGGAGCATAACTATAGGAGATGTGGCTACACCGGGGCCCATAAGGTCAGGGGGTCCTCTTCATTGTTGCTCCTCCACCTTATCATATTTGTGCTAACTTGGCATCATTTAGAGGAAGGGAGCATAATTTATTTAAAATCGTCTAGCTACTGTTACAGAAAACCCCCTAAGCAGTATGGGTGGCCCACACTATAAAGCGGCCACTCAATGACATTGTGCACCCTTCACTGGTTAAAAGGAGGCACTTGGGACATTACAGGTGACCCCAGTGATGGTAAAGGGGACCCTAGCATGATTGCGCCCTTATGGTTTCGGAGAAAAAGTAACATAGGAATGTGTCTACACAAGAGGTAGGTTAAACACAACCACCTCCTTAGGCAGTGGCGGACTGAGGCCAAAAATCAGCCCTTGATTTTACCCTGGCCGGCCCGAGACATCCTTGCAAGGCCCCGCCACCATGATACCGGGGCTACAGCATTGGGGGCTGGGGTTCCTTGGCTTGTGGGTACAGGGGGCTGAAAGGGAGACTAAGGGGGCAGGGATTGAATGTGGGTGTTAAAAGCAGCAGCCCAACTGGGCCCAAAGCAGTGCTGCCCACCGGCATTATCCAGGGTCTCCCTATGGCCAGTCCGCCCCTGTCCCTAAGACCTATAAGACTCTAGTGGTCTCTCTGTTTATAGGGAGTCCCAAATTAAGATGGCCTGATGTGTAAAACCCTAGGATTCGCCCAGAAAACTCACACCGCATCTCCTGCCCCCGCTGTACCTTTAGCAAGGGTATGTTCCTATGCCAGGCATTTCTTAATGGCTGGTGCTGGAACTTCCACAGCTAGAGGTGAGTGAGGATAAGGTGTGCACTCCATTCAGCTATATTCTTGCTCAGAACAACAAGGAAAATCTGAATGGAACACAAGCAGTAAGATCAAGAAACAGGTGAGTGGCCCAGCAGGGTAAAGATCAGGCATGAGGACATCAATATCAGTGACACTATAGGCCTTAGGACTGTCAGAAAAAATGGCCCATGCTGAGATCAGGGCAGAATGATCAAAACTAGGGCCTGTAGTGATTGGAGTGCAAGTTTATCAGCCGCCCATCACAGGATCGTGACTACATAGATCTGTTGGTTTGCTATAACCGTGACACCTGTTGCTTTAAATGCAAGTGTTATAACCTATGCCCATTGGATTATACAAATTGGGCTTTTGACCTGTCTCTGTGGATTACAAGTTAGAACTGTCCTTTTTTACCACTGCAGTCAGTGCCCAACTGTGAGCGAGGGAGTCTTCTGACCACCAACAAATGAAAATCTACTAATTCATTACACACAAAGGCAGGATACAATCCTGACATGCATAAAAATCATGGGGACGGCCCTGTGTTTTGGTGTCAGCTCCAGAATGCAGACATGGTTCAGAAAGAGGATGTGTCCTGGGCCGGGCTTAAGTGCTTTACATTCATGACACATCTATTACAAGTCTGACTCCATTTTCACATGGAGGTGATGCCAGCCGCTCGTCATTTTCACACCACGTATCATGCCTTACAGAGCTGATAATGCTGGGCTTGTGAATGCACTATATATGGTGACCAGTTAAGAGGAACCTTTTTTTAGGCCCCACACTAGAAAATCAGGAACAAGGAAAGCACACAGAAACCTGCACAGTTGTTCAGCCAACACACACTTCTTCTTTCCAAAATAGATGGACTACAGCAGTTGTTTAGTACAACTTTGGACAGCCCAGACCCCTGCAGCAGCTCTTTCCTCGCTGATGCCTAAAATACCAACGCTACTAGATGAACACACACTGCTCCTAAATTTAGGAAAAAGTTATTCAACCTGAGGCATGGACTGTGGGAAAATGGGGCACTTGACATATAGGCATCATATAGACATACAGGCATCAGAGCTGTAAGCACAGCATGGGCACTGTGTATTATACACACAGCAGCAATAATACAGATAGACAATGCAAATACAAAGAACATTTCAAACCACAAAAACAGACCCAAGCTGAATTTTTGTTGGAATAAAAAAAGACAACGGCACTTGAAAATGTTTTGCCACTCATATAAATGGGTTTCTGAATTTCCTCAATATATATATATATATATATATATATATATATATATACAGTATACATCAGTGCACCAGAAAACTAGAGGATCTTCAGGGCCACAGCCATCTACCCACCATCAAGGCCACCATCAAGGCAGTACAGGAGGTCCAAGAATAACGGTGGTTTTGGTTTGCTTAATGTGTTCTGTGGTTATGTGGCTTTTGTATTTACTCAGTTACTTTACTTTATATATATATATATATATATATATATATCACACACACAATGGCTACTTAAATTGATTCAACAGAAAACTTACCTTTTGCCCTCCACTGCTGATTGGTGCCAGTCCGGCTATTAGAAACTCACATGATCACTGGATCCAAGCTTGCAATTTAGCTCTCACTTCCCAAGACACCCCAGGCCTAAAACCCATTCAACGGGCTTTTGTGCCCATTTCTGCCCTGTCATCAGTCACAGGGGCGCAGGCCACACCCTCTCCATTTACTACAATGGAAGGGGCCTGTCAGGCCTTGGCACACCCCCTCTATTGCAATGAATGGAGAGGGGGTGGCTACGCTCCTGTGACTGATGGTGGGATGGAAGCCTGACACCAATCACATATTTGGGCCCAGGACGTCACGGGAAGCATCCAGAGATCAGGTGAGTTGTTGATCACCAGATTAGAACCAGCTGCAGGGGGGCAAAAGGTAAGTACCCCTATTTAGGCCCTTATTTATGAAGGAATAGCGACAGGTAGCGACTGGTGAGCCGCCGGTAATGACGGGCCCCCCACGAGAACGCCGGCTCCCCACCACAATCACACATTTATCAAGCCAATCCTGCTTAGCGACTGAGATAGCGCCATATAGCCACTCATTCATCATTATTCCAGCCTCAGCCCACAGCGCCAGCATCCGACCTTGAACAGCGACAGGTATGACCTCTCGCTACCTGGCGCTCTCCAATGCATTTCAATGGAACTATCTTTAAATATTAATAATTAATTGTTATTAATTTTTTTTTTTTTTTTAAATGTGAAAAATTCTGTGACCACTTCTGCGATGTTAGATTTTTTTAAGGTAAAAAAAATTAAAAAAAAAAATTGATATTACAGGTCTGATATTAATGTATTCATGTTACAAAATTATTTAAAAAACTTGTTATTTTTGGTTTAAAAAATATGGTTGCTTAAAAAAATACTTTTAACCCATCGCCGCCAGCGCTCTGGGGTTTAAACATGCATTTTACAGCGCGAGAATTTTTTGAGCGTGATTTTTTAATGAATATGGTGGGAGCCGGTCGCTAGGGCCAGTCGCTATCATGCGCTCCCATACAGCGCGGAACCTGTAAAATAGCGACTCCTCACCCAATATTCAACATTACGGCAAACCGACTGAGTCGCTATCAACTACCGAACAACGGCCAAGCACAGCGACTACTAGCGGGCGCTCTGAAAATGCCGCTACAGTCGCTCAACTGTCGCTACCTGCCGCTGTTAATGAATCAGCCTCTTGGTTGGCTGTTGAATCACTTTAAAGAGCAGAAGTAGAAGTAAAGCCAAACAGACTTTTATTCCCTTGGTATCCCAACTTAGGCCCTTATTTATGAAGGAATAGCGACAGGTAGCGACTGGTGAGCGGCCGGTAATGACGGGCCCCGCCACGAGAACGCCGGCTCCCCACCACAATCAAACATTTATCAAGCCAATCCTGCTTAGCGACTGAGATAGCGCCAGATAGCCACTCATTCATCATTATTCCAGCCTCAGCCCACAGCGCCAGCGTCCGACCTTGAACAGCGACAGGTATGACCTCTCGCTACCTGGCGCTCTCCAATGCATTTCAATGGAACAATCTTTAAATATTCATAATTAATTGTTATTAATTTTTTTTTTTTTTAAATGTGAAAAATTCTGTGACCACTTCTGCCATTTTAAATAATTTTTTTAAGGTAAAAAAAAAAAAGAATGTACAGAATTGATATTACAGGTCTGATATTAATGTATTCATATTACAAAATTATTTTAAAAACTTGTTTTTTTGGGTTTCCAAAAATATGGTTGTTTGGGGGTTAAAAAACTACTTTTAACACATCGCCGCCAGCGCTCTGGGGTTTAAACATGCATTTTACAGCGCAAGAATTTTTTCAGCGTGATTTGTTAATGAATATGGTGGAAGCCGGTCGCTCTGACCAGTCACTATAATGCGCACCCATACAGCGCGGAACCTGTCAAATAGCGACTCCTCACCCAATATTCAACATTACGGAAAATCGACTGAGTCGCTATCAACTACCGAACAACGGCCAAGCACAGCGACTACTAGCGGGCGCTCTGAAAATGCAGCTAAAGTCGCTCAACTATCGCTACCTGCCGCTGTTAATGAATCGGCCTCTTAGAATGCTCCCCCTACGTATATATATATATATATATATATATATATATATATATATATATATATTAATAATATAAAATTAAATGGGTTTAACATGAATATATTATATATGCATGTGTGTTATTAAAGGAATACAATGAATATATATATATATATATATATATATATATATATATATATTTAGATATAAACTATTTTTGTATAGAGAGATATACAGAGAAAATCTAACAAATTCAGAATCCCTTTTGAATACTTGCAGTCAAACCAGCTAAGAAAAACACAGCAAGTGCCATAGCCTTGACGTATGTCTGCACTAGGAACAATTCGGCAAAGTAAATAAAATAAAAAAATAAAATCCTATGCATCCCTTTCCTGTCCCCATTCGATTAATTTTCAGGCAAATTTGAATGATGGTAGTTAATTGAGCAGATGGAATCATTTACTATGAAAAATATATACAGGTTAATTTAACAGTGAATAGGTTTAGAGAAATAATATTTATTTAGACTTATAGTATACCTAGAATAATAACTGCTTAATTAGTAGCTAGTTAATCATAGGTTCATTTTGCTTTGCTGTGAATTGATATATAAACACCTACAATATGTGACTGCATGTAGTACAGTGTCTATGTATTATTATTACTATTATGATGATTTCTATATGTGCTACAGATTTGGCAACTAAAATATCCTGACAAATAGGGCAAAAATTTAGACGGGACAAATAGTCACAACATTTCTTTACTCGGATGAAAAGACTGTAAAATATATTCTAGGCATCGGGGCTCTTGTCAGGTTTAAAAGTGAAAGGAGTCTAAAATATACTAAACTAAAATACTACTTGCCGCCGCCCACCCACCTGACTCCACTTTGCCTAATTACAGTTAAATAATTCTTTAAAAATCCTCACCTACAGCAGCATCCTGTTCTCCCACTGGGAGATGTAGTCTCAGCTTCAGGTCTCCATTAAGGGAACATGCAGAAGCAATTGGGTGACAAATGAGGCAGTCATGTTCTCTGCGCTGCGGTTGTCCAAATCAAATGTGGGGGCTGATTTAAGACTAGCACCACGTACTGCCATTTGAGCGTCTATGTAGAGCGTCCGTTAGTAGGCACTGCAAGCGTGTGTCTGGCGCTATAACCTAGCTTAGCGGCCAGCATTGATAAATGTGATGTCTGGAGGGAGCTGTAGAAGCTCTCTCCCTGATTCACTGCATATGTAGCACCCAAGGAAAAGCGGGCCCAGAGCAACGCCACATCTTACAAGAGGATAACGCTGCAGCAAACGATAGGTAACCTCCACTCTGCGCTGAAGCCCATATCTAAGAAAATCAAACACAAAACCAGCGTCGGCGGTCTAAAACTGGGCGCTCTAGCGACAAGCATCGGACGCTATATGAAAATAGTCTGTTTCTAAACGAAAGAGCGAAAACATATGGAATAACATTGAGGCTGATTCACTACTAGCGCCAGGTATTGCCAGATGACCGTCAGCTGACACTGTCAGCGGGTATCGGGAGCTGTAACCTAGCATCTCGGTCGCTGTAGTAACCTGGCCTGCATTGATGAATGTGATGTATGTTGGGCGCTGTAACAACAGTATAGAGCTGCAGTGAGCGAGAGGTAGTGCCAGCTCAGTGCGTCCGGCACGCTGCGCTCAAAGCTGGACACTGTAGCATAGAGCGCCAGACACTGTGTGATTAAACTCTGTTTTGAACACATAACAAAGCTAAAACACATGGAATGACATTGTTTTAATACTGGGACGATAACACTTTAGTGCCCGACCTGTAATGACAATTCTGCATAAAAATATAAAATTAAAAAATATATATTAAAAGTGTTTATTTGCAGCCAGGAGAGATCACACAATCATTTGAGCAAAAAAAAATGTAAATTGCCAAACACGCTATTTATGAAGCCCCATTGAAATGTATGGGAGAGCGCTACAGAGCGACAGGTACTACATGGCGCTCCTGAGCCTTGAGCACTGGCGCTATACGCTGAGCCACCTGTAATAATACATCGGATGCTACATGGCGCTGTTAGAGTCCCTCGCCAGATTCGCTTTCTTAAATTTGGTTTTGCGTACAGCGCCCAGTGTTCACCAGATGCTGCCTGCTGCTACGAGGCGCTACCTGGCGCTATCCCTTCTTAAATAACCCCCTAAGTTGTTTTGGGGAGTTTTGGTCCTCTTTAATGCTCCCTTATTGTACTAAGGCTGCTATCCAGACTGGTCATTTTATATTTTAGTATATGGCAGTGCCGGGCGCTGTGCAGCTGGCTGCTGGGCCATTTGGAAGCGCTGGACGGGGAGGCCGATTCATTAATAGCGGCAGGTAGCGACAGTTGAGTGACTGTAGCAGTATTTTCACAGCTCCCGCTAGTAGTCGCTGTGCTTGGCCGTTGTTCGGTTGTTGATAGCGACTCAGTCGGTGTGCAGTAATGTTGAATACGGGGTTAGGAGTCGCTATTTGACAGGTTCCGCGATGTATGGGTGTGCATGATAGCGACTGGTCAGAGCGACCGGCTCCCACCATATTCATCAAAAAATCACGCTCCAAAAATTCTCGCGCTGTGAAATGCTTGTTTAAACCCCAGAGCGCTGGCGGCGATGTGTTAAAAGTAGTTTTTTAACCCCCAAACCACCATATTTTTGGAAACAAAAAAAAATAAATTTTTTTAAAGAATTTAGTAATATGAATACAATAATATCAGACCTGTAATATCAATTCTGCACAATTTTTTTTTTTTTTTTTACCTTAAAAAAATTATATAACATGGCAGAAGTGGTCACAGAATTTTTGACATTGAAAAAAAACATTAATAACAATTAATTAGGAATATTTAAAGATTGTTCCATTGAAATGCATTGGAGAGCGCCAGGTAGCGAGAGGTCATACCTGTCGCTGTTCAAGGTCGGACGCTGGCGCTGTGGGCTGAGGCTGGAATAATGATGAATGAGTCGCTATATGGCACTATCACTGTTGCTAAGCAGGATTGGCTTGATAAATGTGTGATTGTGGTGGGGAGCCGGCGCACTCGTGGCGGGGCCCGTCATTACCGGTCGCTCACCAGTCGCTACCTGTCGCTATTCCTTCATAAATAAGGGCCTAAGTCTAGCAATGCAATCTGGGAGAGGAATTACCGCTCAGCTTGCACTGTGTCAGCAGCGCAGCCCCGGCATTGCTAGAAAAGCCGATGTACTGTGCAGAGCATTCGGGGGCACGCAAACGCATATCCAGGGCTGCGCACAAGAAGGAAGTGGAGACAGGGGGGTTCTTTATAATTTAAAGGAGCACTATCACAAAATTATGTAATATTAAAAATCCACATAACCACATTGGCTAATGAGAGGAGGAGTCACTTATACACTTAAACTGGACCTTCAGCGTGATTTAACGAAAAGCCCAAACTCTTAAAAAACGGTTCCCCAGCATCTAAAATTAATATATTTTACGTTTTTAGTCACTAACTTATTATTCTTTCCTCCACTGGGCTGCAACTTCAAGAATTTAGGATACGGGTGCCGCCATCTTGACTCAGAAGCATCACACTTACTGAGGAGAGGAGAATGAGATAAGGTACAGGGAGGCGGGTTATAGCTGTGCTTTGCTCAGACAGAGCAGAGCTGGGGTCAGGTAAAGGTCAGCAGTCCCAGAATGCAGAGCAGCACAGTCAGGAGGCACTTCCTGTTTGCAGGCTGCCTGATAAGATGGCGGCTTCCATAAGCCGCCATCTTGAATGTTTAAAGGCTCATAACATGCAGCAGGTGCAGGTAGGATGATTTTTAATGTGGACAATCTGTATGTACAGGGTGTGGGAAACATATAACATAGACTCTTATTCAGAGTGAAAGTTCGCTTTAACCTGAATAAAACTGCCAAGCTTGTGGTTTTCTTCTCTAATGGTAGAAATAAAATCCAGGGGTGACAGGTTCAGTGTATCGGGGTGACAGATCCCTGATTTCCTCTTCCTTCCATTAAAATGAACAAAAAAAACCAAGCCTGGCTGGATATTTGTTGATGCTGGGTGTATATGTGACCACTCCTCCCACCATTCAGCATATTTATATGGATTTTTATCATTGGGCCATTTTTCGCAATAGTGCTCCTTTATATTCTGAATGGATGAGCAGTAAGCTCGTCCATGAATGAAATCGGTCATGTGCATTCAGTACATCCGAAGAAGGGGACCAGCACGTACCCGAAAGTACGCAGTGCGACTGCGCGAGAGTCAACCCTTGGGAACATTGTGCGTTTGCTACACCTCTCGGGGACCAAGATGGCACCTAGGAGTGTGATTTATCGAATGTGCTCCTTCGCACTCCGTTATCGTGAAGGAGCACATATTGGACCTTGTTTTCACATTTATTTTTTGGGCGGTAGGGCATGGGACCACTTTAAAGTGGAGATTTCAAGATTTTGACTATCCTGGGTTTTGGTCCTTGCCCTCGGGGAACCCCGAGTGGGGGGGTACTCCGCTGTGTGAAACCCCCTTGGTCGCCTGCACAAACTCACCTCTTCCTGGTCCTACTACGCATGTGCGGGCCCTCGTCCAATCAGAGCGCTCAGATCCACTCGTGCCCCTTCGTACAGGAGTTTGTCTGATACGAGCGGATCCGAGTGCACTGGCGCACTGACCCTCTAATGGGGCGGGAGCGTGCCTGTGTTGGCCATTCACAAATGCCTGGTGCAGGCATGCGTCCTACTAGAGGGATAGCGGGGATGCAGCAGCAGCTCGCAAATGCGCCATTGGACTGGGAATGAAGATACGTTTATGGGCGACCTGGAGGGTTTCACACAGCATGGGGGAGGCAATCAATCGCCCAAGGAACCTTATAGATTCCTGGACCGTTCCCCATGGGTTTTGGTCCACTTTAAGCACTAAGAAAGCATTTTGCGTCCAGCAAGCCCTTCCTTATTCCATATTGTACTAAACAGCAAAGGAAAAATGTTGGATTTATGTTCTGGAAATGTGTCACCTGCTGAAATAAGACAGAGGCCCATTAACATAAGTTATGCTGCATAATTCAGCAAAAGCACCATGAACGGAAAATCCTGCAGCTCAAGCTGAAAGCCTCTCGTGTGAACAGTGACAGACTTTCCACTCCACTAAGAAAGGCTTTGCTCAGACGAATGCTTGGAATATGTGAAATATTCCCCCCCCCCCCACCCCCCGATGACCTTCAATGTGCTGTATTTATTCTTAAACATCTATCAAAATAAACTTCTTCGAGACCCATAACGCCTATTACCTTCACATGCTGCAATGCTCAGACCTTTTGGGCCACTTGCCCCCCTAAAAAAAAACCTGCCCGTCTGGGTGTTATTTGGTTGGAACGCAATATAAAAATAGCCCAGACACTATTATAAAGGCAGATTTGTTGACATGTAAAATGACTCCATCACTCGCAGGTGCCACGAGACAAGAGCCCATACATGAGAAATCACCAAAAACAGGGTTTATTTTACCTCCGAAGAGGATGATGATTCATTATAAGACAGGAAGTGAGAATTCTCCCGGACTATAATCACCACCTGCCATCGTCTGTTTTGGCCTCGATGTCAAATCGCTCTAAAAGGAGGCAAAAACCTGCTAAAGACAACACGACCTGGAGTGGGATATTGTAGATCAGGCAAATCCATCGTCACCTTCCCTAAAGAGCACTTGCAAAAAAGGATGTCATTCAACTGGGATCAACTGATTTTAATTAAGATACTTGACTTAAGTGCCGCGTCTCTTAATTGGTTAACTGAACCTTGTGGATGTACGAGCTCGACAAGCCTTCCAGTCCTGAAAAGGCGGAAATATTTTTGGTTAAGCTGGTCATGCGCTAGAGAATCTGGCTGGCCAATCACAAGGCAGTCTTGGCCAAAGGATGTAATCCAAGCGCATTCCTCGTTCTTATATGAATTGAATAGATTGACTCGTTTGGACTAGATTGGACAATCTAGAAATAGGGGGGGGGGGGGGGACTGGGGCACTTGACAAGGGATTCAAGAGGATTTAGGAAGCGTTTATTTTTATTTCACTAAGTGGAGCTTTAGAGGCCGATTCATTAATAGCGCCAGGTAGCGACAGATGAGCGCCAGTAGCGTGATTTTCACAGCGCCAGCTAGTATTCGCTGTGCTTGGCCGGGTTTGCTTGTTGACAGCGACTCAGTCGGTGTGCGGTAATGTTGAATACGGGGTTAGGGGTCGCTGTTTCACAGGTTCCGCGTTGTATGGGTGCGCCTGACAGCGAATGGCCAGAGCGAACGGCTTGCTGCAGATTCATTAAAAAATCACGCTCAAAAATTTCTCGCGCTGTGAATTCCTTGTTTAAACCCCAGAGCGCTGGCGGCGATGTGTGTAAAGTAGTTTTTAACCCCCAAACAACCTTTTTTTTTATATGTAAAAATTATACAAGTTTTTCTAAACATTTTGTAATATGAATACATGAATATCAGACCTGTAATATCAATTCTGCACATTTTTTTTTTTTTTTTACTTAAAAAAAAACCTAACATTGCAGAAGTGGTCACAGAATTTTTGACATTAAAAAAAAAAAAAAAAAAACAGTAATAGCAATTAATTATGATTATTTAAAGATTGCTCCATTGAAATGCATTGGACCACGCCAGGGAGCGCCAGGTCATACCTGTCGCTGTGATGGGATTAGCAGCGGCGCTGTTCGTTGCAGTCGGCTACATGATGAATCCCGCGCTAGCTGACGCTGTCGCCGGCGCTAGCCTCATTTAGCGTGATAAATGCGTCATTGTGACCGCCGCCGGGCGTACTTGATTCGGTAGCCGCCGATAGCTGGCGGTACCTGGCGCTCGTCAGACACTACCTGGCGCTAGCCCTTGATAAATAAGGGCCTTAATTTCAGTGGCCTGTATGTGTGTACTCACATTGGATGAACATTGCTCCAAGAGACACTATGGAGACAGTTCTTTGGAGAGAAAGCTCCTAGCTGGCTCAGCTGGTCTCCTGGCTCCACATTTCCCCCATTTCTCTCTCTCTGCATGCTCTTTATCTGTAGCATGTTTTTTTTTCTTTTTTCCTACCTTTCTCTTCTTACCTTTCTCTGTCTGTCTCTCCTTTGCTTGATCCCACCATTTGTTCTCTTTCCTTATCCCATCCTTTTTTCATTTTGCTAGCACTAATTTACTCTCATTTCCGCATTACCTCCTCCTCTTTTCCACATTTGCTCTTTTTCATTTTTCAGATTCTTACAGTCTTTTCCCTTCCTTACCTCCATTGATTTTCCATGTCTTCCCTCTTTTTTCAACTTCCCTACATCTTCCTTTTTCGCATTATCTTCTTTTTTCTCTTTACCATATTCCCATCTTCTTTTCTTTTTTACCCTCCCTCGGTCTTTTACTTAATCTCTCTTTTTTCTCCCTATCGCTCTCTCTTTTTCATTACTTTACTTCTATCTACCTCTCTTTCTTCTTCGTTCTCTACTTTCTCTATGTTCCCTCCTTCCTTGCTTCTTTCTTTGGTTACCTTCCCTCTTCTATCTTTTCAAAAACCCGCTCCCCCCACACACACGGCCTCTTCTTTTTTCCTTAACTCTCCACATTTTCTCAACTCGCTTCGAATCTACATTTTTTCCATTCTCTTTTTCTTTCTCATTGTCTTTCCCATGCTCCATTCATCCATCCCTATGTCTTGCTCTTTTCCATGTTCCCTTTCTCTGTTTTATGTGTGTGTTACGGGGGCACCAATCTGAAATCTTGTGGCCTGTAAGCTCAAACAGTTGAATGCTAGATTGGGAGGAAGTAAAGGTGGAACGCAGCATAGGTAGGAGCATTAAACTTAATGTGGACCATGGACTTTTGGTCCATATCCCCGGGGCATCACGATTTGAGATTGCCACATTGTGTGAACCCCCCTGGAATCACCGGTATACTCACCTGGCCAGCGATTGAATGCACATGCTCACACTGTCAACCAATCAGATTCCGCATAGAGAGTTAGGAGCAACTGCATCCCTGGTTTCCCTTCGTCTGAAGAACCCGCTCCCTATCTAAGAGGCTGGGGGTCAGCCACGCATCAGCCGAGAGAAGCTAAGCATGCAGCCCGCGAATGCGCTATTGGATTGCTATTGAGGTAAATATAACTGTGATCCTAGGGGGGGTTCACACAGTGGGACATCCCACATTTGGATGTTCCATGGGATTGGATGGCCCTGGAGTCTTTAGGTGTAACAGTTACTAAGTGAAAAGTCTGGCACAATAATAAGGAAATATTAATTGTAAGCTTAGCATTGGTGAGAGTTTGGATAGACTGGGGATTGAAGATATGGTTAAGATATGGGACTGATGGGGGGAGGGCCTAAAATGAAAACTAAAATGATCAGCATGTGAATCAGTAAGTCAATATAGTGAACAGTGTCCCCCACCATTAGGGCAGTACAAGAGACCCAAGACCTTACTGTTTGTGTTATGTTGGAGTAGAAATATCATTTTGTCGTCCAGTCTGCACCTGCTGTAGCCAGCTTCTTTGGGTTCTTCCACTGGGTCCTTGCTGAAGCAGAAGAGTCAAGGTCCCAAAAAAGGTGGCTACAGCAAACGCCGGAGTGGAGGAGAATGCCAGGTCCTACTGCTACTGCTGCCGCCAGTCCTCTTCTGCTGCTGCCGCCCATGCCAGGTGCTTGCATTAGCGCTTCCGCTTCCCCAAAAGGTGGCTGCAGCAAACATGAGAACAGAGGAGGATGCCAGGTCCTGTAACCCCTGCTGCCGCCAGCCCTCTCCAGGTGCCAACATCCAGAGCACTGGGTCCTTGCTGGAGCAGAAGAGTCAAGGGCCCCAAAAGGTGGCTACAGCAAACGCCGGACTGAAAGAGAATGCCGGGTCCTGTCGCCCCTTCTTCTGCCAGTCCTCTCCAGGTGCCAAATCCCAGAGCGCCTTCCTTCACTGCCACTTCCTCCTCCTGCTGCAGTTGCCTGTGTCAGGTGCCTGCATTATCGCTTCCACTTCCCCAAAAGGTGACTACAGGAGACACCAGACTAGAGGAGGATGCCAGGTCCTGTCACCCCTGTTGCCACTGCAATGTCCCAGTACAGCATTTGCAATACTGTTCTATATGTGTCCCCTCGACCTTCGGCTGTCCCTGTGACTTTGGGGTCTGTTATATTGCATAGCTAATATGGTATAATATATATGTGCTCATACAGTATATATATATATATATATATATATATATATATATATATATCCTGTTCCTGTATAATAACCTTTTATATCCTGTTTTCATGTAATGACATGTTTCCTATGTGAATTTATGTAGTTTGCATTCAAAGAGTTAATGTTTTCACATTGTGCAGCTATAACTCCCTAATGCTGTAACTAACTTGCTAGGGAAGGGTCACGTGACAAGTGGTGAGCCTATCAGGACTACTGAGCCTCTAAGCCTGGCCTCTCCTCCATTTTCTAGTCAGAATAGCTGGGACATCTGAAGGGAGCAGATCTGTGCTTGTGCTGCTGGCTGTTCTCATGTGGCTAGTGTTGAAAAAGAATCCAAAACAGCACCTGGACAAAGAAGTAATGCTTTTCAGGTCTGCTGATAAATCTACTGTATCATCTCTCATATTCCAGGTCACAGAGCCTGTCCTAAATTCAGCTCTAATCTCCAAGACTGCAGAATCTTCAATCTTGCAAGTAAGCTATTCAGCCTAAAAGGCACTATAAGTCTCAGCAAGTCCTCTAGTCTCCCACACCACAGGATCGCTCCTGATCTGTACTGTCACTGTACCATCTAGACTGCCAGTAAAAGTTCCATTGATCCTAATCTGGCCTCTGCCTGTTATTGCTACCCAGCACCTAGCAAGGGATCTTCTGGGACCCCCGGTTGGTAGGGTAACCGGTGCCACCAAACCCTCCTGGCGTCACGACACAGGGCCCTCATACCATCTGGGCCTACAGACTTTACTACCTGTCCGGAACCTAGGCTTCGGCCTGCCACCCCAAAAGCCGGTGACCCACAGCTGCCTCCCAGCTTCCCTAACCTGGTCACCACACCACCAGTTCTCTCCAGGTGCCAACATCCAAAACGCCTTCCTCCACTGCCACTTCCTCCTTTTGCTGCTGTCGCCACCTGTGCCAGGTGCCCACATCATTGCTTTCGCTCCCAGGGGACCAGAATCAATGTTGCTGTGCAGGGCAGCATGTAGTGCCACCGCTTCATGCAATGTACTCACAGCGCAGCCCCCAACTGTGTACCGGTACGTCGCTTGTTTTTGTTTTGTTTTTTTTGTTTTTTTTTACTTTCTATTTCACATCTCTAGTGAATGAAAAAGAGAGAACATGGAAGGTAACCAAAGAAAAAAGGAAGGAAAGTGGTAACATATAGAAGAAAGTGTGTGTTTGGGTGTAAGACAAAAAAACCTTGACATTCTGGACCATTTAATTGAGGCCCACAACTGGTTACCAAACCAGAAGTGGGCCCGATACACACCTCTGGTTTAGATCCCTTTAAGCATGATTCATGCTAAGAGAGTTACTGTGGGTTTCTTTCTTGCACCCTGCTTTTCATTGGGAAGAGCAGAGACTATCTGAAGATCCGAGCCTCTACAGTGTATTTGTGGACTATTAACTAAATAGTTAGGAGCAATGAAAGGTGAATCCTGTGCTCCTGGTTTTTAAGCTGATCTGAGATAAGGCTGCAATTTACAATGAAGGGAAAACAAGAGACAAGTAGACACAAGAGACAAATCTCCTTATCACCAGCTACTACACTTTACATTGATTAGCCATTGTTTCCTTCCATGAAGCTCCTTATCTTATTTTGGGAAACAAACATTTCAAAAAGAGCTCATAATGTAAGACAGGAGTGAGGCTGTTCCGGAACGTGAAGCCTGGTGACAGGCCCAATAGTACAGACACGCATGCTTGAGCGCAGGTGCCACAAACCAATTGGGAAATCCATTTATTGACAATCTTGAGATATTGTTAAATCCCAGCCCCAGACGTGTTCACCACTCCCAGGGTTAACCATACCCAGAACCGCTTGGTTAACTTTATGCCTGATAGAAACAAATTATAGCACTGATAAATGAGGCATATCCGTGGAACAGAGGCAACATGTACTGACCTACTAGAGTTTTAAAGTCATAGGATGGTGATTGAATTGTGGTAACTGTGACACCACACCTACAGGACTTTCAGGGAGGGGATGCTCACTGGGCACCCCAAAATCAAGATTCCCCTAAACTGCAGAAGTAAGAGAACCTAAACATTTTTAGACAGAAGAGACCTCTCGCCAGCTGTGCTCTAAACTGGCTTACTCAATCACAGGCCATAAGGGAGCAGCCCCACTTTTATCTCAGTGTTGCTGGCTCAGAGCCTGTTCTGGCAGGTCAGTGCATAGCTACAGAAGGCAGCTGATAATGTTATATAGTTTGCAAAATGGCTCCAAGGTAAGGTGAGTATACAGATGTAGCAAACGTTAACTGACACATCACAGCTCTGCCCATTGTGATATCTCACTAAGAAACCATTGAAAAGCATTTAGGATTTCAAGATAGCAGGATACACCAGTGCACCAAGTGTTTTAAAAAAAGCTGCATCTGTATGTTGTTTTTTTTTTTTTTATTCTAGACTGATAGACTTTTAGGACTTTACAAAGACCTAAAAATACATTGCTGTATTTCAGGTTTAAAAACGACCCTGTTAACGCTAAATATATGCACCTTCCCTCCTGCCCCTTGAGTAGGGCAACAGCTTTACTGCATTATTTAGCCTTTCATTTTCTGCTTTAAAATGGCACAAAAGCCACTGGGCCAGGCCCTGAAGTCTAAAAGTCTCCACAGCCAGCCGCTAGCCTGCCCCCCAGGGCATCCTAGATCGTGATGCCCCGCTGTGTGAGCCCCCAGGGTTGCCAGTAAACTAACCTTTACCGATGGCTCTCACTACACTGTGTTCCCAGTGCCCGCATCCCTGGCATCCCTATAGCTGTAGCATGCTCCCATGCCCATCAATTCAGATACTTTGGGGGCAGGAGTGCTCTAAATTGAACAGGGAGCAGGGGACACGAATAGTCGGCTGCCACACGCCACCCAACAATCGACAATCACTAAATTGCCATGTTGGTGTGACCTCAGCGGTGGAAAAGCCCTTTTTTTAACAGGGCCACCCCCAAGCCGGCTACATCGCCCGAGGTACTCAGACATGGAAGGCAGGTGGATGGCGCAGGGGGGTTAGGAAAGGTTTTGTTCTGCTTTAACCCAAATCTAAAGTCAAAAAGAAGTTCAAACTAACTCCAAAACCATCTCCATGCATTCCGGTTATATGGTGCCTATTTGCTAGAGAGATTTACCTTTTCTTTGCAGAACTTTTTCAACGCCAGGCCTCAAGAGGTAGATTTCATTCCAACACGAACATCAGAGTGTCTCCACCTGTGTAGCCATTTGTGTCAAACTCTTAGTACATGGCAACATGAAAGTATAGTAAATGTCTTCTGCTCTACAAAGTGTAGGCCAGTGCTATAATGTATTTCCCCATACCACTGGCCTAAAGGATTTTTAATAGTGGTCTTGTTTTTCTTTCTTTACGAAAAGTAACCCTGCGGCCAGCTACATCTCCCAACAGGCTCGGCCAACACCGCATTTTCTTGATCAGCTCCAGACATCAAGAGGTAGTTTTTATTCCAACATGAACATCAATCAGAGAAATCCTCTAAGAAACCATCAACACGTATAAGAAACAACAGATGGTTAAAGTGCACTCTGGTGAAAAGCATCTTTTTCTCGGGTGTGAAGCGCTTGTCAGTTATTAGCTAGCTGCAGGCTTTTTGCTTTTCTTCTACCAGTCAACAAGCGCCTGTCAGAGGGCTATGATCTGATAAGGGACTGGTGTTTATTTTCAGACTAGCCCTGGGGAAGAAGAGAGGAACCTGATTACATCAGGGGCATCTCGGAACTGACAAGACCTTTGGCCAGAGGCCACCAGGGATAACAAAGAGGAAAACTAGTCAAGGGGAGGGGGCAACAGCTGAGGTGGCTATTTGCAGGTCTTCTCCACAAACAAGAAGGATGAGCTCAAGCGAAAAGAAAGAAAACAAGGGACATCTGCTATCTACCTAGGCCTGCCCCGAAAAGGCTCTCTAATAGCCTGGAGGATGGCTGCGATCATTGTGGAGCTCGAATATAGTCACCCGTCAATGGAGACAAATCTCCGCAATTACTGTGAAATATTCTCTAGTTTACTACAATGTAACAAAATGTGACGACAATGAAAACATCTTGTCTGCTCCCCCTTCATGTATATTGTCAGGCAACTTGTATTAAATATACAAAAAAGAAATATATTTAGCAAGGAAAGGTCAGCATGAACTCAACATAAAAGGAGCACTATCGTACAAAAAAATGGCCCAATGGTAAAATTCCATATAAATATCCTGGATGGCGGGAGAAGGGGTCACTTATACACCCGCATTAATAAATATCCAGCCAGGCGTTCTATTCAGTTTGGGTATGTAAGTGACCCCTCCTCTGATTAGCCATAGTGTTTCTATCGATTTTTAATATTACACAATTTTGCGACACACTTCCATTAATTCCATCATAACGTAGGTATACTGTTTGGCGTTACAAAGCAAAGGTAAAAAAATGGAAAGCCTAGCCATCAAGAGGACCTGGTAAAGGAAATATTTGGTAAATCACAGAGGATCTTTTTTTGCTGGCAGCACAAGAGCAGATTTTGATCTTCCCAAAGTATCATGAGTGTCTGACATATTTAAAGTGGAACAAAACCCCCTGATGGCCCAAGCGCCAGCTCAACGGTGGCCCATTTTTTTCTTTTTTCACTGGGTTTTTCACCACCATGGCCACATCCACCCAACATTTTGCCGATTGGTTGATCTAAATGATGCCAGATGATATGACCCAGCCCACTGGTCACATCCTTGTCTTCCCTGTATTCTGGGTAGTGCTCCCATCCACAGCCTATCTGAATGGCTGGGCACGAAAGTGCATCTCAGTTAAAGGGAAGGCAAGGATGCAGCCACGGACAGCGACAGTCACAGTGACTCAAGAACTTTTCAGCGTTCCCCCTTCAGTGCAGTGAATACAGTGGAAGTGCTGAAATAACTGTGACTAATGAGAGGGACACCCATCTGTTCAAGAGGTCCCCTGAATGGAGAACGACCCAGTAAGTTTTGGACCCTCAGAGTAGGACTGAGCAGCTACCGGGGACAAATGTATAGAGTATGTCCTTTTTTTACTTGCCTGGACTGTCCTTAAAGCAGACCCACATCTTACAGCAGTCCCCAGGGTTACTGAGACCTCCACCCACCAGGCACCAGGCTTCCCCCCTGAATCCTGCTTGAGTATTTTTGCCTGATTTCAGGATTTTCAATAGGGTTTCCAGCAGACAGCCATCCCTACTTTGGATGACCAGAGTGTGTGTTTGTGCATGTGTGTGTGTGTGTGTGTGTGTGGAGGGGGGGGGGGTAGATTTACTGAAGCTGTAGGTCTGCTTTAGAACTCAAGGGAAGGCCTCAATTCTTTAAACATCTGTCTTTGGTCCACTTTATGGGGACTATTAAATTGAGAATTTGAATGTATCTGAGGTCCCAACTCTCAGGTCTTTTGAGAGGGTTTCTACTAATATGGTTGGTGCAGTTGCAACCTTAGTTGACCAGTATTCAAAGAAGTATTGCAAGCTCTCATGCAATAAAGTGCAAATATTCAAAGAAGTATTGCAAGCTCTCATACAATAAAGTGCAAATATTCAAAGAAGTATTGTAAGATCTCATACAATAAAGTGCAAATATTCAAAGAAGTATTGTAAGATCTCATACAATAAAGTGCAAATATTCAAAGAAGTATTGTAAGCTCTCATACAATAAAGTGCAAATATTCAAAGAAGTATTGTAAGCTCTCATACAATAAAGTGCAAATATTCAAAGAAGTATTGTAAGCTCTCATACAATAAAGTGCAAATATTCAAAGAAGTATTGTAAGCTCTCATACAATAAAGTGCAAATATTCAAAGAAGTATTGTAAGCTCTCATACAATAAAGTGCAAATATTCAAAGAAGTATTGCAAGCTCTCATGCAATAAAGTGCAAATATTCAAAGAAGTATTGTAAGCTCTCATACAATAAAGTGCAAATATTCAAAGAAGTATTGTAAGATCTCATACAATAAAGTGCAAATATTCAAAGAAGTATTGTAAGATCTCATACAATAAAGTGCAAATATTCAAAGAAGTATTGTAAGATCTCATACAATAAAGTGCAAATATTCAAAGAAGTATTGCAAGCTCTCATGCAATAAAGTGCAAATATTCAAAGAAGTATTGTAAGCTCTCATACAATAAAGTGCAAATATTCAAAGAAGTATTGTAAGCTCTCATACAATAAAGTGCAAATATTCAAAGAAGTATTGTAAGCTCTCATACAATAAAGTGCAAATATTCAAAGAAGTATTGCAAGCTCTCATGCAATAAAGTGCAAATATTCAAAGAAGTATTGTAAGCTCTCATACAATAAAGTGCAAATATTCAAAGAAGTATTGTAAGCTCTCATGCAATAAAGTGCAAATATTCAAAGAAGTATTGCAAGCTCTCATGCAATAAAGTGCAAATATTAAAAGAAGTATTGTAAGATCTCATACAATAAAGTGCAAATATTCAAAGAAGTATTGTAAGCTCTCATACAATAAAGTGCAAATATTCAAAGAAGTATTGTAAGATCTCATACAATAAAGTGCAAATATTCAAAGAAGTATTGTAAGATCTCATACAATAAAGTGCAAATATTCAAAGAAGTATTGCAAGCTCTCATGCAATAAAGTGCAAATATTCAAAGAAGTATTGTAAGATCTCATACAATAAAGTGCAAATATATATTTGCACTTTATTGTATGATGAGAGCTTGCAATACTACTTTGAATACTGGTCAACTAAGGTTGCAACCGCACCAAATAAGAGCTTGCCATATTTAGGGCTTTATTCATCAAGCCATAGCGCCAGGTAACGACCGACAGTGACAGGTAACAACAGGTAGCGAATGGTGACTGCCGGGAACTGTACGCAATACCCCATTTATCAAAGCAAATCTGGTGAGCGACTCTAACAGCGACACGTAGCGACCGATTCATCATCGCAGACGGCTCACCTTATACAGCCGGCTCTCTCTGGATTTCCCGAGCGCCTGGTATTACCTGTTGCTATCTGTAGCTCTCCCATACATTTCAATGGACATTCCTTTTATTCTCTTTAAACAGGGTTTTTTTTTTAATTATCAAATAATTGTGTCATCTCTCCTGGCCTATTTAAAGTCATTTTTGAAAACTTTTTTGACTTTTAATATTTTTTTGCAGAATTGTCCTTACATGTCTGGTATTAAAGTGTTCATGTTACAATGTAATAACAATGTAATTTCATATGTTTTCATTTGTCACTAGTGCATACATGTACATAAATAGACTTTAATCACACAGCCTCTGGCACTCTGGGCTACAACGACCCGATTTTGAGCGCCGGCACTGTGTGGGGCTTTTTTTTTTATGAATATGGTGTGAGTCGGTCGCACTGAGATGGTGCTACCGTTCGCTCCCACACAGCGCTGTACTGGTGTTATAGCGACTCACACAGCAAGTTCAGCAAAAATACCTGCCGCTATTAATGAATCAGCCTGTTAATGAATAGCTGTCTCAAGTGCTGGAAAAAAACTGAGGGTGGCTCCCCATGGCCCTAAAGTACACTGCACCTGTGATGGTTGCTCACTTGCTGTGTCTCTCTGCTAATCTCCTCGAACATCTGTGCGGCACTTCCAATTTGGTATCCAGCACTTCTGGTTTTCAACCTTGATAGAAGTGTGCAGTACAAGGTTAGGCCAAATCACCCAAAGGAGTCACCTCCTTCTTGTCTAACACCCCAACACACACACACCCTAAGGCCAAAATCCTGGTGCTGAGCTTGCTACACCAGCATCTCTAGGTAGATTAGCAGGAAAAGCAGAGAAGTGAACATCAGCAGCAGTTTTGATTTAAAAGTCCTCCAATGTATACTTTAATTGTTAAAAGTATAGACTTCATTTAATTTACATTTAGATGCTTAATGTATAATCAAGTTGAATCTTTTTTAATAATACTGTTTCTATATTTAAAAATAGAACTATATTTCTAAATGATCTTGGAGTCATTTTTATTATCCGTTAAGTCATATAGACATTTAGCTCAATGCTAACTAAATATATCTATATATAATGATATTATTTTACCTTTAGAGAGCCATTTTTTTTTAATGAAAAACAAGTATTAGTGGTTCCGCTAAAATGACTTTCATCTTGAAGGATTTGTTAAATTGTCTTTAAACATTTCTGTTAACCATTTGTACAGATGCCAGGTCTCACCTACTTATAGCTCCTGCTTAACTTAGTGCATGCTTCTGCTGCCCACTCACATGCGCTACCTAGTCATTATCAATAACAAATAACAGGAGCACAGGGGTCAAGTTTTATTTTTTACCTAGTTATAATGTTGTAAGGATTGTGGCAGGAGTGAAAGAGCACTAATTACATGGCGCACAGTGATCAAGGATACCAGAATTACCCATCACACTTAGCGAGCAGAGCTGTGCACATCTTCTCTTTATGTTCCATTTCACCAGTCTAAGTGTTCTAGAATCTGCTACGATGTGCTATACTTAGAGGCCGATTCATTAATAGCGCCAGGTAGCGACAGATGAGCGACTGTAGCAGTATTTTCACAGCGCCCGCTAGTAGTCGCTGTGCTTGGCCGTTGTTCGGTTGTTGACAGCGATTCAGTCGGTGTGCGGTAATGTTGAATATTGGGTGAGGAGTCGCTATTTGACAGGTTCCGCGCTGTATGGGAGCGCATGATAGCGAATGGCCATAGCGAACGGCTCCCACCATATTCATTAACAAATCACGCTCAAAAAATTATCGCGCTGTGAAATGCATGTTTAAACCCCAGAGCGCTGGCGGCGATGGGTTAAAAGTAGTTTTTTAACCCCCAAACAACCATATTTTTTGAAACCAAAAAAAACAAGTTTATAAAAACATTTTGTAATATGAATACATTAATATCAGACCTGTAATATCAATTCTGCACAAATTTTTTTTTTGTTTTTTTTTTACCTTAAAAAAAATATCTAACATGGCAGAAGTGGTAACAGAAATTTTCACATTAAAAAAAAAAAAAAAAATTATTAACAATTAATTATGAATATTTAAAGATTGTTCCATTGAAATGCATTGGAGAGCGCCAGGTAGCGAGAGGTCATACCTGTCGCTGTTCAAGGTCGCTCGCTGGCGCTGTGGGGTGAGGCTGGAATAATGATGAATGATTCGCTATCTGGCGCTCTCTCAGTCGCTAAGCAGGATCAGCTTGATAAATGTGTGATTGTGGTGGGGAGCCGGCGTTCTCGTGGCGGTGACCGTCATTACCGTTCGCTCACCAGTCGCTACCTGGCGCTATCCCTTGTTAAATAAGGCCCTTAGATTTCAAGTCTTCAGATTGAATTGAGCTTTAATTCTCTTATTTGTATAGACGTGTCTTGGCTTTTGGCCCTTGTCTTGGTTTGAAGGTCATGTCTTTTGTGGTGTTGGGTGGTAAGCCATCTTAGGGAGACGCTCTGCAGGGCATCAAAAAGAGACCATAAAGGGACAACCAAGGGCACAGCCTTACCAGATAAGATGCAGAGCTTGCTGTATTTAATAAATAACTTTTTCAAAAATAGATGGGGCTTACTAACCAGGAATGGCAGAAGTATACCAAGAAAAGTCAGTGCAAAATCTGTACCCTGGTCTGACAAGGGCCAAGAAGTATTAGTCTGTCTTTCCCGGTACACACATGGCAGTGGCAGCGGTGCATATGTACATTAGTGGAAAGTAAGGGAAGATGGTGGGTGCTGGGCAGGGAGGAGAGCTCCTAAAACCAATCAGACACAAAGAGAGGGAAAGAAAGCAGAAACCTAGGGCTGGAGCCAGCATCCAGACCCAGTTTGATTGTCCAATGATGCAACCATACATCTTTCCCTAAAATTGGAAGGTGAAAAGATGCAGTCGGGCAGCACCACGAGATTGACTTTTCCACCATTGCAAGAGGGCCAGATATGGTGAGAGGGGTGTATAGGATCAGGGTAAGTTGGCCTGTATGCTCAAGTTTACACCCAGCCCAAGTGGCCCTAAGCAGTGCAGCCCACCAGGAATTTGTAGTTACCAGCACCGTCAAAGCCCGTCAGCATTACTGCTTCGACAGCAAAACTGTATAACATTTATCTCTTGGTGTTTAGACATCCAAGGTATCTGCAAGTGCATTAACATCTTTATGCATCAAATTGGTTAGGAACTTATAATCAGCCTTCAAAGGAACCACCTACAGCAGATCCAACTTGACAATAAAACTAGAGCAGGGCCACGTGACAATATTCTGGACTTCAAAGAACTGAATTTTACTTTTGGATTTTATGGTCCAAAAGTGTTCTTTTTATGTTCTACTAAAAGCGACAACCTTAATTGAGGCAGTTGGCATTGGGCTTACCCCCATTGTAGCTTTTCTATGAGGCTAAACATTGAAAAAAAAACTAATCCACATTCCCATAGTCACTGATCTAGAAACTAAGCATTCACTACTCCATGAGCGACCAGTAAGGCCTGCTCAACAGGCGTGCATTGCTTCTGCGTGCCCCATGCCATTCTCCGTCCAGCCTATTGTTTTCATTAGCTTTCAAAAGAATGAGTTGTTGACCATTTAGCTTGATTCTCTGTCCGACTTTTCCAGCTTCAGTGGCTTATCAATGTTGTCACTAATAACTGTCTCCAGAAGGGCCACTTGTGGACTAAAAAGATAAATGCTACAGTGCAAAACAATAGACCACTACCAAAAGTTTTATCAGTTTGCTTGCAGATCGATCTGTACAAAAAATGTTCCTGTCTATAGCCAGCCTCAAACAGACAGCACCCCTACACTGGTCCTTCTATGGTGCCAGGTCATCCATTCTGTAGCTATATTTGGTTTGCTGTTTGTGCAATGCGCAAAAAAACCTGGCTCCAGTGTTATCTTGGGAAGAACAATAGCAATTGTCCAAGATGTCCAGCATGGCCGTCTAACCTTTTACCAAGTCAGAATTATTGGGGGGTACATTGGCTGCAACAGAAAAATGTCCCCATGAGGTATATGGTCTAAGTTAGGTGCACAACTGTAAGGGTTATACTAAGGATTTGGGGAAGCAGGTTAACCTGGGCCATACTTTCAGACTTAAATTGCAACCTGCTTCTTAGCCAGCTTTTTTACTCAACACATAAGCATATTTGAAACCCTTGATGGGGCATTGCTGCAGATGAGGTGTATCATTTTTTCCAATGAGTTAGGGATTTTGATTAAGGAAATAACAGTAACCTATAGGCTATGCAGAAAATGGGTTGCCCCAAGTTGGGAATCTTCCGTGTTCCCCTGTGTTTAGTTACTTTGCAAGCAATCCCACAGTGTCTGCATGGGGATTCCACATGAGGCCTATCTGAATTGCCACTATGTAAGGCCGAAGGGAAGCAACTGTGGGTATGCCTACTACTGCCCCCCCATCCAGCTTTCTATACCGCTGATCAATATATATCGTGGAGAGCCTGCACATCTCATGGGTTAGATAAAAATGCTCAACAACATCTCAATTGGTGGTGCCCAACAGGCATTGCATGCTGCCACTGTGATTTGCAGGAAAGCACAGACATTTCCATTAACCATATCTACTTCCTATGTTTATGCTGCTTGTGCATTTCTTTTAATAATGGCGAGACTGGTTGCAATTATAAATAGTTCTGTGTCCTCCTTGGAGAGATTTCTTATCTACAACCACAAGAGATGTCAAGATAGCAATTGGGGCAATGGGTGCATCTTTACAGCAGGGTTAGTAGTATTTTTCAATGTTTGTGCCTGTTGCAGATGTTCTGATCCATCACTGACACTGCCCTAAGCCAGGGGTTCCCAACCAGTGGTATGAGTAGAGAGCCTATCAGCTTGTAGAATGGCCTGTACCCCAATATGATCTGCAGCATTTATGCTTTATCCAACCTGGGTTTGCTCAGTAAGTACAAAGTACAAGAGTTGAGCCACTTTAAATTACCATTTTGAGTGTTTTCTAACATGGTTTTACGTGATTGACAACCCACGCGTATGACTCATGTAGCGCTTGAGATCATTCGAAAATTGGTAGTGGTATTTAATAAAAATGGCTGGGAACCCCTGTCCTAAACAGCTGGGACTATGTTGAGAAAAATTGGGGAGATTTGTGGTTTTTCAATTCCTTTACTTACAATGCTAATATTATCAGTTATTATCACTCAGATCATCTACTACCCATACTTAAAGTGGAGCAAAACCCTTGCGGTTTGACAGCTCACTTCCCCCAGGGGCTTCCTACAGCGGGATGCCCCACCGTGTATAGCCCCAGGGTTTGCCGATAAACTCACCGTTCCTGGTGGCTCCCACAACGCTACATCCATGGCTTTCCTGTAGCTGTGGGCGCTCCCACACCCAGCATATCTGAATGGCTGGGCATGGGAGCGCACATGCTCAAATCGAAAGCCGGGGATGCCACCAGCTGGCTGGCCTATGTCATCTGGCACTCTTGAGATCAGCCAATTGGCAATCTCAAAAGTGCAAGTCAGCGGTGGAAATCCCTGTTTTTTTAAATGGGGCGACTGCCTAAGAAGCAGCATCAATGCAGGTACTCTGGCAGGGTTTTATACAGGGGCCTTACACAGTATAGGTCAATGTTTCCCAACCCTCTCTTCGATAGCCACAAACAGGTCATGTTTTGTGGATATTAATATAGCTGGCTCTGTAGCTCTGCCTGAGCCCTAATGACTCACCTCTGCATCTGGGTGGAGAGCTACACAACCCGACCTGTTGGTGGCTCTTGAGGAGAGGGTTGGGGAACACTGGTATATATGTTATGGGTGGGTAGCATGATGATATATATGAGGGTTTTGGACAGCAAAGGGGTCATGTTTGGGTGGTTTGCAGGGGGTTTTGTATAGAAACGGTGGTATTGGTGGCTAGCAGGGTGGTTTACAGGGGACTTTAAACAGTATAGGAAGTATAAGTGGGTTGCAGGGGGATGTATGGGAGGGTCTTGAACAGGTGGGTTGCAGGGTTGTTGAAACAATATAAGTCATAGATGCCCAAAACTCCTCCTTGACGGCCACCAACAGGTCATGTCTTTCCATATTTCCATATAGCTGACTCTACAGCTCCACCTGAGCACTAATTACCTCACCTATGAGTATGTGTGGATATCCGCAAAACCAGAGGACGGTCTCACAGAACACAGGTACAGGAGGGTGGGTGGACTGTTGCTTATCATGGGTCATGGGAAATTTAGTTAGATTTTAAGGTGGTATGAAGGGTTCCCAGAAAGTTATGGGTAGAACTGAGGGTTGTTTCACTGGGGAACTTAGATATAGAGCTAAGCCTTAGTACACATGTGGGCATATCACAAAGTTGTTCAAAGTGGTCATTTGGCAGTAGGCACTGCAGCAGGAGAAGAGCTAGGCTAGTATGTGAGACTACTGAATAGTATGTCGAGCAGAAGCCCACATATGTGAGAGAAGGCTGAAAGGCATAGTGGCTTCTTAAATGGTAGAGCAGCAAACATTCTTCAAACATCCCTAGTCACCTGCTTAGCTTGTCTTGTGGGTAATCAAACTCTACCACTTTGTTGGTGTCACCCATTTCAGTAGTTTCCTGCCACGTCAGGTGTCAGTACCAGGTCTGAATGAAAGCAATACACCCTACAGGCGATCGGAGTGAACAAAGATCAGAGATGTTGGTAAACTGTGTCTTCAGCACCAGCATGCCAGTACTCCCCCCCTCCATTAATACGGGCACATAGTGATCCGGAGAGGTCAGCTAGCAGACAATATTGAGGGCCAGTCTACTAAGTCACCAGCTCTGTGATGTTTGTATGCTGCAGCAGCCATGCTTCTGGTATGCCCTTAAAGTGCAGAAGCTCTTTGTGTCGAGGAGTAATTAGAAAGCTGACACTTCTGAATAGCGGATTATTTCTTTAATCCCCAGTCAACTAGTGAGGTCATCCAGTGGCCAATGAAGATAGCCTGTAAGCTCAGCACAAAGGGTGTTGGAAATCCTATCTTAGCTTAAGACTTGACAGTTGGATGTCTCCCCAACAGCAGTTCATGTGTGGTACCAGAAGATGACCTTTAATTCCCCCTACTCTCCTATTAAATCATATCAGGGAGTCTCCCACTTAATGCTTATGAGGTGGGCTGTCTCAGATTGCTTTTACTTTATTGCAAGAGCAGGCTAGAAGGCAGAGATCTTCTATTGCATCATCCATCCATGCCATCATCCTGTAGCCATCATCTTTTCCAGAAGCAACAGGCAATAAGGCAAATCCATCCTCAGCTGCAGCCTACCGAAAGTATACTGTCTAAAAACAAGTTGCCATGAATTCTTGGACTTGGGCTTGAGGTTCAGAGGTTATTACAAAATTACTTCCATTTGGAGATTTGTTCTTCTATCTAGCTTGTTTGTCTTTATCTACCTTATATTCCTAAACCCAGTCATGTCCAGCCTGTGTCCTGCATCTGTTCCGTGTTCCTGTGTCTAGCCTGTGTCCATGTATGCAACCATGTTCATGTGCCCCTGCATCTAGTCATATTCCTGAGTCCTGTATGTGCTCTGCATCCAACCATGTCCCTGTGTCCATCCAGTGTCCTGCATCCAACTGTGTTTCACTGTTCTGCCTGTGTCCCTGCTTCCAGCTTTCTTCCTATGTCCAGCAGGTGTCCTGCATACAACCATATTCCCATGTCCAACCTTTGACCTGTATTCAGCCAGGTTCATGTGTCCTGCTTATGCCCTGCATCCAGCAATGTTCCTGGGTTCCAAGTTCTATGTGTCCCTGCATCTAACCATGTTCCTGCATCCTGCGGTAAGTCATGCTCCAGTCTGTGCCCTGCATTCAACCATATTCCTGTGTGCCTGTAACAAAAAATGCCCCTGTGTTTCCCATGTGTCCCTGAATCCCGCTCCTGTCATGCGTTAAGCAATTTTACTGCACCCTACCAGTGTCCAGTCTCTAGCTGTTTCCGGCTTCCAGTCATCAGGGCCGGCGCCAGCACAGGGCAAACCTTGGCAATTGCCAGAGGCCCTGGCATCTTCAGGGGCCCACTCAGGCTCACACTTTGCCATGGTATCATTTTACAGTGGACCTGAACCACCGAATGCCAGGTGCTGTGTGCAGACCTCCATGGAATGGAGAGCAATTGATGCAAGCTCAGAAGGTGGCGAGAACCAGGTGACAACCAATAGCAATAATGAAGTCTTTAGTGGCAGCTGAGCAAGCAGTAAGAGCTAAAGGGTCAATTGGTGGCTATAGGGAAGGTAATAAGGACTAGAGGACAATCAGCAGCAGAAGATGACTCATTTGTGGCAGCAAAGCTAAGGTTACATCATGTGACACACTACTTTGGGGCCCACTAAGACTCTCCTGCCCAAGGGCCCCCACAAACCTAGACCTGGCCCTGCCAGTCATGACTAGTCATCAGCCATAGGCAGCCATCTTCCTTTGTCCAGGCCAATTTTGCATCCAGCCGGCATTCAGCCAATTACTTGTGAAGCACTGTATTTGCTGTGGTGCATGTGTGGAACTAGGGAGAAGTAACTTACTTATCCCATAATACGGACATTCACTTTTGAGGGTGTCTACATGGCCCTAAACTCTTATGGACTTTAGGTCTTCATTAATGAGATCTTTCATTTTAAAATACAAGCACCCACCAAGGGGTGTACTACATTAAACCACAAAAGGGATTGTCCAGGGAAAGTATAAAAACAAATTATTATTAGTTTATCTGCCAAGCTGGTGCACTGCTGAATATGGCTGTTGAAGCTGAGATCTGGCCCTCTTCTGTAGCCCATCCCCTTGGTTTTATAAATGCATGAAAATACTAAGAGTTGGACATATCCCCACCCTGTTTGCATCAGACTAGGACACAAAATCTCCAGGGATATTGCCGGCTGAGTATAGGCCATTGGCCTGTGGAAACGTTAAGCTTAAAGGCTGACCACAGGTTTTATGCAGCCGGGCATCCCAAATTGGAATTTTCCAGGGAAATGGAATCAGCCAGCCCTAGAGTATTTTAGAAACTAGGGCCAGCCAAACAGGGTTTGTTCCTGTTTAACTACAAAGACTCGAAGAGGAACTGTCCAATTCTTTCAAGACACTTAGAGCAATATGAACCTGTTGTTCACAGAGAAACAAAGGAAGCATGGCTGTATAACAGGAAAGTAGAGATCATCCCAACAATTCTCCTGTGATAGATTAGACTGAAAGCGACCGGGAAAAGTGAGGTTACAGGTGACCCCCAAAGAGGTTTCACACAGCAGAGAATTCTAATTTTCTATGCCCCAGGGGGCAGGCATATTGCTCTAAGTGTCTTGAAAGTGTCAGGAGTTTTTTTCGACTCCAGGACCGCACTTTGCGGGATTACAGACAGTCGAATTTTTTTTTAATCAAATCTGAAATGTTACATTCACTGGATCATAATATGGCATGAAAGCATTTTCTTATTATTTTTGGCTTAAAAATAAAGCATTAAAATGTATTGAAAAAACGTTATTGCATCATAATGAATCACAAAGCTGCTTAGCTTGGAGGAGGAGAATAGTATAATAGTAAAAAATAATAGGAGTTTATATTATAACTAATAGAAAATGTATAGAGCTCATTCTAAAAACTAGTTCAGTACATTTCATTTGCCAAACAAGTATTTATGGAAATCAGTGACGGATCTATAAACTGAACCGAGGGCCTGAGCAAGCGAGCAGCTCCTTTATTCCAACTGGCAAAAGACCTGCTTATGTATAGTCGGCTTAGCAGAGATGAGGTCTAAGCCCTTTGTATTGGCACCAGTGGCATTTGTTTGCACAGGCTGCACCCTGCTAGGTGGGTAGAACATTGTACGACCCGGGAACCAGCTGGGACCCCATACAGGGCCTGTGGCCGCCCCAGAGAAATACTTTCATTTTCATTAATCCGCTGTGGAGCAGGAGATTTCTTGTGGAAAAATGCCGATAATTCGGCCTCAGCGAGTGTGTGAGGGGCAGGGAAAAAGGCTCCCAGTAACAATAGTGGATAAAAAGAGGAGCAGCCTTCACTGCACACATTTTCTTTATTGGATTTTCTACTTCAAAGCAAAGAGCAGTGCAGACAAAACAGCCGACAACGCTGGATTTCACAGGAAATCATTTCCATAAAAGAGGACAAGGGAATCCTCGAGAGTGAGATTTTAGGCCTCCTGATAGAAGAGCTGATGTCGCCCAAAGACAGAGGCCTTGTTTATGCCATTCAGGATATTCACTAACATTCCAAGAACATCAAGGGATTGTCCAAGCTAAGCGTAGAAACATTATGCCATGCAGCTGATTCATCCTGGTGTGTTGCTGCATAGAGTTTCTGAATCCAAGATCTCACTCCTGATCTGCAGATTTGATTTATACGTGACCAGTGACCACCTTTTTTGGCACCAAGAGGTGGACATATTCCTAGGAGATCTACTACATTATGTTACTTTTGTTTTTCTCTTAGTGTATTGTAAAGTCAACTGCCAGCCAAATAATAAAATAATTATGCAAATAATAATACTAGTAACAGACATTCTACTTTTGAAACTGAAATAACTATTAGACAGTAAGGGAGACAGAAGCACCTCTTGCTTCAGAGACTGAAATGTAACATTCTGGATGCAGACATTTTGCAGCCATAGCTTTACAACAAGAGATGATAATACAGCAGCCATGCCTTTCATATCACAGTGGACTAGTAGTAATCAGCTGCTTGAAATCCCCCAGAACACCAATACAAGCTCACTGTTCTCTGGTCCTATGATGCGTGCACATGCTCTCTTCAAATCAGAGATGTTTGCCTTGCATGTGTAATGCTCGGCAAATGGCTCTGTTCACATGCAGACAAAAGGCGCAAAGGCGGCCATATCCTCTGTAGAGTGCACGCCCCCTCCCCCCAGCCTATCTGCATGGCTGGGCGCGGAAACGCACGAACAGCCCAAAGATGTGGGGATGTGGCTGCCGTTGTTTACATGGGAGCCCCGGAAGCAGGTGAGTGTTGCAGCTTCCTGAGGGGGTTTCACAGAGTGGGACATCCCAATCTGGGATGCCCCAGGGGAAGGCCAGCGGCTGGGCCTTGGAATCTTCTAGATTCCAGAGCCATGCCACTGGGGTTTTGTTCCACTTTAAAGGGGTGTTACTGCAAAAATGGTCTAATAATAAAATATTCGGGGTGTAAGAGAAGGGGTTTCTGATACACATTGCATGAAAAAAAATTTCAGGAGAGCCTATTTTTTCTTGGGAGTTGGGAGGACTGCCCAACTCTTAACAGTGTCTACTGAGCTGGAAGAAAAGCTTACTGCTAATGTGTAGTTTGCTTTTACCCACCATGCAATGCGTTGGGTGGATGATAGAGTGATTATTGCTAAGGCTCTCTATAACCTGGCACAGAAAACAGGTGTTGTAAATGGTACCTTCGAAAACCTGTCACCCCAGGATTTCATTTATTTCAGTAAAAGAAAAGAAGCTTGGTGGGTTTCTCTTTTCAGACACAGTATTTAAGTAACTCCTCCTCCTTACATATTTGCTTTATGTTAAAATAACTTCCCATGCAATTAAAGCAGACCTACCTACACCTACTTTGCGTACCCTATGAAACAGACCCTATGAAACATGCTTTCCATCTTTAACTGTAGAGCCATCCCACAGAAGGATCCCTCAGGGACCTAAAGTCATCTCTAACTTCAAAAAAAGTACCTGCTAGCACACAGGCTCATTTCCTGTGGGCTGCAGCACCCCCACTGGGTCTCAGTCCTGTCAGCTCCTGTGCTGACAGCAAGCGACCATGCTGGTCTTGCTGTGCATTCCAGCAACTGTTCACAAGGAAGGAGGGGAGTGTCACATGAGCGTCCACTGCTCATGTGCTATCATTGGTGGACATTCATATGCATGCTACGTGGCTTACAGGAGCATTCATAGCTTCAGAACTAACTGTCATACACCCGGACCAGTTCAATACTGCCAGCCCACTTATTGGATCGAGCCTTGGGACTGGCAGGTAGGTTTTTGTTGTTACAGAGGACAGTCCTCTTAACGACAGAACTCTTTAAAGCACTCCATGTACAGAAACCAGCCATACTATGACATGACATGAGACTCAACACAGTTTAAACTTTCTATAGATTAAAGCAGTCCCAAGGCCATTTTCTACATAATGGGTGTGGGCTGCATTGCAACTCAGGGGGGCACCCATACAGCTGGAGCACCCCCCCTCCCCGTGCAAAGTACCATACAATGCCTGTAATCCTGAGCAATCCCCTTGGGTGATATACGGTCCCATGCGCATTTCCCATGATTTTCTGCCGAAGGTCAAGTTCTTTTCCCAGCCGCTTGACCAGGTATGACATCAAGTAAAGTTGTACTGTTTCAGTTCCATTTGTTTCACCCTAAGCTAACTGGCTTGTAGGTTATGGCTTCTTCTCTACCGTTCTTCTGTATACAACATTGGCCATTCTCCAATCATCTGGAACCTCACCTGTTAAAAGGGAATGGTCAAGCAAGTTAGAGATGCACACAATCACAAATCTCCCTCAAGTGTGGTGGATGCCATCTAAGCCCATTGCTTTTTTTACCCCACCTAAGACATCAACCTCCAAAAACTCTGAAGCTGAACCACCTTTTGAAAATACTGAACAAAAATTGCTATTCACAGTGGCGTGTTTGCCATCAAGCAACCCATGCAATTGCATGGGCCCCCATCTCTCAGGGCCCCCAGAACTCTGATGAGTGAACACTGGAAGCGGGTGGCATCTGTAATACTGGTGTAATACTGGTGATGCTGTTAGTGCAGAGGGGCTACATGTGAAAAAAGTTGCTTCTCTCCGTCAATTGTTCCTCTGTAATATTTTATTTTGTCATATAAAAATGCCTTTGATTAGGGCCCCCAAACATGACTTTACATGGGGCCTCAGAAATTATAAGTCCCCCCCTGGCTATTCAAAAGATCAGCGAAAGCTGTATCCCTGTCTCTTTAAATATTTTCTTGGTTTCTCATTTTTGAATTTCTCTGCCATGCTATATTTTGGGACAGAACCCGTTCAACACCCAATTTAAAAAATTCAAATAATTTACATATTGTACTTTCCACTTCACCTATTCCCAGGTGCCCTGGTCCAGGGTTTCTGAACTTGTGAAATTCTTTCTAACACATAGAGCGACTTTCCCCACTATGACAGCGCGGTGGGGTTATCTGGAAGCTCAGCAGTGAAATGTCCTGAGGTCCCAATTACTGATGCTTTGTGTCCTGCCTCTTTGCTTGGCTGCACACATACAGTATCATATTCCCTAATGGATGGAGCAGAAAGCTCAGCTCAAGTTGGACACTAGTGTCTCCAAAGGGGTGAAATGAATATGAATGTAAGGAGATGTTAGCAGATGGAGACCAGTTTGAGACCAGACAGGCACTTCAATAGCACCATATGATGGAGTAATGTGTCTTGGGGAGAAGCATTCTCTAAAAGCCATTACCTACATGGAGCCTATTGTTGGTTAAATCCGGGGTTTTAGGAAATGGGATCTTTTAGTAATTTGCAGCATATTGCACAATATATATTATGTTACATCTAAAGAGAACATCTTCCCCACAGAGCAAATTGATTTATTTTGTGTAAAACCCCAGTAGGGATATTGGCTTTGGTTCATCATGGGCAATATGGTCTTTGGAATTGTCAAATTTCACGCCTACTTATGATCTTAGATGTCTTTTTATGGTTGCCTTATAATTTCTTGCCATGCTTTGATTTGATAACCTACTATGATCGAATGCCTACCTAAGCCTGGATACCTTCCTGCGATTGCTTGGCATTATATGATGAGATATCTTCCTATGACTGCATGTCTTTCTATGATCTTGGATGGCCCTATGATTGCTCGCCATCCTTATGATCTAATACTTTTCTGATTGCATGCATTCCTAGGACCTTGGATGCCTTCCTAAGATCTCAGATGCCTTCCTAGGATCTTGGATGCCATCCTAAGATCTCAGATGCTTTCCTAGGATCTTGGATGCCTTCCTAAGATCTCAGATGCTTTCCTAGGATCTCAGATGCCTTCCTAGGATCTTGTATGCCTTCCTAGGATCTCAGATGCCTTCCTAGGATCTGCCGCAAACCTTTTGTGTCCCTTTAAGTTTTAACAATTTCCACAGTTTTTGTAGCATACTTTTGGACCCATTCTAGTTTCCTTCTGTAGGTAGGTTCTCTAGAACGTAACACAATATGCACCTTTTTATATTATGCCTGGATGGGGACTTTAAAACAGACCAGCTCTCCAAATTCAGTTAAGTGCACAGAAGGATCATTGTAAATGGGGGGTTTAATAGTTACCTGCTTTCCAAGTAGTGTTGCTGACTTGCTGTTCAGACTTTAATACAAACAATTTTACCAAACGGAAACTCCAGTAATTGATCTGTAGATACTGGCAGAGGTCCACTTTAGCAAAGAAATGTATTTAGAATAAAAGAAGACAGAAAAGTATTTTATCTAGAGAACATCTGCATATAATAGCTGAAGTTCCCCAACAAATTGGTGTTGTTCCTAGCACAGAGGGGCATCCGGATTTCTGATGCCCCCCTATGCATTACTCCCATTAGACTCAAGAAATCTTACCTTTCTCCATGGCCCCCCTGGTCACTTGGTCTGCAGGATTCTTCCGTGTATCCAGCTGCTGGCAACCACGTGACTGCGGTGGACAATCACAGTGATTGATTTCATAGAGGGACCGACGAGAAAGGTATAATTTCTCCGGATTAAGGGGGGTAACACGCAGGGGGCATCGGCCATTTGGATGCCCCCCTGCACTAGGAAAAACACCCATTTTGTGAAAAATTGTTGTTGTTCTGGTTTAATTCAATTAGTTTTAGTCTACAGGCTTAGACTCCTTATCTCTCATTCTAACCGTATATTGGTTTATAAAGGGAACTACAGTACTTTCACTTGTTAGTAGACTGACCATTAGAAATTGAAACAGTAAAAGTGAAACGACTTGAATTGTGTTAGATCCTGTTTTATTGGAGACAAAATTGACAAACTGCATTTGAACTGAACGGAGGTGTATCCCTGAGGCAGTAGCAGATAGCTACAGAATGCGTGGGATTCTTTGCCTGAGGGGGTCTTTGTCTGCGAGCCATGGTCTGCCGACTCAATAGCTAAGTATTGATCACACTAGCACTTGCACTTTGTAAGGTTTTGTAAGTTTTGATATTTAGGGGGGGGGGGGTTGTCTGGTCATCAATAGAGTGTATTATATTATCCTAATTTTCTGTCTACCATGGAATAAGGAGCATTAGACACAGCACTGGAATACTGGGGTTATGCAAATTACCATTTTAACTAGTGTGTGTGTGTGTGTATATATATATATATATACATATATATACCTTGATTCAGAGGCCCCTTTTCTCCTGTTCTCCAGTGAGAATTCCCATTCTTGACCATTTTTCCCCCTTGTCTGATTTAGCAGACAATTTTTTTGAGCAAGACATTTTGGGTGATTTTTTTCCCTTTTGTGTGATTTTTTGTTTAGTTGCTAGACCTTAAAGTGGACCAACATCCACCCCTGACCGGCCGATCAGCTCCCTCCCCGCGGGGCATCCGAAATCGGGGGTGCCCCGCTGTGTGAAACCCCCCAGAAAGCCCCTAAAATCTTACCTTACCGGCGACGGACAAGCGACGGATAAGCCGCCTCTAGCAGGGCGCGCACCCGCGCCGGCCGTTTGTGAATGGCCGGCGCGGGCGCGCGCTCTGTAAGAGGGACGTGCAAGATAAGGTAAGATTTTAGGGTCTTTCTGGGGGGTTTTACACAGCGGGGTGTCCCGCGGAAGTGGACCAACACCCAGGATAGTGAAAATCCTGGGTGTTGGTCCACTTTAAAAAACATCACCCGAGTTTATGAGAATTTACACTGACGAGTTTACTTTCTCACAAAAGTGTGACTTTCCTTTGAGGCTCTGAATCAACCCCATTATGTAGGGATTTGAGTGATGGAGAACTCATTTCTCTGTGATGCATTGCCCGGCCAAATGTGCACAGTCCAGTCCAGCTATAAATTGATGGTGCTGCTTGCCATTTTCTTCCTTTTGTGCATATATATTTATATTTTTATATTTGTACTTGAGCACTTTAGCTCCACCTTAGGTTAATTATATTGAATTTCCATTTATATTTATTTATTACTTTGACTGATTTTCTCTTTTTCGATATCTTTGGTATCTGTTTTAACACATCATTCCCACATTATTGGCTTATATTCCTTGTAATTTCCTTGCCCCATTCCATTTGCCTCCCCAGTGATTTATAGGTTTTCTTGTTTTTAATTGTCTTGTATGTGCGTTTTAGTGTTGTACATGTATGTAATATTTTTTATTTTTGGATATATTGTGGTGTAACCCCGTATTTGTGGAATATTTATTGTGGGTGTGCCCTGCACTCAGCTTCTTTGTGGTTGAACTGAACAGAGGCAAATTCAAGCCACCAGCTTTCTAAGAAAAACAATTAAACCACAAAAATAGTTATTTTCTGTTACTTATATTTGGCGGTTCAATGAGATGTTTGCATTAAAAATGTTATTTTTATTCAGTTTGTTTTCATGTGAAAACCGGGAACCTCTCTATGACTTTGAAAGCCATTGACACGGGAGTAAAGTTTTAGCGGCGGTAAATACAATCACAGGCCTCCCGCGTAAAGGACATCCTTTATATGACTGCAAGCAGACAGGTTTTATGTAGCAGGAAAAGCTAAAAAACACATGGAGGAAATCACTCTTGAAAGATTTAGTTGACGGAGCAATTTAGTTTCTGGGTGGAATGGACTAGCGGAATTTCTATTTACTCGCTGAGAGGTCTTGTAAGATTTCATTTGGCAGGCATGTCGTATTTGACCCCCACTCCTTCTTCCTCATAGATGGCTGTGTCAGAGAATGAAATATTAATCCATACAGCTGGATCACTGAAATGTCTGAAGTGGTTCCAACTCTTGAGAACAAGTTTGAAGCATAAGTAAATCAAGGCTCGGGACGTGTCTTGGCCTCTAACCTTCATGTGTAGCCAGAAAAGAGAAGCCCTGCTGAGATAAGACCTCCCCTGGCGGTTTCTGTTACCTCTGGTTAAAAGATCAAAACTGCTCAGAGGTAGAAACGTGTGCTAAAATGATCATATATCTTCATTTATAGAACTCTAGTGCGTTTTACGACTAGATGTTACTGAATAACTGAGGGAAGATGACTTCAGGCAGCCATAGACAATAGAGACTAAAATACCCTCAACTCAAAGGAAAAGATGTGCTTTCCTAGAACGGAACATATTTACACAGCGTCCAACACACGGAATAATAGATTTACCCATAAATCCTTGCCGTAGGTGGAACCCTACAAATCAACTTCTTATGTTTTCTTTTTCTTATGTTTTTCTTATGTTTTCCAAGGAACTCAAAAAGCTCACTTTTCTTTAGCTTTGAGTAGAGGGTATTTTTGGTCTCTTAAACCGGACCTTCACCATGATTTAATGAAAAGCCCAAACCCTTATAAAACGATTCCCCAGCATCTAAAATTAATATATTTTAAAGTGGACCATCACCCTCGGGTGATCGGCCCGGGAATCTATAAGATTCCCGGGCCGATCACCTCCCTCCCCGCGGGACATCCGAGATCGGGATGTCCCGCGGGGTGAAACCCCCCCAAAACCCCCAAACCCCCTTACCTTAGTTTCCTCCCTCGCGCCCCTCTAGGCGTGCGCGCCCCCGCGCCGGCCGTCTGTGAATGGTCGGCGCGGGGGTGCGCGCGTCAAGAGGGACGCGCGGGAGGCGGCGGCGGAGGAGCCACGGACAAGCGGCTGTCAAATCGCTTGTCCGTCGGCGCTGGGAGCGGGGAGAGGTGAGTTTTTAGGGTGATCGGGGGGGTTTCACACAGCGGGGCACCCCGATCGGGGGTGCCCCACCGAAGTGGACCAAGACCCAGGATAGTCAAAATCCTGGGTGTTGGTCCACTTTAAGTTTTTAGTCACTTACTTTTTATTCTTTCCCCCACTGGGCTGCAACTCTGTTCCGGACTTTAGGATATGGGAGCCGCCATCCTGACTCAGAAGCATCACACTTACTGAGGAGAGGAGAGTAGGATAAAGTACATCACACTTACTGACAGAGCAGAGCTCGGGTCAGGAAAAGGACAGCAATCCCAGAATGCAGAGCAGCACAGTCAGAAGTCACTTCCTGTTTGCAGGCTGCCTGATGTTTGCCATCTTGGATAACATGCAGTAGATGCAGGTAGGGCGATTTTTATTGTGAGCAATCTGTATGTACAGGGTGTGGGAAACATATAAGATAGACTCTTATTCAGAGTGAAGGTCCGCTTTAAGTCTAACATAGGTCTCTCCACACGGTGGCTTGCCACTCTGTTTTCACCACCCATACAGCCAAATACTTCTTGTGCCAATCATTCGAAACCTGTCCACAAGTGAAAGGTGTTTGGGTGTGTCCATTTTAAGCTAATCCTTGGCACCGCACACTCAGCAGCTTTGCATGGCCCCAAGATGTAAAGGATTGATTTGCATATGTAAAGGGTTGATTTGCATGGCCCCACCCACTGCAAGGAGTCATGGGTAAATCTATTATTCCTTGTGTTGGGCACTGTGTAAATACTTTCTGTTCTGGGAAATCACCTTTTTCCTTTTTTTTTTCCTAGACAATAGAGGAAGATCTTCTAGCCAATGCCACCACATACCAGACAGTAACTGCAGCTTACATTGGTCTAAGCATCTACAGACTTTACCTTTTATAAGTTTGCAGAGCTAAAAAAGATGCTGGATTGCACTATGGGAAAAAAAAATCACATTTCTTTCTCACGCATTTTTATGAGAAAATTCTTAGTGCAATTTAGCATAATACTCTCAGCCATTCGCCATAATACTACTTCCTGATAGTCTTTTTAGCAATATTGAGCAAATGCTTTAGTACAAAAAGAAACACTGGGGCACTGGGCTGGGAGGTGACAACATAAACTTCCTTTCTGAGTATAGGTGTACTTTAAAGGGGCACCAGATTATCCAGGGTCAACAGACATAAGGGTTGACTCATGAATCAACGCTATAGTTGATTTTGATCCTTTTTATACAGCTGTCACATCCCCATCCTCTCTGAGCTGCCAGATAGTGATGCCTAAGGGACATGATACCATAAAACAGAGCACCCCTCCCCCTGGTGTCTCTGCAACACCCCCCCTCATGTGGGGGAAAAGTCACAGTGACTGGCACTCATTTCATTTAAAGTTGACCTCCATTCAAAAATCACTGGAGGTCCCTTTACAGAACCAATACCAAATCAGGGTACCCTGACATTAAAAATGTAAGTGTGAACTCAGTCGATTGCAGAGTGGGGTACACAAGACTGGTGCGGGAGTAACATGGGAGCACCTGGAAAGGTATTTTGCCTGGTTTCAAGTCTCCTTTTTACATTTACATTTCACCTAGGGGTGGCGATGGGAAAGGTCATGACACATTTTTTTTTAGTCAATAATTTGCAATAATTGGGTGCAGCGAAAGAACTGGCTTTACTGGAACATACATGCAGTATGAGAATATCACTTTAACATGGTGGTTAACACAGACAGGAAAAAAAATAGATAAAGCACAGCTGAATATACAGGAAATACAACACATCACAAAAATGCATATAGAGACTACATTTAAGCATTGGTAACAGCGACATGTTAGTGTCCTAACTATAAACTGACCTAGAAGTTGTTGTATCTCCAACAGAAACAAGGAAACCCTGGTACTAGAGGTACAGAACAGAAGTATAAAGTCAGGTTTGACACTTGAGGCCATCGTCATTTTGATTACTTTTTTACAATTTTTGGGGGTAAATTTCAGTTCAAAGCAGGACATGCCTCTGATCAGGGACATAACTACGGATGAGCGAATCGGTTCTAAGGAACCTGAATTCGCTCCGAATTTCAGGGAAAATTCGATTCAGCACGAACCCGAATTTTTAGTGGTTCGTGCTGACCGAATTTTCCCTGAAATTAAAAAAAAAAAAAAAAAATGCCGGCATGGTGGGAGCGGGGAGACCGGCTGCACTGTCAGCTGTCATCAGAGGACTCGTCACGAGAGGAAGCCGGCTACCTCTGATGACGCGTCCTCTGATGACAGCTGACAGCGCAGCCGGCCTTCCCGCTCCCACCAGAGATGAGCGATTCGCTAAAGTTCGATTCGGGCGAACCCGAATTTCTTTGAGAAATTCGGCGAATCGCCCGAATCGAATTTTTGAGAAGTTCGCTCATCTCTAGACATAACTATAGAGTGTGCAGGGGGTGCGACCTCACCGGGGCCTAGAAGGCCCATCCTTGTTGCTCCTCCATCTTATGTATCATATTTGTGCTCACCATTTGGAGCAGTGATGTACCATTTGTTTCTGCTGTTTCAATTCCTGTATAAGCCTTGAAAGGGCCCCATTTAATGTTTACACATTACATGTTTACACATTGTTTACAAAGGGCCCCCTCACATTTAGTTCTGCCACTGCCTCTGATCTAAGGCACTTTTTAGGGCCTCAAAGTTGGATACTTAGATAAACTAGACAAAGTAAAGCGGGCCAAGACCTGTTCGCTGGCTGACAGGTGTTGGTCTACTTCTAGCCACATTAAAACAGACTCGGGGGCATCCATAATGCTAGAGACTCCCCACACACACATATCGCCCCCTAGATCGTACACAATTTTTACCTGTCCATCAATCCGCAGCTGGTGATGGCACCCCGCAATTGGCCGGCAGGCGGTAACGTGGGCGAGACCTTTCTGCGGCGGAACACAAGTAGTGACCCCAACCCACGTGACCGCCCGGCAGCCAATTGCAAGGGCCATTGCTGGGCGAGGATTGATGGACAGGAAATAATTGTGGGTGTTCTTGGGGGCAATGTGCAGGGGGAATCCAGAATTCTGGATGCCCCACTGAGCCTGTTTTATTGTGGCTAGAAGCGAACAAACATCTGTTAGCCGATGAACGGGTGTTGGTCCACTTTAAAGTGTAATGGGTGTGATGGGGGTGTGGCTTAATCATAGGCTTTTGGGAAGCAAATATTCACAGCATTCTAAGCTACTCTTATAAGTAGGTATAGCCCTGTCCCCCAAACATACACTTAAAGCACAGCTTGGTTACCTCCTATCTGTAAAGTATGTTGGTAATTGACCTAATGCTTGGCCAATCCATACATTCCACTTCCGCTGTTTAGCCATTGAGCTGAAGCAGGGCACCAGTTGTAAATTAACAAGATGTTCTGGATTCGGTGGGAAAGTCTTACCAATAATATTAACATAGTGGGACATTTAAGTGTTCTCTGAATATTTTGGGGTGCCATGGGACAAAATGCCTAATTGTCCTACTGTATGTAGGACATCTTGGGGTTTCATTGACTCGTGAGATGACAAGCGGGTATCTCTTTGCCGGAATGTTCTCAGACAGAACTCATTTACCTATTCATAGCTTTCCTAAACGCTGACGGTTCCCTGGTACAAGTGTGGGCAACAATTCAGGCTTCTATTCCGAGCATTTTAAAAATAATGAGCACATATCCCACAACACAGGATAAGTAAGCAAAGCTCACAGTACAACCCACCCTGCAATTCGGCTTGGCTCTGTGTGTGGCATGACCTCTTTGGAAATGTCGGTGCAGCTGCAAGACTCTTTAGCCATGTTTTCACCTTGAATTACAAGCTCACATATATATATATGATGGCTCAATTCCAAACCTTCATAAAAGATTAACATTAAAATGCATACAGAAAAGAGGAAACTAGAATCTTTTGCCAGCAAAACCAAACCCCGTATATTTCCAGCTCCGCCATACTGAAACATAAAGAAGTTAAGTTATCTGTCTACACTGCTGTGAATTATTATCTAAACTATTCTAATATAGCAACCTAAAAACCACTGACTCAAGATAGCGACATCTGAATATTGGCCACTGGAAGTCTATAGGACATGGTCAGGCAGTTCCTATTGTCCTCAATTCTTTAAAAAGAGATAACCCAGCATCATATGTTCCACTCTGTGTGACTGATGGATGGTAAAATGATCACTTAAGCCACTGATCCCAGTGGAGCAATCAGAAGCCCTCAGGTATGGCTGCTTTGGTTCTTATGCAAATAGCCAGTTATCATCACCCCCATTTGTAAAGAAGTAATCAGACACAGATTAGAAAAACGTCAGGAATGATGAGGTGGGAATTGTACCTTTAGAGAGCTAGTGAGTTCTACCTAATTTCTTTAGCCAGACATGTCACCTAGCTGTGCTTAAAACAAGGCAAGGTTGGGGAAAAGCAAGGCTACAAAGTGCCCTTTGGGCAACCTATTGGACTAACTTTAACTTCTAGTACCACTTATTAGTCTTTAGGCCAGATCTTCTGCATATAAAGGTTTCCCCAGCTTTCTGCATGGCCCTGTCTGCCCATACACTTAAATTAAAATGCCTCTCCTGCCTCCAGACATTTTAGGGGCACACAAGTTCCCTTTTTCCCATGTTGCCATGTTTCCTTGAAAAAAAGGGGTCTTGCGTGACCCTAAAATGTTATGTTTAGGATGCTGACAATGCCATATTCCATTCACTATTTGCAACTTTGGAGTTTCTGCTCTTTTTTGAATTTTTGCTTGTCACAATGCTACTGCAGGGACGCTGCACCCACCGATGAGACTTTATCATTTAAGATTAAGTTTGCGGTTGTTACTGGTTGTTGTGGTCTACCATCAAACAAGCTGGCAACCCTCCAATCAATTCTGAACTTCACTGCTCACCCAATTCACCTATCCTTTCTCTACTCCTGTGATCTATTTTGATAGCTACTTAACTGGCTGTCAATATCCAAGAAAATTTTGTTTACAGTTCTAAAGCTAATACAAAAACTACTCTCCGCCCAAACCCCTTCCTACATTTCATTATTAACTGATAGATACCAAACCAGACGTAGCCTCTGCTCCCCCTATATTCTTCTCCTGGTTTCTTCTCTGGTCACCTCCTCACACTGTTGTCTCTAATGTGACAGAACCTGGGGATGAGGAAGCCAAGAAGTAAAGTGCTGCTGGAGCCTGGCTGGGTGAGTGAAAATCTGCCACTCGCCAACCCTCCAATTGTTCCCTTTAAATCCCCCCCTTCACACAAGCTTACCATCCTGCTTAAAACAGGATTTTGGCCCTCCTGGGTCTTGGTCCACTTTATAGGGGCATTCACCTGTTCTAAGTGAAGGGATTGCTGGGGCACCTCTCGCTGGCTGCTTCTCCGGGGGGTTTTACACAGTGAGGGATCCCCTTGGGGAGGGCTTTCTCAAAAAAGACTCCAGGGCCAGGTGGACAGGGATCCGATCTGAGCAGGTCAGTTTATTTCCATTATCCTTTAGATTGTAAGCTCACAAGAGCAGGCTCTTTATTCCAATATCCTGTTATCAGGGCTGTATTTGGTATTCATGGTGCCCTAGGCACTTAGAGCGCTTGCGCCCCCTTTTTTATGTTAGGTCATGGACCATATAAAAAGTGTGGAGAGGGTGCAGAGGAGTAGCCAAGCATGTTCCATCTTTCTGGCATTCTGACGTACAGGAATAACATAACCACAGTAGTGGATGCTCTGGCCTGTGTTCAACCCCTTGCACATTGCTTGGGGTTGCTTGTTAGGAGGCATTTATGTTCCGGCTATTGGAGTTTTCATTTATTTTCTTTACTACGATAGTAAGGGCAGCACCCCCCTACCAGGTTGCCACCCTAGGCACGTGCCTAGGGTTGCCTAATGGGAAATACAGCCCTGCCTGTTATCAATGTGTATTGTTGTATCCGACTAATAATAATAAGCATATTATAAGTATATTATATGCTGTGCCCTGTCTGTAATTTTTACTTGTACAGCACCAGGGGAGACGATGGTACTTTATAAATAAGTAATAATTAATAATGATAAGCCTGTCCTACTATATTTGCATGTGTATGGTCAAGCTCTGGCAATTCATTGTAAATAAGAAAACACTGTAAAAAGGATTCTCTAACGGAATGAAAATGTCCAGTTAACATATTTCTTCCAATACTGTTCATGGATACTTGGCTGGTTGCACGTTGTATGGTAGGCTGGGCATTTGGTTATCCTCTTCATGGTAATAAAACTGTCACTGTGACTAGGGTCTAGACTGAAATATTGCCTCTTCCTTCCTCCAGGAACAGTAAGGTTTTGTTTTCTCAAGGAAAGCTCCCACTTCTAGACCAACACAGGGGATGGATTGAAATCCATGTTTTCAGGTTCATTATCAGACTTGATTGTTTCTCCTTTTCCAGAGGTAAAAGGAAGTCACTATGATCCATTCACTAACTACCCTTTTCATTATAAACATTCTTGCGTTCCTCTTAAAGTTTCAGTAATTACTTTTTTGGTGGACTCACTTAGCAAGGGAAACCTGAACATGATCTTTGCTTCTACCTTATCCACTGCTTTGATGGCTTGACTGTATCCAGCACTACATTTACTTTCCCCTGGAACATACCGTTGTCTGCCAAAGATCTTCCAGTTGGAGGTTCCAGCTAAAACAGTAAGTGCTACAGCTTCTGGTACCCCAGGGGCAACAAGGTAAGGTATTGAATGACATAAGACGGCAGAGGGGGAGATAAGGCATAAGGTTGTCTGCCAAAGATCTTCCAGTTGGAGGTTCCAGCTAAAACAGTAAGTGCTACAGCTTCTGGTACCCTAGGGCAGTGGTCCCCAACCCTGTCCTCAAGGCCCACCAACAGGCCAGGTTTTGCAGATCTCCACAAAGATGCACAGGTGGAGTAATTAGTGCAGCTGCAGAGCAATAGAGCTGGCTATTTGGAGATACAAAAAACATGACATGTTGGTGGGCCTTGAGGACAGGGTTGAGGACCACTGCCCTAGGGGCAACAAGGTAAGGTATTGAATGACATAAGACGGCAGAGGGGGAGATAAGGCATAAGGTTGTCTGCCAAAGATCTTCCAGTTGGAGGTTCCAGCTAAAGCAGTAAGTGCTACAGCTTCTGGTACCCCAGGGGCAACAAGGTAAGGTATTGAATGACATAAGACGGCAGAGGGGGAGATAAGGCATAAGGTTGTCTGCCAAAGATCTTCCAGTTGGAGGTTCCAGCTAAAACAGTAAGTGCTACAGCTTCTGGTACCCTAGGGCAGTGGTCCCCAACCCTGTCCTCAAGGCCCACCAACAGGCCAGGTTTTGCAGATCTCCACAAAGATGCACAGGTGGAGTAATTAGTGCAGCTGCAGAGCAATAGAGCTGGCTATTTGGAGATACAAAAAACATGACATGTTGGTGGACCTTGAGGACAGGGTTGAGGACCACTGCCCTAGGGGCAACAAGGTAAGGTATTGAATGACATAAGACGGCAGAGGGGGATATAAGGCATAAGGTCAGTTTAGGGTGCCAAGGGGAAGCCTGTTCCCACTTATAAACAAAGGGCAGCCCAACATGAGAGCAGTAAGTCCTGTTTAGGACCATTTTCACAGTGTAAATGAAATCAGCCAGGAATTTTGCCTAGGGCCTCTGTTTTTATCATATTTTTGATGGGGAAAGGCTGAAAGTCTGCCAAAAATGACTAAATGACTAATTTAGGATGCCTGTACAGTCTAATATTGCTACAAATCTATAGATGGCCGAGCTCTGTAGGGCAGGGACCAGGAAACAGCTATTTCCCTATTGAGAAGGTGCATCTGCTTCACGTCTGAGTTCCTATAGGAAAATGCGAGTATCTAATATAGGGCTCATTGATATAGGTTTGGTCCGTTTAGTAGCCCTGTGGGACCAGGACTTTCCAAGGGTTTAAGTCTGCTTTTAGTTATCCAAAGACAGCCTAAAGCAAGTTGCTAAAACTCTCTTTTGTGTACAGATGAAAGAATCAAAATCAATAGGGTTGATTCAGAGCCCTTTTCTCACCTTTTTTTGCGTGAATATTTCCATTCTTGTTCATTTTTTCCCCTCGTCTGATTCAGCAAAGCCTTTTTTCTGCGATAACTTTAAGGTGAAATGTTTTTATTTTTGCATGATTTTTCGTTTGGTAGCAAGACCTCCATAAAAATGATGAGAAAGGGGCTCTGAATCAACCCTTATGTCCTGATGGCTGTCATACACTTGGCTAATATATAAGGATTACTTTGGCCATAGTTCCCAACTTTTTCTCTTGTGAATAAACAGTCACACTTTTAGTTGGCTAATTATTGGTTAGAGCGATAATTTGTGAGGTATTTCACATCGTGTGCTCTGCTTCCTATTTGTGGTCAATTTCCGTTTCCACATGTCAATGATCATGCGATGAATGAAGAAGACATTTTGTACGTGATTTATCAAGCATCAGTGTCTGCTAATACCACTCAGCGGTAAAGATCCCATAGAACATAATGGCCAGAACTGTATTGAAGTGTATTTTGCTTAAAACAATAATATTACACACATTTGTAACTAATATCAAAAAATGTAAACCATAATGTAAATCAATAATGTATCGCAGGACCTGAATGTCGCCAAATGTCTTATTTTTATCTTGTAAAATAATTTTTCAAGGCTTCTTTTGCTTATCAATGTGTAATTTGGACAGCAACTAAAACACAGCCTAAATGCACTGTAAAGTTTGCCCCCTTTGTCCCCAGCAGTAATATCCTGTAAATGTAATGATGAAATGTCGACTAGCGCTGGAAAAGTACAGCACCAATCTTTTCAGTCAAAAATGAATAAAAAGCGCGTGCAGTGCCTAAAAGACGGTGGCGCACACTGGCGCTATTATAATCGGCAGTCAGGTCCAACAGCTGCTGACACAGGCCGGCCAATAATGTATGCAACAATCAAAGCTAATAAGTTAACATCCAGCACTGTGATTACCAGCGCCATTCTGTCCAAATAGAAGCGCCAATAAAGAAAGATATGCAAAACTGGCGTTAAGTCACCAGAAAGATACTAAACAGCGCAATTCATAAGTAAGGCCCTTTATGTTAGCCTGAACGATATGTTGCTCAACCAATGTGCTCCTTCTCGTTTGGGGCATTTCCATAGATCCATTCTCGTCTGATTGTGGTTCGTTCGAAAATCGATTCTTAGGCAATGAGCCATACATTACACACATATAATGAAAGACAACCCTAGACAGGAAATAAAAGGAATTCAAACATTGGGTGGATTAAAAAGAGCAGACGTCTCTATTAGCTACAGTGGTTGATTGCAAATGGTTTGTTGATTGTTCTAATGTTAGGTGGATGGTTGTTTGTGGATCCTAATTATGTTAATAAACCTGTCAGTGTGACTTGTGGGCCTAGACTTGAATATTGCCTCTTCCTTCCTTTAGAGAAAGTCAGGAAAAGTAACACATTGTACTTCCTCCGGGACAGCTCCAACTGTAGACACACAAACCAAAAATGGAAACACAAATGAAGGGTGTTTTGTAGATTCATATTCAACAGCAATATCTTACTGTTTATATATAAGTTATTTTTCCATCTGTCTATTTTATAAAATGTTGCGAGTGATCCTTTGACTGGCCGAAGAATGTAAGTGCTGTGTATCATAAGAAAAAATAGAAAAAAAAAAAAAAACAAGAAAGAAAGGTCACTTGGAAAAAAAAAATACTTACCTAACATAGATAAACTAGACCAGGTCTTTAGGTCCTTTCTTTTGCCTTTTAGTCAGGTCCCACATCCCACTAGTTCCAGGTCTGGGCATGTCCCCTTTTATATAATCATTAAATGATTAATCATTAAATTTGGTATATGTTAAATGTGTTAAATAACAACCTTCTGATAGGGATGAGCGAACCTCCTAGTTTGGGCAAGTTCAGTCAAAATTTGAACAAAGTTCAGATCGGGAGGCCGAACTTGCCGAACTTAAACTGTTGTCCCCATTAAAATCATTGGGCACCCGAAATAAAAAAGAATGTGATGGCCCCACTCGTAGACCATATGTAAGGCAGCACAACAGGAGCTGGGACTGGGTCGCAGGGCTCAGGTAAGTTACAGCACTTCCAGCTGCAAACTCTGCTTAGGTGAAGCTAGTTGATGGGCTTTTCCGCATTAGGACCGAACGCTAAACCTGAACATGGACTTTTTGCTGAAGTCGGTGTTCGTGTTTGGGAGCCCTAACTTTCAAAGTTTGGTGAGAACCAAAACTTTGCGGTTTGGGTTCACCCAACACTACCTTCCAATCATTATACACATGGGAAATCTAGAAACATTTGACCAGGTACAGTATTTTCCGCCTTATAAAACGCACCTGCCCATAGGACGTACCCAGGATTTGGAGGAGGAAAAAAAAGAAAAAAATATATTATGAATCAGATGGTGTGCTAAAATACCCCCCTCCCAGAACCGGACATGGCAGAATCCCCAAAATCACCCCTATTGCAGCTAGTGTGACAGATCCCCCGCATCCCAAAAACATCAGGGATGACTTCAGGGTGTCCATCAGGGGTGATCTCAGGGTGTCCATCAGGGGTGACTTCACGGTGTCCATTACGGGTAACCTCACGGTCTCCATAAGGGGTGACCTCAGGTTGTCCATCAGGGTGACCTCATAGTGTCCATTATGGGCGACCTCAGGGTGTCCTAAGGAGTGACCTCAGAGTGTCCATCAGGGGTGACCTCACGGTGTCCATCAGGGGCTGACCTCAGGGTTTCCATCAGGGGTGACCCCAGGTTGGCCATCAGGGGTGACCACAAGGTGTCCATCAGGGGCAACCTCAGGCACGAAACACCATACTTTCCTTCCAGCGCTGGTATGAGAAGCCAGTGTGGCGGATGGGCATGGTCTCTATACGGTCCCTCTGTGTGTACGGGGTTGCCCATTGATCTCAATTGGAGCACACCATACTGAGGCCACGACCCACCTGTCACGCGGACTTCTCCTACTGGTGCAGGTATGAGATGAGCAACGAGGGAACAGGTGGAAGTCGGGTCTCGGCCCGAGGACACCCCTGAGCTAAGATATGTGGGGTAAGCCCAAAAAAGTGGACTTACCTTTTAAACTTGCTTCACCAAATAATAATAATTAGCATGACCCCCATTGTTTTCACTGGTGTAGCTTAATTTTACAGTATAGAGGCACTTTAATGGTAGACTTGTTGTTGGAAGAAGCCGTCTACATAGTCACATCTGCATATTCTGCAACAGAATAAAACCTCTGACTAACTGTAAATAGTGTACACACAAGGAACAGACATCTAAAGAGGACATCAGCATTTCATTGGTTAGAGCAGACACACTTGTGGAATGCACTCTTTTATTCCTGGATTTTGTTATGAATAAGTTGTGGATTATTGTGTGGTGAGGCAGGTGAGGTGCTTATGTATCCTAATTATGTTAACAAACCCATCAGTGTAACTTGTGAGGGTTGACTTAAATATTTCCTCTTCCTCTCTTTACATCATTCAGGAAAAGTAACACATTGTTTGTAGTCACAGACAACTCTCACTTCTAATGAACGCAACACACCGCCTGGATTCCACATCGAAAAACCTATTGGCAGAATCACACGCTATAGTTTTATCTCATAAATATTCGGAGAGACTAAAAAAGGTATTACTGTCAAAAAGAAATATATATATATATATATATATTTATTTACATATATGAGCTGCCCAAAGGTAATTCTGGGCCCCATACAACAGGACCTTTTATTTAGAATACCTTTATGTCCCATACTACCCTACAGCCCCCATACTATTATAGAGTGCTACCTAACACCCAAAGTCCCTCTTTATACTCCTGGTCCTACTCATACAAAACGCTGCAGGAAAAGTAGGAGAGGCACATGGGACAGACATTAGAGGAGTTGCTTGCTGCCTTATTATTGCTTTTGACATTGTGATTGCAAGTGATATCACTTGCAAATGGCTTAAAAATGAGAATGTATTAAAGTGGACCAACACCCAGGATTTTGACTATCCTGGGTCTTGGTCCACTTCGGTGGGGCACCCCCGATCGGGGTGCCCCGCTGTGTGAAACCCCCCCGATCACCCTAAAAACTCACCTCTCCCCGCTCCCAGCGCCGACGGACAAGCGATTTGACAGCCGCTTGTCCGTGGCTCCTCCGCCGCCGCCTCCCGCGCGTCCCTCTTGACGCTCGCGCCCCCGCGCCGGCCATTCACAGACGGCCGGCGCGGGGGCGCGCACGCCTAGAGGGGCGCGAGGGAGTTAGGTAAGGGGGTTTGGGGGTTTTGGGGGGGTTTTCCCGATCTCGGATGTCCCGCGGGGAGGGAGGTGATCGGCCCGGGAATCTTATAGGGTGATGGTCCACTTTAACGCTAGAGATTTCATAGAAAATTGCTAGAGCTTATGCCACACTCCAGTATGAAAGTATCTTGAGGGTGTATTCTTGGTGTGAATTGCAACCTGCATCTCGGGGGGCTTTTTAACTTAATGTGGACCAACACCCATTTGACTGACTAATGTTCAGCGGTTGTTGGTTCGGGACAGATGGTGCTTTAAAACAGGCTTGGGGGGCATCCAGAATGCTGGAGCCCCCCGCACATCACGCCCCAGAATGTCCAAAATTCTTGCCGTTTCCTGGCTCCTCAGCCGGAAATTGTGCCCCATGATTGGCCACCGATCACGTGGGTCAGGGTTGCTTCCTCATCCTCCATTCCCCATTGAGGATCCAGGAACAGGTATAGTTTATGGGCATTCTGGAGGGTAATGTGAGTGGGTGCTCCATCATTCTGGATGCCCCCCCCCAGCCTGTTTTAATGCGCCGGGACCAACACTCGTTAGCCACCAAACAGTTGTTGGTCCACTTTAACACACAATAATAAATATATATTTTTCCAAATAAACCACCTGTACCTGCAATGGGGCATTTTTACCAGTGAGGTACCTCATTTTTCCGAATTATGTAAGGATATCTTATTAAATGTTTGCAAACAAAAGTGTCCTATAAGCTATGCAGAATCAAATCACCACCTGTAAATCAACTATCCTCACCTGTAAAAATGCTGCATCACAGGTGATTTTTGGGAAAAATTTTAATAAACATTTATTTTTGCACTTTGTGTGCAAAAAAGGCCAGAAAGCCCACTTTTGTGAAGTTTACCATCAGGGGTGACCTCACAGTGTCCATCAGGGATCACCTCAGGTTGTCCATTACAGGTGACCTCAGTTTGTCCATCGGGGTAATCTCAGGGTGTCCCTAAGGGGTGACCTCAGGGTGTCCCTAAGGGGTGACCTCAGGGTGTCTATCAGGGGTGACTCAGTGTGTCCATCAGGGGGTGACCTCAAGGTGTCCATTAGGGGTGACCTTTAGAGTGTCTATCAGGGGTGACCACAGGGTGTCCATCAGGGGTGACCTCAGGCACGAGACACCATACTTACCTTCCAGCGCCGGTATGAGAAGCCAGTGTGGTGGATGTGCGTGGTCACTATACGATACCTCTGTATATGAGGAACTCGTGTGTACGGGGTAACCCATTGATCTCAATTGGAGCACACCATACTGAGGCCACCCGTCACGCGGGCTTCTCCTACCAGTGCAGGTGAAAGATGAGCAACGAGGGAACAGGTGGAAGTGGGGTCCCGGGCCTGAGGACACCCCTGAGCTAAGGTATGTGAGGTAAGCCCAAAAAAGTGGACTTACCCTTTAAACTAGCATGACCCCATTGTTTTAACTGGTGTAGCTTAATTTTACAGTATAGAGGCACTTTAATGGTAGACTTGGGCCCTTATTTAACAAGGGATAGCGCCAGGTAGCGAATGGTGAGTGAACGGTAATGACGGTCACCGCCACGAGAACGCCGGCTCCCCTTCGCAATCACACATTTATCAAGCCGATCCTGCTTAGCGACTGACAGAGCGCCAGATAGCGAATCATTCATCATTATTCCAGCCTCACCCCACAGCGCCAGCGAGCGACCTTGAACAGCGACAGGTATGACCTCTCGCTACCTGGCGCTCTCCAATGCATTTCAATGGAGCAATCTTTAAATATTCTTAATTAATTGCTATTAATGTTTTTTTTTTTTTTTTTTTTAAATGTCAAAAATTCTGTGACCACTTTTGCAATGTTAGATATTTTCTTTAAGGTAAAAAAAAAAAAAAATTGTGCAGAATTGATATTACAGGTCTGATATTAATGTATTCATATTACTAAATTATTTAAAATACTTTTTTTTTTGGTTTCCAAAAATATGGTTGTTTGGGGGTTAAAAAACTACTTTTAACCCATCGCCTCCAGCGCTCTGGGGTTTAAACAAGCATTTCACAGCGCGATAATTTTTTGAGTGTGATTTTTTAATGAATATGGTGGGAGCCGGTCGCTAGGGCCAGTCGCTATCATGCGCTCCCATACAGCGCGGAACCTGTCAAATAGCGACTCCTCACCCAATATTCAACATTACGGCAAACCGACTGAGTCACTATCAACTACCGAACAACGGCCAAGCACAGCGAATACTAGCGGGCGCTCTGAAAATGCCGCTACAGTTGCTCAACTGTCGCTACCTGCCGCTATTAATGAATCGGCCTCTTAGTCAGGAGACTCGGCTGGCGGCACCCACATGACCGCACTGGCCAATCAAATCGCTGAATTCCTCCAGGGACCCGAGGAGAAAGGTAAGATTTTCTCCATTCTGCATCAATAACATGCAGGGGGGGGGCATCCTGATTGTAGATGCCCCCTGCACGTTAACGGTACAGAATGGGAGAAGTCTTATTTTTCTCCTTTGTTCCCTGGAAAAATCCAGTGCTCTGATTGGCCGGCGTATTAAAAGGTGAAGTGGCATATAGACCCTGATACTGAGTGATTTGGCGTAATAGTTACTTTTTCTGTGTTTCCTTAGCAACAAATGTTGCAAGGGCATTTTAGATAAGAGATGTGTCAGATAAACATATTTACTATTTTATTTTGTAGGCCTTGGAATAAGTTGCATAATGACGAAATGCTGCAAAAAGATGAGACACATCTGGTACAGCCAAGACAAATTATTGTCAGATACAGCCATAAAGGGATTGTTTGCTGTTTTTTTTTTTTTTTCTTTCTTATTTTTACCAAGATCCAACATTGAATCCCTAGGGGCAGAAAATTTCAGAAAATGCATGTTTTGTATATTTAACCCCCCTGGCGTTATGATAGAGGCAAATGTAATGGTAACGAAAGCGTTACCATTACATTTGTCTCTGACGCACGGCTCCGCCCCCATGAGCCTCTGCGGCTCACAGAGACGGAATCCGGAAGTGAGACGGACGCCGCAGCCGCGGCTCTCACCTGCGATCGCAGCGGGGACATCGCTGGATCGCAGGGAGAAGGTAAGGAGACTGCGCCGCCCTGCTCCTCTGCCAAATAGAGCCCGAGCGTGACTCGGGGTTACCGCTACTTACAGCGCAAATTAACCCCGAGTCACGCTCTGGATCACCGCTAAGGAGGTTAAACATAATGAATTTACAGAATTAATTAGTAGGTTATTGTTCCCATCAGTTAGTTTTCAGCACAGACTCTCCTTTGCAATTGACAGTGCAAAGTTTTCAGGCTGATGCTGTGCAGCCCAACCGTACCACTTTGTGGCTATCTCATGCTAGCGGCCAGTTGGGTTTGCCATAGGGGCTTGTACATCCAGAACCAGCAGACTGGGTGCCTACTGTCAGGGGTTGGGTCATGGCCATCGGGTGATAGGAACCAGGAATCGGCACAGTTAGACACACTAAGGACACTCAGAGGCCGATTCATTAATAGCGGCAGGTAGCGACAGATGAGCGCCAGTAGCTTTATTTTCACAGCGCACGCTAGTATTCGCTGTGCTTGGCCGCTGTTCGGCTGTTGACAGCGACTCAGTCGGTGTGCGGTAATGTTGAATACGGGGTTAGGAGTCGCTGTTTGACAGGTTCCGCGCTGTATGGGAGCGCATGACAGCGAATGGCCATAGCGAACGGCTCCCACCATATTCATTAACAAATTCTCGCGCTGTGAAATGCTTGTTTAAACCCCAGAGTGCTGGCGGCGTTGGGTTAAAAGTAGTTTTTTAACCCCCAAACAACCATATTTTTGGAAAAAAAAAAAAACCCATGTTTTTACAAACATTTTGTAATATGAATACATTAATATCAGACCTGTAATATCAATTCTGCACAATTTTATTTTTTTTTTTTACCTTAAAAAAAATATATAACATTGCAGAAGTGGTCACAGAATTTTTGCCATTTAAAAAAAAAAACATTAATAGCAATTAATTATGAATATTTAAAGATTGTTCCATTGAAATGCATTGGAGAGCGCCAGGTAGCGAGAGGTCATACCTGTCGCTGTTCAAGGTCGCTCGCTGGCGCTGTGGGGTGAGGCTGGAATAATGATGAATGAGTGGCTATCTGGCGCTCTGTCAGTCGCTAAGCAGGATCGGCTTCATAAATGTGTGATTGCGAAGGGAGCCGGCGTTCTCGTGGCGGTGATCGTCATTACCGTTCGCTCACCATTCGCTACCTGGCGCTATCCCTTGTTAAATAAGGGTCTCAGTATGGAACTGGAGTAAATTGTGCCCAACAGAGTAAATCATTTTTGGGACCTTTCAGCTATAGAACACTCAATCACATTGCTGAACAATATAATAACATTTAACATAATACAAACGTAATTTATATAATAAATACACTCACAGAATGAATCAGGCAAACCAAAAACACAGTGTAAGCCCTCGTTTCACACCTGCCCGGTACCGCATGCATTTCTGCGTTCGTGGCAGACACATCGGAACCACAAAAAATATCCATCAATGGCACCTCTATGGCCCTTTCACACCTCTCCGGTGCTGCAGAGAGGGGAAAAACATGGCGCAAAAAGTCCTGCCTGCTGCGTCCTGACCACAAACACATCCCTTGAAACAGGGATACTATAACATATAGGCGCAAATGCAAACACAAATAAAAACGTGGGCAAAAATATGCAAATGAAAAATGGAATTTCAGCCGCAAAATGCAGCCAGGTGTGAACGTGGAGGCTGACTCACTACTAACGTCAGATATCGGCAGATGAGCGTCTGTACAGCGGCGCTTAGAGTGACCGCTAGTAGACGCTGTAAGGGGGTATCGGGCGCTGTAACAGAGCGCCTCAGTCGCTGTAGTAACCTGGCCTGCATTGATGAATGAGATGTATGTCGGGTGCTGTAACACCAGTACAGCGCTGTAGGGAGCGAAAGGTAGCGCCAGCTCAGTGCAACCGACTCTCAGCCCTCCACACCATACGTATCAAAAAGCGCTCTAAATCTGGTCGCTATAGCACAGAGCACCATACGCTGTGTGATTAAAGTCTGTTTTTGGGGATATATACAAAGGTGGATATGCACTACCTAAATAACTGAATCAAGAATTAAGGGTGCTACAGCCCGTGGGGACAACACAGAAATGTATTTAGGAAGGGGATCCTAGATTAATCCCCAAAAGAATATCCCCATACAGAGGCCACACTCAAAAGGTATAATTACAGTATTTGTATTATTAAACAATTAATTTCCAGCTAATTAAGGACACCACATAACATAAATACACAATTAAAAAACATATACACAAATCCATAAAGTCTGTTTTTGAACACATATCCACCAGTAACAAAGCGAAAACACATGGAATGACATTGTTTGAACACTGTGACATTAGTGCCAGACCTGTAATGACAATTCTGCATAAAGATATAAAAAGTCAAAAAAGGTATAAAAGTGTTTGTTTGCAGCCAGGAGAGGTCACACAATGATTTGAGAAAAAAAAATGCCAAACAGGCAATTTAAATACAAACAAATGAAAGCCCATTGAAATGTATGGGAGAGCGACACTGAGCGAAAGGTAATACCTGGCGCTCATGAACCTAGAGTACGCTAAGCCGGCTGTAATAATACATGTGACTCTACATGGTGCTGTTAGAGGCGCTCCCCAGATTTGTGGTTTCCCCTATAGCTCCCAGCGTTCACCTGCCGCTACAAAGCACTACCTGGCATTAGCCGTTCTTAAATAACCCTCATATTTGATATTGCTTTGTACATCTGTAATTACTAAAAAAATACAATGTAATAAAAGTTTTTAGAACTTATTATGAGCATAACAAGCTTTGATCAAATGATACAGGGGGAGAACGTGACATGTTTTCAGTTCATTATATGTTTTATACGTTTTAAATCTATGGCACTATAGTCTTATGGCCATCTTGTGCCAACTTAAGCATCACAATACACAATTTTCTTTACAAGTCTTTACCAGCCCAGACTAACAGGCTAGCCAACTGCATTGTCTGCTTGTCCTGGCACACTTAGTAAATCAGGCTCTACGTGTAAATAACAAATACAACTGAATCACTGAGCTACAAAGGAAATACAAAAGGAAGCAAAGTAATAAGAACTGAGGCCAGCATTGTGTATGGTTGTGGATTTCAGCATCTTCTGTTGATGGTTTGTTGATCTGTGTATTCTATTGTAAGGATGGGTTAGTGGTTTGTTTATACTAACTATGTTAATGAACCACCTCTATGTGACTTGTAGACTTGAATTGAATACTTCTTCTTCCTTCCTTTACAAATTCAAGGAAAGTAACACATTGATAGGGGAGCACTTCCATCTCACAGAACTGGGTGTAACACTATGAGCTATTAGAATCATACAAAGCTAAGGTTTTAGCACATTGTTAAGGATCATGTGAAAAGATGATGGTTCCTTAGACTACCAAGATATGCACAACGTCTTACATTGGTCTTTATCTTCTCTAGGTTTAAAAATGATTTAATGATGATTATACGTGGAAGTGGCTTGCAGTGAAAACAGGTAGATGCCTGTAGGAGATCTCTCCTCTCTAAATTGACCATCCACTAGAGATCTGATTGTTGGTTCCTTTTGGTGGAACATTTCCTCTACTGGGAGGTGGTGAGTGGGAGATGAGGGTTAGCAGCTTGCCCAAATTATCTATGAGTAAGATAATTATCATTCAATAGAATAGACCAGTAGGCAAAGATATGAAATCAGGGGTCCCAAGCCTGCTTCTAAGGAGGTTTGGGGACCCCTGCTTTAGATGATTGATAGGAGAATGACCTTAGCTTCCAAGAGCTTGATTCAGTAAACTTACCTTAACATATGTCACAAAAAATGGGGTATTTTAGGCTTTATTTAAGAAGGAGACATGGTTAAAACTAAGCTGTTAAAGAACAGAGAATATTAGAGGATGTTATACGTGATTCAACGTCCATATATGATGGTTATTATCATCTAAAATGTTCACTCCATGGGTGGTAAAAATATTAAATAATAATAAAATAATAATTAAATGGTGCCAATATATTACCTGCTTCTTTCTAAAAAGATCCACTGACCTCAGAACTAGTGTTGGGCGAACCACTAGAGGTTAGGGTTCAGCAAGGTCGGTCAAACTTTGAACAAAGGTTCGGTTTGGGTACCTGAACTTGAGCCGAACCCGTTCCCCATTGAAATCAATAGGAACCTAAACTTTGGGGGGCAATTCTGCCTCTAGGGGCCTCACCGCCCTCACCCACCGGACATAGGGGGATGAACGCTTTAAACCGGACCTTCAGCGTGAATTAATGAAAAGCCCAAACTCTTAAAAAACGGTTCCCCAGCATCTAAAATTAATATACGTTTTTAGTCACTAACTTATTATTCTTTCCCCCACTGGACTGCAACTCTGTTCAGGAATTTAGGATACGGGCGCTGCCATCTTGACTCAGAGGAGAGGAGGGCGGGATAAAGTACAGGGGGGCGCGTTATAGCTGTGCTTTGCTCAGACAGAGCAGAGCTGGGGTCAGGTAAAGGTCAGCAGTCCCAGAATGCAGAGCAGCACAGTCAAGAGGCACTTCCTGTTTGCAGGCTGCCTGATAAGATGGCGGCTTCCATAAGCCGCCATCTTGGATGTTTAAAGGCTCATAACATGCAGTAGATGCAGGTAGGATGATTTTTAATGTGAGCAATCTGTATGTACAGGGTGTGGGAAACATATAAGATAGACTCTTATTCAGAGTGAAGGTCCGCTTTAAATAAGTGCAGAATGTGGAAGAGGCCGTATACTTATGTGCGACGTTGATCCGGTCTGTGGTTGGCCAAAGTTCTTTCGCTGTCAAATAGTCTCAGCAGCCCATCCACCAGCTTTTCCGGGTTCAGGCCTAATGTTGGATGAAGTCCGTGTTCGGGTTCAATACGAACATGAACTTTACAGGTGGGGTTCGCCCAACACTAGTTATATATATATATATAGATTACTATTGATGTATATTGAATACCTATTTTAACAGAGAAAATTGGTTATAAAGGAAAATATAGGCAAAAATACCTTTAACTGATTGAAAGACCCTGCATTTCATTGTGTAGTTTTATAATGTTTCTTTTAAATGTAATAATTCAAAAAGAATGTTTTCTAAGTCCATACAAGGTTTTGTGCATTTGATAAACACACCAAAGAGGTCATATATGAGAATGTTGAAAAACAAGGGAATAGAGTGTGCACAGCCAAATAAAAGGGTGCTAGCAGGAGGGAAGGAACACAAGACACTATTAGTAAAGGGACCCTAGACTAGTCCCACAGCCCCTACAAATCTGCCGCACACACAAAAATTCACAATTTTTCTACATGCCATATTTATATTTCGAATGGATTCATTTGGATTATTCATTAAATTGTATATTTATTTAATTATGGGATGAACTGTTGAATTTAAAATAATAAGAGAGTCAATTTAGGGATTAATATTTCCCCCCAGCGATTTGTATGTGTTTATGTTTTTTAATGAGTTATTCATGTTGTCTGTAAATAGTTTTTAAGGATGATCTAATACATTTATACATTTTTATATATGTTTTGACTATCCTAGCAGTAAATTTCTGTGTGTGCGGCATATATGAGAATGTGGAGTGGTTTTACACATTATTGAGGAGCATTCCTGTCTGATTTTTTGCAAAGGTCGGAGAGCTTCTTTAACCTAACTCAAATAAATGCAAACAGCTGCAAGCCTGGTAGTACAAAGAGAAAGTAGAACATTTCAAGTGAATACCAACAGCAATGCAAACATTACACATTGATAAGAAGATACAATAGGAATGGGGACATGCCAGTAAAGGCTTCCTTCTATTTAAAGCAGCATTACCGCAGCAAACACTGATTTCTTTGTTTATGATAAAGTGGGAAAGCATAAGGGTAACTTCAGTGTCTGATATTGATGATCACATCCTGTTTAGTCCCAGGAGACAGGAAGAGGGGCTAACAGTAAAAAGACCAAACGTTGGTGACCAGAACCAGGCCAACCATCGGGATATTTTGCCCCTATATGGGCAAATTTGTCAGAGCCACCCTTAGCATAAGCCCATTTCCACACAAAGTAAAACTATGGCTATCCTAACATTCAAGCTCAAACATGAAGAAGCAAAGGTTTCCTACCTACTTGAAGCCCACCCAACCATCGGATTATACATTAGGCCCATCCATATGTCCAAGACTCGGTTTTATATTTTATTTCATATATGTATGAGTACTATACTATACTCATACTAACCAAGGCTCCTATATAAATCCCTGTAACCACCCTCATAACATTTAAAGACCACCATACTATTCTGAATTATCTACTGCTGCAAAATTAATTGCTAGGGTTAGGTCCAACCCTCAAATCTTAACAAGACCTAGCATTCCCACCACACCTCAGAATTAGATTAGTTTAAAATACAAATTCATGTTTATTTCATATTCCTTTAAAATATGGGCAGCAACAAACAGTTCATCTATATACATATGGTACACTTAATTTATATAGCTTGCAAAGCATTTGATAGATTTATACCATTAATGCAGTAAAGGATCAACAAAAGGTTCTTTTGTACATAGTAAGTTAATGTCCGTAATACATAATTGATAGAGTCCAAAATTGATAACATTTGCATTTTATGTTTCTTGAGCTTACGAATCTGATGATCAAAAAACCAATCGGGGCAGACATGTTTCGCCAATATATGGCTTCCTCAGTGCCCTGTTTTTTTAAAAAGATATAGTTCGAATTCAGTTGTATCTGGAGTAGTTTGATAGGACAAATGGCTAAGTGGACCTCTCTAGAGAAAAATAAGTAATTGCCTTGGCTTTCCAAAGATTGCAAAGTAGGTGAGAAACGTCCTGTAACCCAGTCCTATGACCCAGAGCCTTGCAGATGTGATATGCTGAGTCCCCGCTTCAGTACTGGAGAATATGGTGGAGTTGCGCTCTCATCTGTTATCTGAATATGAAATAAACATGAATTTGTATTTTAAACTAATCTAATTCTGAGATGTGGTGGGAATGCTAGGTCTTGTTAAGATTTGAGGGTTGGACCTAACCCTAGCAATTAATTTTGCAGCAGTAGATATTATTAAGACCTGCAATTCCAAACCCCCCTTAAAGTGTCCCACAAATAAATAAAGTAAAATATCTTAAACCAGTATTTTGCAGGAGGGTCGCCAGCTCACCAGGACACACCATATTATATGGGTTCTGTCCTGGTATAATTTGACTATTCTGAATTACCCATTACCCTTAATGGGCACCTATGCGTTTTCATAGCTCACTGTCCTTTCTCTTCTCTGTCGGAAAAAGAAGCAAAGTATAATACAAACCCTGGCCACAGAAATGTGAAATAAAGAAGATAAATGAAAGAGAAAAGAAAATGATAAATACACAGCAGCTGCCAGTGGTTCCATCTGAACCCCATTCACAGCAAAGAAATGGCTGCCCAGAACAAAGAGGGAGTTCTTGTGTATGTGCAACCCCTCTGGTCCCTGTGATTTTGCCATTTCTATTAGATCAGGCGTTCTAAACCGTTTACACCAAGCACCCTCTAGCGTCAAGAGGATCCAACCAAGTAACCCCTATGAGGTGATCAATAAAAAATAGTACCAAAATAAGAAGTCCACGGGGCTCGTAGCACTTCAAAACCAAGAAGGGATACAGTTTAACAATAATACAATTACAATAATATACCAGACCAGTCCTATACCCCCTGTTGGTGTGCCCCTGAACATTGGAGGATCTTAATGCCAACATGCAAAACTACCTCTAAGGGGGTTATATGTGAGCAGAGATCCAATAAAGTACACACTTAAAGAGGCCCAAAACTCTATAGGAATCTATAGGATTCCATGGCTTCTAGATTCCCTCCCCCTGGGGCATCCAGAATTGGGAAGCCCTGCTGTGTGAAACCCCCAGGTTGTTTGGAAAATCATCTTCTTCCGCTTTAGCAGGGTGCGTACCCACTCCAGGCATTTGTAAATAGCTGGCGCAGGCAGGGTAGCGGAGGATGTAGCCGCCAGCGCACTTGGGGTCCACTCCCTTAGATGAAGGGGGCGGTAGTGGATCCGAGTGTGCTGATTGGACCAGAGGCCGTACATGCGCCATAGAACCAGGGAAATCTGAGGTAGTTTGGGCAACCTAGGGAGTTTTCACACAGTGGAGCATCTTGGGGCAAGGACCAAAACCCCGGATAGTCAAAATCCTGGGTTTAGGGCCACTTTAGGTATGTGGTGCCGAAAAAACCCACATCCTGCTTGTATATTATGGTACTTAGTAGTGTCCCTTGGTCTTTGGAAAATACTTTATCTAAGTGGCAGGATAAACCAGGACAATTGGGATGAGGCAACCCCCTAACAGACTTATCAAGATTTATTCGACCCAAGTGAGACCTAAGGAAATAGGCCTGACAGAATCGGATAGTTGTCCCAGATGTGATAGTTCCCCTGGATCATATCTGCATATGTGTGGGAGTGTGACCATATCTCCAATTGTTGGGGTTGTCTGATATATAAGCCTATCTGAGTAATGTATCCAGCACTGAAAACAATGGGGTGGTTATTGGGGTGATTAAACCTGTGATAGATGGGGAGCACAGAGGGCACTGTGCCACTTGGTAATGTTTATGCCAGGATATACACAGGGAAGTTGCTAGAAAAAAAACATTGCTGAGTGTGGGAAGGAAAAGATTCCGCCCCCTCCTCACCCATTTTCATTGTAAATATCACAAGGGCCCCAGATCTAAGGAGGAAATCCAAATGTTGTGTATTGATTGCTTCAGACGTTTCCAATGATTCCATTCCAATAAATGCCTGTTCCATTGTGGGTTTATTGACTGCTCTATTGTGATGCCAAGTTGTGTGTTTGTTTAGCCTAATTATGGTAATGGGGCAGCAGTGTGACTTGCAGCCCTCGCCTCCCTCCTCCCAGCTTTAGAAGTAACACCCCGTTGTGTGTCCTCCTCTAGACAGCACATGGACCCGACTCCACATTTCAAGGATTTGTCACAAAATCTTATGCAATGTCATATGATTGTGTTGTGTCACTGCTATTGTGTGTACTTTACGGCATTCGACTAGTAATGATATTATTTGCTGTACTATTAAAGTGGACCCAAAACCCACAGTTTTTACAATACCCAGTTTAGGTATGCCCCCCGGGGCATCGTGATTTGGGATGAACCCTGCCATTAGCCTGATTTCCTTACCTTTCCATGAGCCCACCGCGCAGGCACAGCTCTCCTGCAATGAGTTTCTCTACCCGCACATATTAATGCGCCGCACACACAATGCGACTGTGCACAGCCATTCAATTACGCAGGCGTGGCCGCACACAGCTGGGGGCTTTAGGTGAGGTACGCATATCGGGTGACTGGGGGGGGGTTCAGACAGATGATTTTAGTCCACTTTAAACATTTTAAAAACAGAAACTGAAACAGCAGTTTATCTGCTAAAATATAGAAAGACATCGCTGGCATCAGAGGTGTAGCTAGGCTTTCAAAGATTGAAATGGCGCCCCCCTTTGGTGGCCCCTTACGCACTGTACCCGGGCCATGTGACCCCCTCCCCCCCTCTAGCTACGCCCCTGACTGGCGTACATACAATGAAGACCCGAGGCAGCGTCCCCGCTCACCTCTAGCCGTGCATGCACACTTTGAATAGGAGAATGAATCATTTATTGATGCAGATCTGCATGTTACACCTCAAAGAGGGACAAATAAGAACAACGAGGGACAAGAGGACACGGACTCAAAAGAGGGACAGTCCATCCAAATCAGGGCATTTGGAAGGTATGATGTAGAGCAAATTCCATGCTGCCTCAGCCTCCATGATCTACATGCCTCAAATATGTGACAACAGGAGTCATGTGACATCACACAGGGGCATGCGGGAAAACAAGTCAGGCTATCATTGCTGCTGATAGCTAGGAAGTGTGAGAATGATCTGTCTGCCCGATCTGTTTTCCTTTTTATCCACACTGCCAAGTATCACATTCAAAGCACCATCCACCAGAAGGAAATAAAAAAGATAACTCTAATTGCTTCCCTGCTGCCCTCTTGCTACCTGATGCCCTAGAGCAGGGGTACTCAACTGGCGGACCGGGGTCCGAATGCGGACCTCGGTGCCAAATTTCTGGACCCCTGACTTGACAGCCCTGCACTTAGTTGCTTCTGTGTTGCCATGCTCAGCGCTGCCCCTTTACAGATTGGCGTTGTAGTTGTTTGTCTCCCTGCCAGTGTCATGACTCCCTGCAATATGATGTACTGCATGGACAGGAAGTGGCATTGCAAGGTATAATCCACCCCCAGCCCACCCCCAATGTTCTGATTTCTAACTATCCATCCCCCCTGACAGCGCCCCATTCGGACCTCCGCCTCTCACCAGATGCCTGTAAATGGACCTTTACAAGAAGTGGTTGAGTATCCCCTGCACTAGAGACAGGCCTTGGTTTGCCTAATGGCAAATACAGCTCTGTGTAGGGTTACAACCCATAGCAAATGGCCATGATGTCCGTGGAAAGCTGGAGAGAAACCTTGTTTAAATGCAGTTGTTTAAAAACATGGTCTCATAGGCCTTGATTCACTAAGAGCTGAAAAAAATTCTCATGGTAGTAAAAAGATTCAATTCATGAGAAAAACGCCTGAGAATGTCACTGTTAGTGAATCACCAGATAAAAAGACAGAGAAAATCAAAGCTCCTTTTTTACTCCTGAGAAAAGTATTGAACTTTTTACTCCTTTTTACTCTGTAGTAAATAGTACCATTGACTTTAATTGTCTTCCTATCTGGTGATTCACTAACAGTGACATTCTCATGTTTTTTTTCCATCAACTGAATTTTTTTTTACCATGAGATTTTTTTCCAACTCTTAGGCCCTTATTTATGAAGGAATAGCGACAGGTAGCGACTGGTGAGCGACCGGTAATGATGGGCCCCGCCAGGAGAACGCCGGCTCCCCACCACATGACTAAGAGCTCATGTTAGCCTGAAACGCGTCACGGTGTTTGGTGGGGGAGGGGGTGTTACACAGGCCACTGACACTGGTTGCTTGTGTCACATTTGCTTATGGACTTGTTTTATTTTTGGATTCTACAGTAAAAGTTAAGTTTTATTCCTTCAAGCTGGATATTTTTTTGTGAATCCCCACCACAATCACACATTTATCAAGCCGATCCTGCTTAGCGACTGAGATAGCGCCAGATAGCCACTCATTCATCATTATTCCAGCCTCAGCCCACAGCGCCAGCGTCGGACCTTGAACAGCGACAGGTATGACCTCTCGCTACCTGGCGCTCTCCAATGCATTTCAATGGAACAATCTTTAAATATTCATAATTAATTGTTATTAATGTTTTTTTTTTTTTTAAATGTGAAAAATTCTGTGACCACTTCCGCCATGTTAGATCATTTTTTTAAGGAAAAAAAAAAAAAAATTTGTGCAGAATTGATATTACAGGTCTGATATTATTGTATTCATATTACTAAATTCTTTAAAAAAAATTTTTCTTTGGTTTCCAAAAATATGGTGGTTTGGGGGTTAAAAAACTACTTTTAACACATCGCCGCCAGCGCTCTGGGGTTTAACCCTTTTGTTGCCAAGCACGTAACACCTACGTGCTGGCTTGGCTGGGCCTTAAGTGCCAAGCACGTAGGTGTTACGTGCTTGACTTTCCTCGCTTGTAGTTTAAAAAGTAAAAACAACAAATACTCACCTGACCCCTTGTTGGATCCGGCCGGGTCTCCTCTTTAATTTGGTGCCATCCGATCCCCCGTGGGGGGTCGGATGGCTCCAGGAGAGCCCCCGGAATAGGCCGCCCCCCCCCCCCCGCTTCTGCAGCAGCAGCTTCTAACTGTAAAAAAAAAAAAAAATAAAAATGACATTCACTTACCTGTGTGTGCGCTGGCTCCCGCTGTCCCTCCTCTTCACCTGGGGGGCCTCCGATCCCCCCCCAGGACTTACCGATCTTCAGGAGAGAGCCTGGGAGGCTCTCTCCTCTCTTCTGCACGATGGCGGCCGCCATCATGCCTCTAAGCCCCGCCCCCTTGGGGGCGGGGCTTATGAAGTCATCCCGGCCCCGATCTCAGGCTTCAGCCTTCTCAGCTTCTCAGATGCCGGTGATCGGCACAGGGGAAGGAGGTGACAGGAGATCCTCTGATCTCCTGCCTTCTCCTTCTCTGGATGCCGATCACCGGCATCTGTCAGCTGAGCGGCGAGGGACAAGAGCTTGCAATCGAAGGTAAGTACAGTAAAAAAAAATTTTTTTTTTTTCTAATAAAATACTTTTTATTATTGTGTGGTGTTTTTTTTTCACATTAACCCTTTGTGAGCTGGTAAGGGGTCCATGAGACCCCTTATACCAGTTCACAAGGCTGGGGGGGTGGCAAGTCACCTGCCCTAGCGGGTGGCTTGCCATTAACCCCCGCACCCCCATTACCTGCCTCCCCAAAGGCCAGGGGGGGGCAGAAGAGCCCGGGCCCACATAGGCTATGTGGGCTCGTAGGCTGCAGGGTGGGGGGGCCACCAAAGCTGGCCCCCCCACTCTGTGCCTACAAGCCCCCATAGCTGGTCCCGGGCTGGTTACTTTGGGTAAGGGGGACCCCACGTCATTTTTTTTTTTGGATTTTGAAGGGTTTTTAACCCTTCAAAATCCAAAAAAAAATGGGGTCCCCCTCCCCGGGAAGGGGGACCCTATGTCATTTTTTTTTTTAATTAACCATTTGTCATCCAGCAGCTATAAAAGGCTTCTGGGCAGGAAAGGGTGTCTACCTATACATATGTGGTATCGCTGTAACCGGGAGAAATTGGGGTTTCTCACGCAATAAGATTTTATTGACAAACTTACATTTTTTATTACAAAAAAACTCTACAAATTGTAAAAAAATGTTTTTTTTTTGTTTTTTTTCACACATTTCACCCAAAAAAATTGAGAATACACCTAAAAAATACAAACAAGACATTTCATGTTAAAGCCCAGACTCTGTTGAAAAAAACAATATATAATTTTCCTGGGAAATCCCTGGAAATCCCTTCAAAAATGACAGTTGAATATGTGTAGCGCAAAATGGTGAAACATCGTCTGGCAACAGGGAGTGGCAAATGCTGCAGGTAGGCTGGCAGCGAAAGGGTTAAACATGCATTTCACAGCGCAAGAATTTTTGGAGCGTGATTTTTTGATGAATATGGTGGGAGCCGGTCGCTCTGACCAGTCGCTATCATGCGCTCCCATACAGCGCGGAACCTGTCAAATAGCGACTCATCACCCCGTATTCAACATTACTGCACACCGACTGAGTCGCTGTCAACAACCGAACAACGGCCAAGCACAGCGGCTACTAGCGGGCGCTGTGAAAATACCGCTACAGTCGCTCAACTGTCGCTACCTGCCGCTATTAATGAATCGGCCTCCCAGTGAATCAAGGCCATGATGTCTGGTTGCCTTATTTTTCTCTATAACATAAACATGCATGTGAGGGCAGGCCAACCTTGCGCACCGCCAAAACTATGACTCAGGTTATTCCCTGACACTTGGAAGGTGTCTGACCCTTTGACCATCCTTTGAAGTCACCTTAACTGAGCAAATTGTGCACAGCCCCCTATGTCCCATACCTAGATGAATGGGAGCCTGCAGACATCTTGAGAACCTGAAAGGATAACCTCTGTTTGTCAGGAACTTTCCTCTCAAGCAGTCCGTCAAGAGACTTTAATCATATTTAAGCTCTGAAGTCCTTCCAAGAGCACCCTACTGAGATGAGACCCTTGAGACACTCAGGTACTAGTGGGTGCCTAAGAAAAAGAAAATCAAATATTAATCTGTTTCTAGCACATGACTCGTCCAGCTTCCAGCACTAGATATGAACCTCACAGAATGATGGGGTGTTTGCCATGGTGAGATCACTCTCCTAAAGAGACCCTCCAGCAGTGTTAAGAAACACTCTATAGCAATGGAGATAATGATTTTTCTTTTCAAATATTCATTCTGTGAAAACCAGTCACCTCCTGCTTCTTTATTTTGTTAGCTCACATAGGCACCTATCCACCATCCAGCGCCTTCTCCTTACTTGTTGCGAGAGTCCAGGTCTCTAGTTTCTTTATTCAACCCAAATATATAAAGGTATATGCATTGTTTAATAGTATAAAATGAAATTGCCTTTGATCGCGTATTAATGTGACTGGGACATTGGCATGAAAGCTCTTCGAGGAAGAGGTGGTAATGTAATGGTTCTATGTCAATCGTGGCAAATATGGCCGCCCCACATAGACCGACCTGTCATGTGCTGTTTAAAAGGACCAATTATCGAACTAGAAATAGTTCAAATGACCACAATTAAGCGATAATGTGGAAACAGCTGCTGCGAGCAAACCATGAACGAGGATTTGGCTGTGTGCGCGCTTCCACCCCAGCTATTTAGATCTCGCTCCCCATTCACAATAATCAGAGCTGCTCAATGAATTAAGCCAGTTCAGTAGACGGCTCCGATGGGACGAGAGACCGCGCAGGCACTGTAGGACTGGGAAGAGGTGAGGCTGAATGCGCTGATCTTGGGGGTTTCACACAGTGAGGCATGTCAATTCGGGACGCCTGGGGGGGGGCATGGAACAAAACCCAATAAAGTGAGAATCCTGGGTTTTGTTCTGCTTTAATGGTGGGGGCAAGAATAATGTTGATCACCCAGGTTGGAATATCTCCTTGGAAGCCTTTAACTTCCTCAGGGCAACTGTCAGGAAACTATAGACACTATATTTGTGAGGGGCCCAGCCTAGAAGTTTCCCTGATTGGGCTCAATCACGTCTAAAAGCACCAAAACCTATACTATTATGGGAAGGCCGTCCTTATGCTTGACACTTCCCTTTGGGGTCCAGGTCTGTATTTCTAATTAGGTAGCCCTAGGGCAGCCACCGGCATCGGGCCCTGGTATTGCTGCTATGGTAAAAAAAAAGTCCCAATGTAATGCCCCCACACAATTCTGCTGCATATTACATTTGAGGGGGGCTAAGGGGGATTTGCTAGTTGGGGGGGTTGATTATACAGTGGAGCAGCCGGTGTAGGATTCCCCCGGGGGCAAGCTAGCGGATAGGCCTACAATCATTTAGGCCCTTATTTAACAAGGGATAGCGACAGGTAGCAACTGGTGAGCGGCCGGTAATGACGGGCCCCGCCACGAGAACGCCGGCTCCCCACCACAATCACACATTTATCAAGCCAATCCTGCTTAGCAACTGAGATAGCGCCAGATAGCCACTCATTCATCATTATTCCAGCCTCAGCCCACAGCGCCAGCGTCCGACCTTGAACAGCGACAGGTATGACCTCTCGCTACCTGGCGCTCTCCAATGCATTTCAATGGAACAATCTTTAAATCTTCATAATTAATTGTTATTAATTTTTTTTTTTTTTTAAATGTGAAAAATTCTGTGACCACTTCTGCCATTTTAAATAATTTTTTTAAGGTAAAAAAAAAATGTACAGAATTGATATTACAGGTCTGATATTAATGTATTCATATTACAAAATTATTTTAAAAACTTGTTTTTTTGGGGTTTCCAAAAATATGGTTGTTTGGGGGTTAAAAAACTACTTTTAACCCATCGCCGCCAGCGCTCTGGGGTTTAAACATGCATTTCACAGCGCGAGAATTTTTTGAGCGTGATTTGTTAATGAATATGGTGGGAGCCGGTCGCTCTGACCAGTCGCTATCATGCGCTCCCATACAGCGCGGAACCTGTCAAATAGCGACTCCTCACCCAATATTCAACATTACGGCAAACCGACTGAGTCGCTATCAACTACCGAACAAACGCCCAAGCACAGCGACTACTAGCGGGCGCTCTGAAAATGCCGCTACAGTCGCTCAACTGTCGCTACCTGGCGCTGTTAATGAATCGGCCTCTTAGATTCCAGGTCCCGGCTGCAACCCAGTTTAAGGTGAAGAATCTTGGTGCCATTACAAAAAAGGTAAGGTAAAATACCAATGGGGGCATTTAAAGGATTAATATGGAACAAAGAGGGTACAATGAAGTTTAATGGGTGCAACACCTGAGCAAGGTATGCAGTATGGAGAGAGAGCTAAGCTACAGGACACTGTATTGCTGTTGCACATACTAATTAAATGTGATGTAGAGTAATCAGGGTCTCAGGGGTCCTGATTTGGGGTAATATTGGGCCCAGGAAGTTCTGGTGGTCCTCCATCATGGCTGGCCTTAGGGTAAGTGACACGCTATGCAGGATATCAGAATGCCCTCCCTCAACACACACAACGGAGAGAGAGACACAGAGGAAATGTGTGAAAGGAGAGATAGAGCGAGAGAAAGATGTGGCAAGAAAACACAGGGAATGCAGAAACAGAAAGACGAAAGGCAGACAAGAGAGAAATAAGAGGATATGTGAAAAGGAGATTTAAAGAAAGTGTGAGATAGAGCATAAATGAGGGAACAAGACTGAGATGGGAGAAATGGAGAAGCTCAAGAGTGAAAGAGAGAGAGAGAGGAAGTGAGAGAATTGAATAGAAAAAAGAGGGAAAACATTAGGAATGCAGGAAAGAACAAAAGAAAAAAGAAAGAGATAGAGAAATAAAGAAACAGATAGAGAGAAAGAATGAATGAAAGAAAGAAAGAAAGAGAGGAAAGAAAAAAAGGAGAGGAAAATAATGGGAGAAAGAAAGAAAGAAAGAAAGAAAGAAAGAAAGAAAGAAAGAGAAATGGAGAAAATCTAGTGAGTGAAAGAGAGAGAGGAAGTGAGATAATTGAATAGTGGGAAAATTAGGAATGCAGGAAAGAAAGAAACAGAGAGAGAGAGAGAAAGAGAGAAAGCATGAAAGTAAAGGAAAGAAAGAAAGAAAGAAAGAAAGAAAGAAAGAAAGGGAAATGGAGAAAATCTAGTGAGTGAAAGAGAGAGAGGAAGTGAGATAATTGAATAGTGGGAAAATTAGGAATGCAGGAAAGAAAGAAACAGAGAGAGAGAGAGAAAGAGAGAAAGCATGAAAGTAAAGGAAAGAAAGAAAGAAAGAAAGAAAGAAAGAAAGAAAGAAAGAAAGAAAGAAAGGGAAATGGAGAAAATCAAGTGAGTGAGAGAGAGAGAGGAAGTCAGATAATTGAATAGTGGGAAAATTAGGAATGCAGGAAAGAAAGAAACAGAGAGAGAGAGAGAGAGAGAAAGAAAGAGAGAAAGCATGAAAGTAAAGGAAAGAAAGAAAGAAAGAAAGAAAGAAAGAAAGAAAGAAAGAAAGAAAGAAAGAAAGGGAAATGGAGAAAATCAAGTGAGTGAGAGAGAGAGAGGAAGTCAGATAATTGAATAGTGGGAAAATTAGGAATGCAGGAAAGAAAGAAACAGAGAGAGAGAGAGAGAGAGAGAAAGAAAGAGAGAAAGCATGAAAGCAAAGGAAAGAAAGAAAGAAATAGAAAAGAGGGAGAGCAAGAAAGAAAGAAATAGAGGGAAACAAAGGGAGAAAAAGAAAGAGAGAATGGGAGAGATAGATAAAGAAAGAAATAGAGAGAGGAATGGAGGAAATGTCAAAAGGAAGGATGTGAAGAAGCATGAAGAAGATGAAAAAAGAGGAATATGAAAGAGGGGTTATGAAATAAAAGAGAGAGAAGGAGAAAGGGACATTCAAGAAGAAGAAAAAGGCAAAAAAAAGTTATAAACAAATGTGGAAAAAAAGGCCTGCTGGCCTAGTTGAGAGCTCCTGGCGCCCCCATACAGAGAGGTTGGAATGGCGGCCGCACACCTTGCACACCCCAAGGGCCCGCTATGCCCACCCATGCTTCTTCTGCTCACCTTTCCACATGACCTATATCCTGTTTGAAGGGCAGGATGGTAGGTGATCTTTCTTGGGGAAGGATGCTACAAACACAGCAACCTTATTCTATTTTCCGGCGACTAGAACATGGAAAGTCAACTTTCAAAAGGTCGGATAACAAAAGGGGAAATTGTGGGAGATAATTGAGCGGCCATGGGGCAGCAAGATATAAAAAGCTTGCCCACCGGTGATGATGATGTCACACGCAACCTCTCTTTTGTTTGGGAAATGAGGCCTTTGCTTCAAACGCGCAAATACGCAGATCTTTTTATTCCAAAGACAAAAGAAGGGTGGCCTCACAGCAAGAGCAGCTAGACTGCCTGCAGACACTAATAGCTGTACAAGGCTGCCTTCCAGAGCCCAGCAAATCCAGCATGATGGATGGGCCCGGCTCACAGCGTTTCATTAAAAGCTTAATTGAATAGGCACTACAGAGCCATCTCTACAAGAGGTCCCGCTTATTTGCCTATATGTGTATGTGTGTGTGTCCATGTGTCTCATCTTTCTGGACTCCAATGTGTCCACTGGCATTTTTTGCTTTAAAGCGGAACAAAACCCAAAAGTGACCAGCCTGGAATCTAAAAGATTTCAGGGCTGGCCACTGTATTTTCCCCAGGGCATCCCACTCTGTGAAACCCCCCCCAAGGAGCCCATAAAAACTCATCCAATGGGTCCTTGCTCCCCAAAGACAAGAGTGCCAAGCGCCTTGCATGGCATGTTCATCCAGTGAACCCTATTGATTGCTGGCAGCCACTTTCCTGGATTGCATCACAAATCAGAATGCCATTTAGGTCCACTTGAAATCCATCAATAATGGCCTTAAAGTGGACCAACACCCAGGGGGGATCGGCCCGGGAATCTATAAGATTCCCGGATCGATCAGATCCCTCCCCGCGGGGCATCCGAAATCGGGATGTCCCGCGGGGAGGAACCCCCCAGGAGGCCCACAATCCTTACCTTACCGGCGATCCAACGGCGCATGCGCGAGACGCGGCCGCGTCTCTCGCTTCCCTCTAGCAGGGCGCGCTCCCGCGCCGGCCGTTTTGTGAATGGCCGGCGCAGGCGCGCTCCCTGTTAGAGGGAAGCGAGAGACGCAGCCAATGACAGCGCTCTGGTATGCGCGTCCAAGCGGCTTTGGACGCGCATACCAGAGCAGCTCTGAGCGCTGTCATTGGCCGGACGAGGTCACGTGGGAGCGGGGAAAGGTGAGTTTTTGTGGCGATCTGGGGGGTTTCACACAGCGGGGCACCCCCGATCGGGGTGCCCCACCTAAGTGGACCAACACCCAGGATAGTCAAAATCCTGGGTGTTGGTCCACTTTAAACGAGGAGGCCAGCCTTCTCTGATGTCCACTTTGCTGTTAAAGTGGACCAAAACCCAGTATTTTACTATCCTGGGTTTTGGTCCTTGCCCCCGAGGCACTCCGATTAGCCCCCCAGGTCGCCTGAACAAACTCACCTCTTCCCGGTCCTATGATGCAAGCGCAGCTGTTCGTCCAATCAGCACGCTCGGATCCGCTCAAGCCCAGAAGCTCAAATGCGAACGGATCGGAATGCACTGGCGGCCGCAACCCCCACTACCCTCTAACTGGGAGCATGCCGTTCACAAATTATTGGCGCAGGCACGTACCCTGCTAGAGGGATAGTGGGGATGCGTCCGGAGCACGCGCATGCGCCGTTGGACACGAAAAGAGAGTGAGTTTATGGATGAACTGGGGGACCTCACACAGCGGGGCATCACTGGGGGGAGGGAATCGATCGGCCCGGGAATCTTATAGATTCCTGGGCTGATCTCTGTGGGTTTTGGTCCACTTTAAGGTGGATTGTGGCATTTAAAGTGGACCAAAAGCAGCCCTGGCGTGTATAAGACTCCAGGTCCCACTGATTCCCTCCAAAAGGTGTTGTGTGAAAGCCCAAGATCGCCCAGGAAACTCACCTTTCCTTAGTCTGATGGCGCATAGCGTCTCTCGTCCAATCAGAGTGCCAGGTTGTGCTCACGTCAAATCGGCTAAGATTCGGCTGAGGACCAAGTCTAGTGGAGAAGAGCCGAGCACACCGGTGGCCGTATCCCCGCTACCCTCTAACAGGGTAGAGTGGGCATTGGCCAGCGTAGGCCGGCTTCCTGCCAAAAGGCCTTTATGGTTGGATTGCAAGTGGATCTAAATAGCATTGTGATTCGGGATGCCATCCTTCCGAGGCAAGTGGCTGCCAGCACTGGGCATGCACATGCCATGCAAGGCACTTTCAACTTTTGTCCTTGTCTGTGCCATACCTACCAACTTTTCAGGGTGGAAAAGAGGGGCATTTGTTAAATTAGGCCACGTCCCCTAATTGAGTGATGGATAAGAAATAGGATATAACAAAATAAACACTTTGAAATGGGAGCAATGAGGGACAGGGGGACACAGACTCAAAAGAGGGACAATCCCTTCAAATCAGGGACACTTGGGAGGTATGATCTGTGGGTGGGGTGTAGTCTGGGTAAATAATCTAGTGGACCTCCAGGGAATCACAATTTAGAATGCCAGGTTATGTGGGGGGTGGATGAAGCAGCCCAAAGGCTGTTTGGATATGGGTCTGATTGTTTAGGGAACAATCACCCCAACATAACAAGCTATAGATCATTTATTGATGCAGATCTGCATGCTATACCTCAAAGAGGGACACATGGGAACAACGAGGGACAGGGAGACACAGGGCCTTATTTATCAAGGGATAGCGCCAGGTAGTGTCTCACTAGTGCCAGGTAGCGCCAGCTACCGGCGGCTACCAACGCCAGGCTGCGAACACAATCACGCATTTATCACGCTAAATGAGGCTAGCGCCGGCGAGAGCGTCAGCTAGCGCGGGATTCATCATGTTGCAGACTTCAGCGAACAGCGCCGCTGCTAATCCCATCACAGCGCCAGGTATGACCTGTCGCTCCCTGGCGCTCTCCAATGCATTTCAATGGAGCAATCTTTAAATATTCATAATGAATTGATATTAATGTTTTTTTTTTTTTTTTTTTTTTTTAAATGTCAAAAATTCTGTGACCACTTCTGCAATGTTATATCTTTTTTTTAAGGTAAAAAAAAAAAAAAAATTTGTGCAGAATTGATATTACAGGTCTGATATTAATGTATTCATATTACAAAATGTTTAGAAAAACGTATTATTTTTTTCCAAAAATATGGTTGTTTGGGGGTTAAAAAACTACTTTTAACACATCGCCGCCAGCGCTCTGGGGTTTAAAAAAGCATTTTACAGCGCGAGAATTTTTTGAGCGTGATTTGTTAATGAATATGGTGGGAGCCGTTCGCTATGGCCATTCGTTGTCATGCGCTCCCATACAGCGCGGAACCTGTCAAACAGCGACTCCTAACCCCGTATTCAACATTACCGCACACCGACTGAGTCGCTGTCAACAACCGAACAACAGCCAAGCACAGCGAATACTAGCCGGCGCTGTGAAAATCACGCTACTGTCGCTCATCTGTCCCTACCTGGCGCAATTAATAAATCGGCCTCCCCGACTCAAAAGAGGGTCAATCTCTCTATATCACGGACACTTGGGAGGTATGATCTGTGGGTGGGGTGTAGCCTGGGTGAATAAGCTAGTGGACCTCCAGGGAATCACAATTTGGGATGCCAAGGGGTGGGGGTGGATGAAGCAGCCCAAAGGCTGTTTGGAAATGGGTCTGGTTGTTTATGGAATAAACAATCACCCCAACATAACAAGCTATAGCTAGGAATACCTGTGGAAATCATGTGTATTTGAACATCCCTGCCATGATATTTGGCATCTCAGCTTTACCCACACACAGGCAAATATTGGATGTCATCTCGCATTAATAGCACCCATCCTCCACAGGAAATATCGCTGATTATTTGGATGTCAGTATAATACGCCGTAATATCATTACACCCTTGTAGCCATTCTACAGAGAGCTTGCCCATGTGCATGTTAGGTGAAATGATTATTTGAGGATCTAATAGTTCCTTACGGAATCAGAAACGCTGCTGCGCGGGTACTTATCCAATCACCATTGTATCCTATTAAATTATGAAGAAGATCTTGTGTTTCTCGCGGGCCAGCTGCACCAGCAGCTGTAGATGGTTCGCACAATGACGCTGCACTGCGCCTGGGTATTGTGATGGGCCCCTGTAGCCCGGCTCCTGCTCCATGAGTGCGGCTCCCAACTGAAATGAGAAGGGAAGTTTTACTGGGCGATGGAGGTCGCCTGCTTTGTCTTCATGTATTAATGCTAATGATCTGGCCTTCCTGCGATTGGAGCGTATTGGTGCCCTGCTCCCACTCGGATTCAGACAGCTGCACAATCTACTGAAAATAGTCAAAATCCAAATCAAAATATAAATGGTGCGCCCAGGCAGACAAAGGCTTGCATTTATTATCTCAGGATATTCAGCGCGCCATTCACCAGCCGCGCTAAGGAACAATAGCGGGGAAATTATTTCTAGGATCTCGGCCAGAGATTGTACTTTTTGACATATTATCTTTGTGATTAATCACAGAAAAAGAAAGGAAGAGAGATTCCCCCGGCTCCCTGTGTAAACGCCCCGCTACTGGAATCATCCGGAGCCCGGCTTAACCATTTCCAGGGACGCGTCTTCCCGCCAAAGGACTGCTGTTCCTGCAAGCTGAGCGGGACAGGGCAACTTAAAGCGGATCAAAACCCGCTGAAATTCACGGGGAGGCCGATTCATTAATAGCGCCAGGTAGCGACAGATTAGCGACTGTAGCAGTATTTTCACAGCGCCCGCTAGTAGTCGCTGTGCTTGGCCGTTGTTCGGTTGTTGACAGCGACTCAGTCGGTTTGCCGTAATGTTGAATATTGGGTGAGGAGTCGCTATTTGACAGGTTCCGCGCTGTATGGGAGCGCATGACAGCGACTGGTCATAGCGACCGGCTCCCACCATATTCATTAACAAATCACGCTCAAAAAATTATCGCGCTGTGAAATGCATGTTTAAACTCCAGAGCGCTGGAGGCGATGGGTTAAAAGTCGTTTTTTAACCCCCAAACCACCATATTTTTGGAAACCAAAAAAAACAAGTTTATAAAAACATTTTGTAATATGAATACATTAATATCAGACCTGTAATATCAATTATGCACACATTTTTTTTTTTTTTTTTTACCTTAAAAAAAAATATCAAACATTGCAGAAGTGGTCACAGAATTTTTTGCCATTTAAAAAAAAAAAAAAAAAACATTAATAGCAATTAATTATTAATATTTAAAGATTACTCCATTGAAATGCATTGGAGAGCAGGTCGCTCGCTGGCGCTGTGGGGTGAGGCTGGAATAATGATGAATGATTCGCTATCTGGCGCTCTGTCAGTCGCTAAGCAGGATGGGCTTGATAAATGTGTGATTGTGGTGGGGAGCCGGCGTTCTCGTGGCGGTGACCGTCATTACCGTTCGCTCACCAGTCGCTACCTGGCGCTATTCCTTCATAAATAAGGGCCTCAGTCTGAACTCACCCTCATGGGGGGAGCAATTCAGGGGATGCGATTTAAAGTGGATGGCTGATGGCCCGGGGATCTATAAGACTCCAGGGCCTTCTGATTCCATCCCCTCCGGGCATCACAAATTGGTATTCCCCTGCTATGTGAAACTCCCCCGAGTTCCATAAAAAATCCCTGATCCAATGGCGCCAGCCCCAGGCACATAACCTGTTAGAGGGTAGCAGTGATGTGGCCTCGGCAAGCTCGGTTCCCTTTCGGCTAGACTTGGCCCCTGACAAGCGCACCCAGCTGGCTCATATTGTAGGAGATCCCGCTCATCCGCAATAGGACTGGGGAAAGATGAGATTTACTGAGCGACCCGAGGGGTTTCCCCGGGGCAAAGACCAAAACCAGGGATAGTCAAAATCTCAGGTTTGGTCCACCTTAAAAGTGTGGGTTTAGGTCCACTTTAGGGGTCTTCACTAGAGAGAAGGATGAGGAGGGATAGACACAGGGACATTCCCTGCAAAGTTTTAAATCTGGCTGCTTTCAGGAGCTGCATCTTTCTTTCAACCTTCTTAATATTTCTCAGTAATACTTAGGCCCTTATTTAAGAAGGGATAGCGTCAGGTAGCGCCTGGTGAACGCCGGACACGGCACGCAATTACACATTTATCAAGCAGAATCTGTTTAGCGACTGGGATAGCGCCATGTAGCGTCTGATTCATCATTTTCACAGCCTCAGTGAACAGCGCCGGCGTTCAGCCTTGCACAGCGCCAGGTATGACCTCTCGCTACCTGGCGCTCTCCCATACATTTCAATGGACGATCCTTTTCTTCTCTTTAAACGGGGTATTTTTTTTTTTTTTTCAAAAAAATCACAAATAATTCTGTGACCTCTTCTGGCATTGAAAAAGCAGTTTTTTCATAATTTTTTCATTTTTTATATATTTCCTCAGAAATGACATTACAGGTCTGACGTTAAAGTGTTCATGTTACAATGTTGTTACAATGTAATTCCATATGTTTTCGCTTTGTTACTAGTTGATAAATGCTGAAAAACAGACTTTAAACACACCGCCTCCTGCGCTCTGGGCTTCAGAGAAGCATTTTTCAGCGCCAGAGATTTGTGAGGCTGTTTTTTTGCTGAATATGGTGTGAGTCGGTCGCTATGAGCAGTCGCTAACATGCACTCCCATACATCGCTGTACTGGTCAAATAGCGACTTCTCACAATGTATTCAACATTACTGAACAGCGACTGAGTCGCTATAAAGTAGCGACTCACGGCCGAGTACTGCTACTACTAGCGGGCGCTCTGAAAATGCCTGCTACAGACGCTCATCTGTCGCTACCTGGCGCTAGTAATGAATCAGCCTCTTAGCAGATGATGACTCATCCATGTGTGTATGTGAGGGTCCCTTCATAAGTCCATTTAGGGAACCCTGAAAAATGAGTCAGCAGAAGGGATGCACCCACAGCTCGCAGCGAGGGATCGGCGGAGGTAGGGATTTTTCAGGCATTCTGGGGGGCTCACACAGTGGGGCACCTAAGCAGCCAGTCTTTTAGACTCCAAGGCCGGCTGGATTGGTCCACTTTAATAAATTACAGTACACTGACCCTTTATGGCAAACCTAAAGCCACTCATTGTATCTCCCTAACCCCTGGCACCAGGAATGCCCATAATCTGGAACTGGGCTCATTTACAGCCACCCTTAGGTTGTTTCTAGACTGGCCCATCCTGTAAAGGCATTGAGGGGTCCAGCACTGTGGTTCATTACCACTTCATAACCACCCTCTCATAAATTCACCGTCTCATAAATTCAAAAGATGTGCGACTGGGCTTCTGTTCCTACATATAGTAGCCAATTTGTTTGCACCAGGGCCCCATAGCCTTCCCCTCATCAAGGCAGGAGGGGAATAACTCCAGTATAGGTCCTGGCTACTTTTCTGCTGTAAGTGGAACACAGACATTGTCAATGGAAGGGGGGGCTTGGCCAGTGAATAGAGTTTGGGTGCCTTGGATGGTCCCCTAGAGTCCCAAGGGGCATGTGACAACCTTTTATGGAAATTGCTATTGCAAATGCAATCATGTTTTGCACGCAAGCACATGCAGGCACCAGTAGATTACCATGGGTAGCGATATTGGGGTGACCGCAAAAAGATTGCGATAACCCCAAAATTACCATGGTGTGAAAGTAGCATCAATGCTATGGTGGTGATAGGAAAAGTAAATCTGAACCTAGAGTGTTGGGCACATGGTGGTAAATGGGGCTGAGGAAAGATAAGGCTGTCCCTAAAGTGTAAGATAATCCCATGGGCACTATGGATGGCACCAGAGAGTTATAGGGAATCCTTGGATGACATCCCAGGGGATGTGACACCCATTCATTTTATGGGGTGACAGGGTAAGTAAAGCTGGTCCTAGAGAGTTAGAGGGACCCTTGGGCACTATGGATGGCTCCAGTGTAGCAAAAGAAGGCTCTGGGAGGATGTGCCACCCATTAATGATAGGAGGCAACAGGGTAAGTAATGCTGACCCTAGAAAGTTTGAGTGACCCCTAGGCATTATGGGTGGCATAAATGTAGCAAATAGGGGCCTTGGGGGATGTAACACGATTAATGTTTGAGGCAACAGGGTGTAATGCTGGCCCTAGAGAATTAGAGGGACACATGGGCGCTATGGATGGACCCAGAGTATTATAAGGATCCATTTTAACACTCTGTGTGGCTCCAGGATAAGAAACAATTTACTATGACTCCAGTGTGGCAAAAAGGGGACCACAGGGCAAATAAAGGCAACAGTAGAGAGTTAGAGGGACCCTTGGGCACTATGAATGACTCACTATATATCTGAACGAAGTCTTAATTATATAGGGCAATGGGGTAAGTAATGCTGACCCTAGAAAGTTTGAGTGCCCCCTGGGCTCAAATGTAGCAAAAGGGGCCCTTGGGGGATGTGACACCCATTAATGTTTGGGGCAACAGGGTGTAATGCTGGCCCTAGAGGGACGCATGGGCGCTATGGATGGATCCAGAGTATTATAAGGATCCATTTTAACACTCTGTGTGGCTCCAGGATGATAAAAGGGGACCCAGGGGGATGTGACACTCATTAATAATATGGGGGATACAGTGTGGGTAAAGCTGACCTTTAGAGGGTTAGAAGGGATCTTGGGCACTATTAATGACTCCAGGGTGGTAAACTGGGGCCCTATGTGTATGTGGTACTCATTAATAATATGGGGACCACAGGGCAAATAAAGCTGCCAGTAGAGAGTTAGTTAGTTAGTGACCCTTGGGTACTATGAATCTAAAGGGAAGTCCTACGGTGATGTGACACCTATTAATTATATAGGGCAACAGGGTGAGGAAAGCTGGCCCTAGAATGTCAGAAGGTCATAGGAACTAAGGATGTCCCCAGATTGTTAAAGGGGGCCATTGGGTGATATGGGAAGCTCCAGGGTGATGAAAGGTGGCACGAGTGCCCATTAATGATGTGAGGACCACAGGGCGAGTTAGTCATAAAATTAGAGGGACCCTAGGGTGGTAAAAGCAGGCCTTTGGGTGATGTGATGTGGGGGGGGGGGGGGTGTCTGTAGTGTTATAGGGCAACTGAGTAATAATGGTGGCCCCATGGGCCATTTTGCACAATAGTTTGTACTAGGGTTGTGCCATCCATCAATGATCTGGGAAGGATTGGGCAGACTAAAGCTCCGCCTGGGCAGTTACAGGGTCCATTGGACACTATGGGTGACCCCAGGGTGGTATTGAATGTAGCACCCCTTAATATTGTGGGGTGGAGCAGTGTATGGGAGCGTATGGCTGTTACCCAGGGTGCTAGACTTTGACTTTGTATGATATATTTGGTGGTGTGGGAGCATGTTATAATAGGGCTCTAACATCCTTATGGTGACCCCGTTGTCTTGCCTCATACTTTAAAACGGACCTTCACCCTGGATAAGAGTCTATCTTATATTTCCCACACCCTGTACATACAGATTGCTCACATTAAAAATCATCCTACCTGCATCTACTGCATGTTATGAGCCTTTAAACATCCAAGATGGCTGCTCATAGAACATCAGGCAGCCTGCAAACAGGAAGTGCCTTCTGACTGTGCTGCTTTGCATTCTGGGATTGCTGACCTTTCCCTGGCCCCAGCTCTGCCTGAGCAAAGCACAGCTATAACCGTCCCATGTACTTTATCCCACTCTCCTCTACGCGTTAAGTGTGATGCTTCTGAGTCAAGAGGGCGGCACCCGTATCCTAGAGTCCTGAACAGAGTTGCAGCCCAGGTGGGGGAAAGAATAATAAGTGACTAAACACTTATATAAAATATATTAATTTTTGATGCTGAGGGTTGGGCTTTTCAATAAATCACGGTGAAGGTCCGGTTTAAGCGATAGTCTCGGGCGGCCATGGCGTTCCTGTGTCTATCAGTGTGGATAGCTCGGGCTTTCTAGGAGCGGGCGGTTATCCCTGGGGTTCATGTCAGTCTATATTCAGCACGGAGACGGTTAGAAGCGGAGAAAGTGCGCTGCTGGGAGTGACTGCGCGAGCGCTGCCTTCCTCTGGCGCCCTCTGCTGGCCGCTCTGCGCACGCAGTCTGCAGAGGAGGTTACCTCACTGGGGACACGCCCCGTCCCCGCCCCTTGTCGTGACATCACGGCCGCCCCCTCATCCTCTGGCAGCGGCAGCGGAGAGAAGTTCAGACAGTGAGCGGGTCTGGCCGTGTGGATTGTGCGCTGCCCGGGACTATTCTCTATTGCTTCATACATCTCGCTATACTTGGACTATATACAGCGGACTCTCTGCCCTGCGCCCGAGCTTCCAGGTAAGGCTGTGCCCATAGGTGGGCTCCCCGATCTCTCCATCACTCTCTGTGATGGATGCCAGTCTCTACATTGGGAGTGCCCGTACTGTGCCACACCAGGGCCATGTGCCCACAATGTCTGATCCCTGACTGCGGGGACACTGATACCTGTGATGGGCGCCGGCACTAGGATCCCTACAAGTCATCACTAAGCTGGATGACCCTGATATCTGTACATCGCGACTGTATGGGGCAGAGCTGTGTGTGTGTGCCCATTACACCTTGTTATGTCGTAACACAGGCAGTAGGGATGTGTGCTGGCTCTCTCCATTGCTCAGTCCCTATTTACCTATGAAACAAGTCTGTAGAATGCTCAGATCTCTGGGGCTGGATCTCTACCATCCAGAAATTGGGGTGTGTGTGTGTCCATCAGACCCTGTTATGTCGGGACACAGGCAGTAGGGATGTGTGCTTGATCTTGCCATTGCTCAGTCCCTACTTTACTATGAAACAGGGCTGTAGAATGCTCAGATCTGTGTGGCTGGATCTCTGCCATCCAGAAATTGCGGTGTGTGTGTGTGATATGGGGGCAGTGGCTATAACAAATATCGGGATACAGATACTGGAAGAGATTGGGACAAAGCTGATCTAGTCCAATGACTCCAATTTATACATCGGGAGTGTATCTGGGCAGCTCCAGTGCAGAGAATATGTGCTGGGGGTCTTTAGGCTCCCTACATAGGCAGTTATGTATCATTCCTATAGTGTTATCTGGAAATCATGTTGGCAGGGATAGGTGTGTTGTGTGTCTGTGTTAGCAGTCTGCACAGAGGTGTGTAGATTTACTCAATGTGTATTGAGTAACTAATAGCTGTGCTTTCTTGCTTTCCCTAGTATATTGCTGTCCCTGCTTTTAATAAATGAGGATTATAGTTTCACAAGTCCTAGGTGTATGTACACTGTCAGTCCTAGTTGCATATGTACTGTTAGCCCAGGGTGCATATGTAATCTTAGTCCTAGGTGTATATGTAATCTTAGTCCTAGGTGTATATGTGTACAGTCAGCCCTAGATGTATACATGCAGAAAGCAGAGCTGTGTTTTTATAACACCAGTGCACAGATAGGTGTGTGTGTGTGTGTGTGTGTGTGTGTGTGTGTGTGTGTAACTCTAGTGTAGATAGATCTGTGTTGGTTGTGTATAGTCAATGCAAGCTTGTGAGTGTTGTGTTCTTCATTTCTCCAAATGTGGGATGTTTTGATATAAAAACTACTGCAGAAACATTTCTTCAGTGTCTTCACAGTGCTGTGTGTGTGTGTGCACTGTCCACACTCTCTGTAAAGCAGATTTGTGTTAGTGATCATCCCCACAACTGGAATCAAACAGGGCTTTGTTTATGTAAAACCAGTGTAGAGAAATGTGTGTGTTGTGCTTGCAATGCTGGTGTATGTTTGCTGTGTCTGTATTATCTGTATAAAGTAGGCTATGTTATGGAAACACTGGTTTGGAGATAGATGTTTGTGTTTTGCAGTGACCCTACATTGCTAGTGGGTGAGTGTTGTGCTTCAGACCTTTCTACAAAGGCAGGTCTGTGTTATCGGAACACTAATCTGGTGCTGCTGGGGTATATGTGTGCAGTAGAGGGTACTAGGGGTATATGTGTGCAGTAGAGGGTACTAGGGGTATATGTGTGCAGTAGAGGGTACTAGGGGTATAGGTGTGCAGTAGAGGGTGCTAGGGGTATAGGTGTGCAGTAGAGGGTGCTAGGGGTATAGGTGTGCAGTTGAGGGTACTAGGGGTGTAGGTGTGCAGTAGAGGGTACTAGGGGTATAGGTGTGCAGTAGAGGGTTCTAGGGGAATTGGTGTGCAGTGCTAAAGGTAGAAGGTGCTAAGGATATTGGTGTGCAGTGCTATGAAGAGGGTGCTAGGGGTATAGATGTGTAGTGATAAAGGTAGGGGGTGCTAGGGGTATATGTGTGCAGTAGAAGGTGCTAAGGATATAGGTGTGCAGTGCTAAAGGTAGAGGGTGGTAGGGGTATAGGTGTGCAGTGCTATGAAGAGGGTGCTAGGGGTATAGATGTGTAGTGATAAAGGTAGGGGGTGCTAGGGGTATATGTGTGCAGTAGAGGGTGCTAGGGGTATAGATGTGCAGTGCTACAAGTAGAAGGTGCTGGGGTTATAGATGTGCAGTGCTAAATGTAGAAGTTGGTAGGGTTATAGGTGCACATTGTTAGTACCTACAGTATGGGAGTAACAATAACATGCTAGGGTTATAGGTGTGCAGTGCTAGTATTGTAGAAGTGCAGTTAGTGTGCCTACATTATAAGTGTGCAGTGTTAGTGCTTATGTTATAGGTGTACAGTATTATTACTTATAATTTAGGTGTGCAGTTAGAGTGCTAAGCTCATAAGAGTGCAGTTATAGTGCTTTTAGTGCTTGGACCATATGCATACAGTTACAGTGCTTAGGTTTAAGCAGTGCAGTAATAGTGCTTGGACCATAGACGTGCAGTTATAGTGCTTAGGTTTTAGCAGTGCAGTTATAGTGCTTGGTGTGCAATGTTAGTGCTTATATTATAGAAGTGCAATTATGGAGCTTAGGTTATAGGTGTGCAGTACCCTTACAAGGCCCCAGCAGTGGCCCCTTCTCCAGCCCAAACAGAAGCCCCCCATCCCCTGTGGCTGTGTACATTGGGGGTCCCATTTGGTAGTCAGCTCATGTGTGAGGGGATCACATATAAGCAGCCCCCCTCCCTCCATGTTTCAATGCCTCCCCTTCCCCGCACACCCCATCTGCATGTACTGGAAAGTCAGGCGATGATTTGAGGGAAAACTCTGGGCTATTCTTCAGACATCACACGGCCTGGATGAGTGCAGTGTGTGAGCGGCATAGCAATGGAGAGCAGCCACACAATGCCGGCCTGGAGGGGCTCAGTATTGTCTGTGCTGGGGGGACCCCACTGTGACCAGGGAATTATGGTTTGGAAAAGCTGAAATAAAGCTCGAGCTTGGGAACGAAGCATAGGCTGGGGATTAGCGGCTTCATATAGACCAGGGAGGGGAGATTTCTCCTATATTACTTCCAGGAGCTGCTTGTAGTTCACTTCACAAATATGAACGCTAGCAAATCCCAGCCTGTAGCTGGCCATATTGTACCCAACTACCTGCAGTTGTGTGGAATGTGTATCATTTAATAATGGAGGTTTTATATGACAAAATCACCGTTACCGAGTAGCTGCCAGCCTGGAACAGGGTATGTTTTATTATTTCAGCCTGTAGCTGGGGCCATGTTACCTCATATGTATCAGCGTTCCAGCATGGCTGCCAGCCTGCAGCTGGGGGGCATTTCACCTCACAGATATTATATCTTACTGAACTGGAGCTGGTCGCATTAAACTTACAAATATTTGTTACTGAGTGGGATCCAGCCTGGAGCCGGCCACATTTACCTCACACATATTTGTTACTGGACGGGGTACAGCCTGGAGCCAGCCACATTTACCTCCCTGATGCTGTGGCTGTAAATGCGGGCCATGTTACCTCACGGGTATCAATGTTTCATGGCTGCTGGGGATATCTTACCTCACAGATATTGTATGTTACTGAAGTGTGTACAGTTTTTGCCTAACAAATACTGGATTAGATTACGTTTCAGACTATGGGAATATCTTGCTAAAACACAACAGAAGGAACATTTCTGAGATAACTGCTAACATATCATAGTGTAAATGTAATGAAGATCCTATACACAGTTATTTTGCAAGGAGTAGAACATTGTAAATCTGAACCTTTCACAAATTCTGTGTTTAGTGCATAGATTAAGCAGTATGAGCCATGACAGAATACAGTAACCCATAGCAACCAAATGTTTTGGCAGCATTAAGTCTGGATGCTATGGGAGATGTACATCTCATTGATGTACAAATACTTTTGTCCCCTGAAACATATTCTTAAGCTACTGAATGTGATCTTAGATACGGAGGCTCTTGCTTGTGTGGAGGACATGCTATCATCTAATCTAGGATGATGCCACCTTTACAAACCTCAGAGAGCTTTTCCCCTTTCCAGGGATGTGTCAGGACAGGAGGGCCACAGCGAGGGGGCACAACGGCAGAGCTTTATCTGAGCCCGGCGCCCCCTCTCCCTGGCTGCTACCCACAGGCTGCAGCTGCTAACCGACCACAGTGCTCGTGAATAATGCCTCAAATTATACAAATAGGGGCCCGCGGAGAGCTGTGCTTAAAGATGGCAGCACGGCTTGATCTATCTAACCAGGGAGATTAATCCCTGGAAATATATTCATTCAGCTTTAGCCAGTAATCGCGTTATTGCAATACGAATCTGCTGAAAGCAAAAGCTGCCATGGTCCACCATACCTCTAATACTGAAGTAAAATATGTTGCCCATGAAGCTGTACTTAGAGCTAGCAGTTATTCCATTTACGTTAAATATATGCAGTTTATATACATTATATCCCTCATATTTATTAATATCCAAGCTTGAAGAATGTATGAATACAGCAGCTCACCAATTAAACCTATCCTGCAGGATAAGGTTATTAAATAATATAGGACTGTCATCTTAATACATATGCATGTACATACATTGAGGTTACTGCAGTTCAGCCTCGCGTTGCACGCTTATTTATGCCGGCAACCTATTTGCATTTACAGTTTTTATTGCTCCCATCATCATAAAAGAAGCAAGGAAATCAGGGGGACTTTGTTTCTTTACTAGAAGGCTGCTTGTAGACTGGTTGGTCAATGCCTCAGCTTTTACAAAGCCTGTTGTTAAATACCCTCATGGTGGCCTACTTGTTTTTAGCAGAAATTGGTTGAATTTGAAAACTGAGTTGGACTTGGCAAAGGTCCATCCTCAGAGCTGTATGGAAAGCCCTGCAGTCGGTGCATTGCTAACAAGTCTTGATGATAAACCCAGAAGACGCGGCGCTCGGCTATAATTGGCCTTCTCCCGTGATGCCTACAGAGGCCAGATCAAAAGGGAGAGAAATCTGGCCAAATTCTGGCTGCTGTCACACTTTGTTACCAGACTATTAATTATCTATTCCCTGGGTCCGATCTCTCTGTACAACGGCGTCCAATCAGATAAAGCGCAATTATACTCGCCATCCATCACTTCCGGGTGTGCCATCCTAACTAACAGGACTCTCCCAACAGGAGAAAACACAAAATTATCAGTTAAGGCTAAGTGTTTGTATCACACATGAGTTTTAATTGAGCTAGACATTATTTCTTTTTCTTTAAGCCTTTGTAAGGAAAATTCTGACATCTGAAACTGCTTATCTGACAAATAAGTACAATTGCTAGATAAAGTGTCTAATGTTTAGGCAACAGGAACAACAAGTATGTTGGCAATGAGGCACCACAAAGAAACACTGATCTGGAATGCAGAATGACCATCAGGTCTACAAAGGTTAGTTACCCAGGGGCACCAGAAGCACCACAAGACCCAGCATGGTGAGGCTTGCAGCCACCGCATAGTTTGTCAATTAGGATTTGCTAAAGCCAAAGGTTTATCTACAGTACCTGAGCTTATCTAGGCAAGATAAACATTAGGCACTAACTAGGTGATCTCACCCTGTGGAAATTGCGGATAATTGTTCTTCATAACCTAAGGCAACATAACTCGCTGAGCAAACAGGCCAGGCTGTGGTTAAAGGGAAGGGTGGAGAGAGAAATATCTTCACCTTTTTTTTTTTTTTGCATGTGTGTTGTGTGCATTGTCAAGAGTAATGGCTAAATAAATACCATGCTTAATTAAATCAGCATGGCCATTAGGGGTTCACAAAGTCCTTCAAAAGGAGAACTTTTACTTGCTCTCGCACACACTGCTGTTCAGCTCAACAGGAGACTTTGTTGCAATTAAAATCAGGAAAACCAGGCAGAAACAGCGAGAGCCTGACTTGTGGGGCTGAACAAAAAAAAGGCTTCCAGGAGCCGCTACCACCCCCATGTGGGCACGGGCTCAGCTGGAGGCACGCTGGAGCTGTTTCTTTTTTGTATTCATTTTTTTTCCCCCTTATTCATTGAACAAAGAAACCAATGGCCTGTCAAGCAGTCACCGGAATGGATACTAAAAAAAAGCCATTTTCAAAGCTATGTTTAATATTGTGCATTGTAAGTGGAATGTTAACCACTTGAAGCAAAGTAGGGGCCTTGACTTGCAGTATTCATTTCTGTAAATAACTTGCTGCTCGCTTTAGCTTTCCAGGCAGACATTTTAATAATACGAGACCCGGAATCCCGAGGACAGCTGCCTTTCTATAGGTGACCAGACCCAGATACAGTGTCTTTTTTATTATTACTTACTAACAATATTAAAACATAAAGGCAAAATAAGCAGTGAGGGATAGTTAGAGGTACATGTCACTAATATACGTGCTCAGTGAATATAGGTCACCCATGTAGTCAGAGGGCAGTGGCCTAACTGTATGTGATGAGACCTTGCCCCATGTCATCACTTCCTCATTCACATGTTTGGCAGAAAATGACAACCAATCATGTGACCACCAGCAACTATTCATGTTTGATGTGCAAGCCCACTAGGCAAACCAGATTGGTCACCAGCAGCCAAGTGATTGGAGACATACAATTAACGAGCAAGTTGGTTGACTTAACTATAGTGTCACTTAAGTGTATAAGAGTTCTATAAAGGGCAAACTTATAACTGACACTGTAGCTTATTGATACCATATTAATATATTAGAGGTGTTTGTATTAAATATTTATTCAAAATCAGCCCGGGCAGTCTGTGGACCCCTCCATTTTAAACTTTCTATTATTTTACTTTTTTAATCATGCTCCCCTGTCAATCTCCTCAAAATAGGCCCTGCTATCTACTCCTTGCTATCTCCTCAATTTCCCTGTTCCCAAATTCTTCCTTATTCTGTCCACTTCCTCCCCCAACACTCTCCTACCCACACCCGGCCCTTTCACCCACATTCTACCTAATCCCAAAATTCTCCTAAATTCTGCCCACTCCTGGCCCTCTCCTACCACAGTCTACCTACTTCCGACTCTTCTCTCTTCTAAAATGTTTAAGCCCTGCCCTATTACCCACTTTTAATTTCTCATGTATCTATGTATATGGATATCCCTGGCAGACAGTTTAGATATAAAAAATACTACAGATTATTGCTTAGCCGGTGGTGGGTCCCTCGTGTGCTATAGGCCATCAAAGCACTACAGTGGCTTCATATACACCATTGGCTTTTGAGAATGCGGGCATTCAGTGACATCATTTTTTTTTTTCACACTACTGTGACATCACAAATTCCTAGCGCTCAATATGGCGTCCTGTGTTTGTGTAGATTTGTGCTAAAAACAGAATCCCTTCTGTTGACATAGCTATTGATTATTATTTCTGGATATGTTGTGCTGTAGTACATTCCGCTAGCAATGTTTTCTTAGCAGAACCTTGACTATGTAACGTACAGGCATGTAAGGCGGTTGTGGCACAATATTGATGATGTGCAGCTTAGCGTGCAGACACGCAGACACTTGTCCCGGCCCCAGGTGAAGTGTCAGGCATTTCTCAAACAGGTAGCAAACACTCAAAGACTAACTTCCGGGCACTTGTTGATACAATGGAGATAATTGTTTAGCATGCGCTTCTCAATATGGTGGCATCTGTTTCTGTTGTGACTTTGACCGGCATAGGCATGTTGGCCAAAATATACTACTGGAAATTCTCTAGCAAGAAATTATATGTGGGCTCAAACACCGCCATCTTTTTGTGATTCCATTTATGTGGAATCACACACTACTATAGGCTTTTGCGCTCAGTATCAGGTTTCGGGCAGCCAATGGACTGTCTAGAGCAGTAGTCCTCAAACTTCCTCCTCAAGGGCCGAGACAGGCCAGTTTTTGCAGCTCTCCACGCTACTCCACAGGTGAATTAACTGGTGCTCAGACAGAGCTATAGCCCTAATTATTACATCTGTGCATCAGCATAGAGAGCTGCAAAACCTGGCCTGTCTCGGCCCTTGAGGAGGAAGTTTGAGGACTACTGGTCTAGAGGTTGATATTTTAGTTCATTATGTTTGTACATATGATCTAGTCACCACCAGGCCTTTTGGAATAAGCAGTGGAACATATTGTTGATGACATGAGATGATAATATTGTAAAATCTTTTGTGGTGACTTCTTCAAGCGGTGTAACATTTCATATGGCGAATAGTCATGGGGCCACCTTGATATTTAAAGTTCCAGGAATGAATGAACCATTGGTGAAAATATGTTGTTGCCAACAATTCTGCAGTTACAGTAGATTTGATTATCTCCTATGGGACTTATGTTGCAAGACGTTTTGTGTCGTACCGTTGAGTAGAAAAGTGAAGAAATATGGTGATGTCTTTTGTAGGCCGAGTATATTTTAAGTTGAGCTTTCAAGAATTTCTAGTTCTCTTTGTCAGACTTGTTGTTCATACAAGATGAATGGCAAAGCAGTTTGTTTAGAAAAATCCACCATGTTCTTGCTTTCCAGTGATCAGATTTAACAATAAAAAAATAACCCTAGAGCTATACTGCTGCTTGGAAATATGCTAAGAAAGTAAGTATGTGTTGAACATCTTCACTTGGTGCTGGCTCTTTTGTACAATAGGTATGAAGCATAAAGTAAACCTGTAGTAGGGCGCTCTCTGCTGGTCTGGTTTGGAATACAACTATCCTGATATTTTTAATTAAACTATAATAGTGTCTTGAAATCAATTTTTTAAACCAAGCGGGATGTTTCTTTGTGTAGACGTTTCAGTTTTTTTGTTACTTTTTTACTATAGCGTTTATTACATAATCATTTGTTTTAGGCATAAAAACAGATTTGGGGGGAGGAGAATTGCGTGATACCATCAAAGGGACAATACACAGAGCTGCTCTGTTGGAAAGTTAACCAATTAACTAAAGAATAGTAAACCTAGAATCCAGCTGCCCACACAGATCTCCACAGGAGGTCGGCTTTGTAATTCCTAAAGATACTTTGTTTTTCTTGCTGTGCGGAATCGGAGAGGCCGGCAATAGCTAAAGCTTAAAGAGTCTGAGTAGACTGGTCTAGACAGCATCAATCTTTTGCGCTGTGTATCATGTTGTGTAGTATTGGGTTGGATGCTGTGGATTCATTGCGTAGTACCAGCAAGCTGAGGTTTATTTATGAATACAGAGAGTGAGAGATACATGCCTGAAATCCGATGATCGTGGAAAAATGTAACTTCTAGACGGGTTGTTTAGGGAGCATATTGCTCGTGCTGTCATCAATTCAAGAAATGTGTAACACAAGAAAGCATGACAGTTACTTTCAAGCTGTGGAGTTCCTTGCCCTGAATGAACACTTAGGCTTGGCCAAGTACCAGGAAGATAGCAGAAACAGCAAAACTTGCACAAAATAACTAAACCCAGAATAAATTATTTTAGGCTTATAGCTAAACATTAAATGGGGAGGGGCCATGTTTTTCCTTTGACCATGACTAAGCTGGCTGATATTTTATTTATAATCACTCAAGGTCAATCAACACGCATGCACAGAATGAAAGGAACCCTCATCTGCCTGTGGCAGGGGCACATTGTTCAGAGAGTTGGGTTCCAACATCATGCCTAGCTATTGATATGCAAACTATATTTCGTTAAACAGATGTGGCGGCACCATCTTTTATAAGCCGCTGAAGAATTTGTTCCAGCCCACATGTGTTTGCTAGCAGCAGAGCTTTGAATTTTTTTTTCCCCTCGAAAAAAAAGAGTTCAGTTACCATTGATCCTAATGAGCTTTCAGTTAAGTCCAGCACAGCCCCCACTACAATGGCAGCATTAGAAAGGCGTTTGCATGACAATCCCAGTTAGAAGGACACAGTTTAGCTTTGAACGTCCAAAAACAAATACTATTCTTTCCTCTGAATTTTACACTGCTCACAGTCACTTCCTTACCTTGGAAATGCTAATACACTCCAATCAACAAAAGGGCCATTTGCTTTAGAACTACTCGGGCAATATTTACTTTATTTTTATTTACACTATCCTTTGGTGGAGACGTCACACCATCCAAAAAGCAAAAGGCAAAATAAATGCAACTCCAACCTCCCCAGAATTTGGACTTCAGGCTTCAACTGTCATCTTTTAACCTACCTACAAAATGATCCATATAAAACATACAGTAAAGATGACTTGAAATCATAATTATACCCATGAATCAAGGGTATGGTAAACTTAAATATTCTTATAAGAGTGTTGAGAATTTTCTTAAAGAGTTAGAGTGTTGAATACACTCTTGGACCAACGCTCAATGTGTTTTGCCCAAAAGTAACTTCCTCATGGAGGTGCCTCCTGTTTACCCTAAACAAATAGAAATACAGGGGTTTCCTTAAAGTTCATAAACTTCTATAACATTTTGTTATTTTATTCCTCTTTTAATTACAACTTTCTTTTATACTGCCGGTGATCTTTATCCTCTTGCTTCTTCATGTCTGCATAGAACAGAAATAAATCGATTCTACATTTTGTTTTTTTTATAATGAAAACATTCTGATTGAAAAGCCCAACATTATTATTATAAAGCATACTTTAGGCCCACCTCACACTTTTCTATACGGCACTATTTTGTTTTCTTTTAAAATATAAAAAAAAATCAGCTTGGTGGGTGGTTTTGTCTTTTTAAAGAAATTGCAAAAAATAATGGTAATTTCAAGCCTAAAAGGAAATACAAAATTGATAAGATGTAAAAAAAAAATGAAAACAGCTTTTTAATGAAGAAAAGGCAGATTGCCGAAACCATCCAAATGCTTTATCGTATGTTTAGCTGCAGCAGTGATTCACTTCAGCAGTTGTTAAAACAGATTTAACACATGGTAATAATCAAAGCAGACAGAGAACAGAGACTTCAACGCAGGCCCTAATGGTTAACTCTGCAAAGCTAAGCGCAGCTTAACTTTTAATCTGGATCCAGGAAGATGCTGAGCCTACTGGTAAATAAGTATAAGAGTTGTCTGCTGGCTATCGAGCATCTTCACATCTTACCACAGGACGTTGGCGCCCTTTGCGCCTGTTTGGGTAATAATTAAAATGTTTCAGTAGATTAGCAGCAGAACGGTGTCTTTAAAATGGTTTGGGCTGGGGGCAGCATAGCTTAAGCAATATCCACAGTCACAGTCAGCTTCGCCCTATATCGTTAAAGATTAATCATTTGGAGATGGAATTTAGTTTATATAAAAGAAGTCTCCCGCATCTATTATTCAACGTACTGGCACTGCGGAGCATTTTAATTCTGGAACAGATGCTCTGCTTGCTGGATGCCATGTAATTACGATGTTGAGAAGCAAATTGCTGCTACGGCATTCCTTAATTTCAGGGTCAAGTATTTCCAGCTTACTCAAATTCTTTTAGTTGTCACTCCCAGCACCTTGGCAGGTTGACCCTTAGCGCTAAAACGCTAAGCAAAAAAAATAGTTTCTACAAATCAAGACTTCACAAGTGAGAAAGAATCTTGTAGCATAATGTGTCTTTGATTCGCAAGGCTGTTATTTGAAAATAATTGCTGGGTAAAGTGATGGTCTTTCAGAAAGTTCAGGAAAAATGGACACAATGTAAAATTTACCTGTTTCCTAAACATCACCAGGGCAGCAATTCTGTGTCGGAGCTGTGTAATCACAGTCCCAAATGGATAAGTAGCCATAATTACATTTCTGTAAAGTACTTCTGCGTAAAAACTATCTAGACTTGGACGATGGAAGATATCTTATTAGCCAACTGTCTACTAATGCTACTGGGGTCCCTGAAAATCAGGAGTGACCTGCTGTTTTTGCTGCTCAAAAAAGTTGTAGCTTCTTCCAGCAGGGATAACTTCTTCCCAATTGTGTACTCAAACAACTGGCAAACTATGTAGAATTTAGTGGTGGAAATACATTCTACCATGGTTCAGCTCCAAGGCCTGGCCTAGAACCTTGTACATTCTCTCAGCCGGGAAGGAATAGCTCTCGGACTTTTGTTATTTATAACATGTACAAAAGTGGTGGACAGCAAGGGATTGCAGTTGAGTTTGTAATCGAAAAAGACAGGTGTCACCGCTTGCTCAAGTAATTCCTCCGCAGTCGGTTGATTGAAGCTGACTTCAATTACAGTTGCTCTTGGATGGATGCACTGGAATGGCTGATGTGAAATTCTAGAAAACGTGGCAGCGAGTGGCACCGTGCTCCTGACCTCTGGGATCTCTGAGGTTTGAGCCAGAGTTTACCTTGTTAAAAAACATTGTGAACGTACCTCAATGAACATAAGCTTGTCATTCATTTGTCAATCTGCATGCCACCTTTTACTGTCCATAAATGCTAATTAACACTTTTTTTTTTCTCTCTAGGAAATTGTTGCACATTGGAGTCGTAACAAGGAACTAGCACGTTTTTTTTTTCTAAAGAAAACTTCTGAAAATCTCAGAGCACGAATAACTTCCTGATAATTATCTTCCACTAATTTTTTACAATCAAGTTTTAACGTCCAGCTTGGAGCCAGCGATGTTTTCACAGCGGGTGTCGACGTTTAGAGCCTTGTGATTACTGTACAGAGAGCATTCATGGCTGTTTTTTTGCACAGTAAAGCATGACCCTACTCTTAAAGCACTATTTATTTAAGCCTTCACATTATGAATCGTTCTCCTGGTGTGGTTATTTTACTGGTTTTGCAGAGGAGCATTTGTGAACAGAAAGGCAGCTTCTGACTTAAAAATTCAAGGCAATCTAAGGGTAACAGAACCTTTAATTGGCAAAGAAGGAAAGTGGACGCAGGGAACCAAAGCTTGTAAAGCACGCAATCTGGGTATCATGCGGACAAGAGATAATGAAACTCGGTACCTGTGCCTTTGAGTTTGGATTGTTTGAGTTAACACTGTGAAAGAGTAACTGCTAAATGAGATAACCCAGGCCTTGCTATTCCGGGAACATAAGGACGCTACAACTGCCTGCCCAAGGAACGACTCCAGGGAACATCATCTGACACTCCTCAAGCAGGTAGGCCTATGTTTAGCTGATATTTAGAGTTGCTGATAAAACGACTAGAAGAAAGCAAGTAAAGAACAGCCTCTGATAAAAGTAAAGGGTGTCATGACACATGCTGTATTGCAAGATGTCACTCAAAAACGTCTTTGTCAGAAACAGCTTCCCATTGTAAGCACCAAAATGTAGTTTTAACTTGGCGTGTAATGGAAGTAGCCAGAGTCGGATTGCGCAATCATTTTAATTCAGTACTTGGATTAATAGCAGCACCTTCCAAAGTCGTAAAAACTGATTGGCTAATTGGAAATGCAATACATTTAAACTTTCCCAAATGAAACAAATGGTTTGGTAGCAGCTAAACCCATAATGTCGATCACTGTAATGGTGTCTTTAGTAATGGCTTCCATGAGTGATCTCTTGCTTGATTTTTAAGCAACAGCTATTTATATGGATTTCTGACTGATACACTTTATAAATTTAAAACCACATGACATGACTTGCCTCAAATGCTTTTTTTTAAATCACCACTGGTCAGCTAAGTTGCACTAGGCCGTGTATATATGATAAATGGCATTAAAAAGGCCAATAGTGGTGGGACAGAAAAGTGTGTAGCAATAAAAAAAAACAACAATAAACAAAATAGGAGAAAAAAACGTGAACCACATTCAAGTGGCATAAAAAGTGTCAGGAATTTTTGGCAAAACAATTATGGCTAAAGACCTTGCTTTCCAATACACAGTAAAATAGTACCTCTTTACGGGAGTGAAAAAATCCTAACTACATCTACATTTCTATCTTTCTTACAGTGTTTAAATCTGTAACTAGCTCTAAACGTTTTAAAACACTTTAGCACAAAAGACGTTTCCTAAAATAACAATATTCACAAATCCAGGGCCTAAAACCTAGGGCACGTGTTGAGGTAATGAGACTGTTTCATAATGTAGACTGCAGTCTTTACAGTTGATTTAATAGAATGTTACATGGTTTTGCGTAGCTCCAGTTTATTAATATACAACAAAAAAGCACAAATGAAAATGTAACCTTACATCAAGTTAATGTTTGTTGCTCTTCTGTTTGCAGGCCTAATAATTGATGACTTCATCCTTTATGACCATGAGTGCCGAAACGTGGAATTTTCTTGTTGCTTGGATTCAGATGTTGCTGTTACTTCGACTGGCACCACAGTACGTCAGTGCCAAATCTTGCCCTTCGGTGTGTCGCTGTGATGGAGGCTTCATTTATTGCAACGATAGGGATTTGACATCAATTCCTTCGGGGATCCCTGAGGATGCTACAACTCTCTACCTTCAAAATAATCAAATCAATAATGCTGGCATACCTTCTGACCTAAAAGGCCTGGATAAAGTGGAAAGGATCTACTTGTACCGGAATAGTTTAGATGAATTTCCAATTAACCTCCCCAAAAATGTCAAAGAACTGCACTTGCAGGAAAATAATATACGCACTATTACTTATGATTCCCTTTCACAAATCCCTGCTATTGAGGAGCTACATCTAGATGATAATTCGGTTTCCGCAGTCAGCATTGAGGATGGTGCATTTCGAGACAACGTCTATCTCCGCCTTCTGTTCCTTTCCCGAAATCACCTAAGCACAATACCCTGGGGTCTTCCTCGAACAATTGAAGAGCTACGTTTGGATGATAATCGCATTTCTACCATTGCAGAGATCTCTTTACAAGACCTTACAAATCTAAAACGTCTCGTTTTGGATGGAAATCTCTTAACCAATAATGGCCTTGGGGAGAGAGTCTTTATGAACTTGGTCAATCTTTCAGAACTGTCATTGGTTCGAAATTCATTGACATCTCCCCCTGCTAACCTGCCTGGCACAAGCCTGAGAAAGCTTCACCTTCAAGAGAATCATATGAACTATGTTCCACCAAATGCATTTGCAGACCTTACCCAACTTTATCGGCTTGATATGTCAAACAACAACCTGACATCTTTACCTCAGGGCATTTTTGATGACCTGGATAATTTAACCCAGTTATTTTTACGCAACAACCCTTGGTATTGTGGCTGCAAAATGAAATGGATACGTGACTGGCTTCAGGCTTTGCCCTCCAAAGTAAATGTCCGCGGGCTGATGTGCCAGGCACCGGAACGAGTTCGAGGAATGACTATTAAAGACTTGAACAAAGAATCATTTGATTGTAAAGACAGGTTTGATAAGAATCCAGTTCACATAACAACCACCACTATGCTAAACACTTTACTACCAGCACAAGGTCAGCGGCCAGTGGCCGTTACAAAACAGCCTGAAATAAGGCCACCTGATGTCAATAGAATTTATCGCACTACCCCAATACCGGTGAGAAAGATCATTACACTCAACGTTAAATCGGTCACAGTTGAAACCATCCATATCACTTGGAAAATTGTTTTACCAATTAAATCACTTAGACTGAGTTGGCAGTTGGGTCACAGTCCAGTTTTTGGATCTATCACAGAAACAATTGTTACTGGGGACAGAACGGAATATTTGCTTACGGCGCTTGAGCCAGAGTCGCCATATCGTATATGTTTGGTTCCTATGGAAACCGGAAACTTCTTTTTATTAGATGAAACACCCGTTTGTATAGAAACAGAAACTGCACCACTTAAAATGTACAACCCTACCACAACACTAAATCGAGAGCAGGAGAAGGAACCTTATAAGAACTCTAATTTGCCCTTAGCCGCTATCATCGGTGGAGCAGTGGCTCTAGGGGCAATCACACTCCTGGCTTTGGTTTGTTGGTACGTCCACCGCAACGGATCCTTGTTTTCTAGAAACTGTGCCTACAGCAAGGGCCGACGAAGAAAAGATGATTACGCCGAAGCGGGGACTAAGAAGGACAACTCCATTTTAGAAATTAGAGAGACATCTTTTCAGATGATACCAATAAACAGTGATCCAATGACCAAGGAGGAGTTTATATTACACACTATATTTCCTTCCAATGGAGTAACCTTGTATAAAACCAGTCACAGTGAAAGCAGCAGTAACAGAAGCTACAGAGACAGTGGTATTCCAGATTCTGACCATTCACATTCATGATGCTTAGAGACAACAGACTTTTTATACGGACTAAAATGAGTGAATGGGATTCCCTGTTCTACTGCTAAACACTGGATTTTAAAAAAAAAAAAGAGACCTAAAAACTTTGAAGGAGCAATGTACTGTACATTTGCCATATAATTTATATTTAAGAACTTTTTATTAAAAGTTTCAAAATTCAGGTTGCTGCTACGATTAAATGTAGTTTGTTGCCTGACCACAATTCTCTATTTTAGTATTTTTTGTAATTTGTACTGTATTTTCCTTGCTAATATTGAAGTTACAGACCATTTAACTCTTTTTTTTGTGTTCTACTGAGTAAAATGACTTGTTGACTGTGAAGGTGACTTTTTTCTTTTTTTTTTTTTTTCTCTCTTTTTGTTCTTCCCTGATGTGGTAGACTATTGGGGAATTTTTATTTGGTTGTCCTTTTTATTCAGACCTTTGTAGTATAAGCACAGGCAGGTTTTGCATTTCATTTTATAGACGCTAAAACAACAAAAAAAAAAAATGTAGCGACAAGAAAACAAAACAAAAAAAATGAAACCAACAGTATTGATGGGTCTGTAAAAAAAAACAAAAACTGTACACAACATAATCAATAAACCCCCCTCTATGTGTGTAGCAATGGGCATTATATACTGTATAGTTCTAGGTCCCAGAGCACAAATAAATGCCTGTATATATTTTTTCCACATGGTATGATAAACAGTATTACAATTAAACCTCATTTTGTATAAGATACATTATCAGTTTTCGAAATGCCCTTAAATTATGATAATTACCAACCAGTCACGCGTTTGAACCATGAAATATTGCCAAATAGGTGCTTAATTAGTAGTTTCAATGATCGAAATATATTACGGTATGTTTCTTTTATCCCATTTATTAATTTATTCAAAGTTTTCCCTCTTGAAATTATCATTTGTGATGGGAAAAACACATAGAACATAGCTGCCAACAAATGCATAGTGCCCATTACTACATCATAATATATATATTCACACATATATATATATATTTTTAAACTATCCATCGTGTTATTTTGCCTTTCCGTCAGGTTAATATTTAAGGAATACACTTTTGTTGCCATACCTCCCCCCCTCCTCTTGTATTTTTCTTTTCTAGATGAATGCCAAGGTGCATTATATGCTCCTTTGGTCATTATTGTATGTGCCTTGATCCAATGCTACACGTATTCAGCTTTTTTTTTTTTTTTTTTTTTTTTTTCGCTTTTTTTGTTTTCTTTTCCAGTGACAATTTTTCATACTTGCAAACTATGAAAAATAATTGACCTTATTGCTGAATAAAAGGAAAAAAAAAATCAGAAAGACTCTTGATATGATTTTTCATTTAGATTTAAAAAAAAACATTTAAGACAAAAAAAAAAAAAACATTCACTGCGAGTTTTAGTTTTAAACCTGACCACATTTGCAAACCATTATTAGGAAACCTAATCAGGAGCAATTTTTTACGGCTCTCTATTGCTTCTTTGTTTGGCAAAGTCCTATCATTTAGTATCTGCAATTTTCACCAATGGCCTATCGAAGGTATGGGGAGGCCGATTCATTAATAGCGCCAGGTAGCGACAGATGAGCGCCAGTAGCGTGATTTTCACAGCGCCAGCCAGTATTCGCTGTGCTTGGCCGGGGTTTGCTTGTTGACAGCGACTCAGTCGGTGTGCGGTAATGTTGAATACGGGGTTAGGGGTCGATGTTTCACAGGTTCCGCGTTGTATGGGTGCGCCTGACAGCGAATGGCCAGAGCGAACGGCTTGCTGCAGATTCATTAACAAATCACGCTCAAAAATTTCTCGCGCTGTGAATTCCTTGTTTAAACCCCAGAGCGCTGGCGGCGATGTGTGTAAAGTAGTTTTTAAAATTTAAAGTAGTTTAAAAATTATACAAGTTTTTCTAAACATTTTGTAATATGAATACATGAATATCAGACCTGTAATCTCAATTCTGCACATATTTTTTTTTTTCCTTAAAAAAAATATCTAACATTGCAGAAGTGGTCACAGAATTTTTGACAGTAAAAAAAAAAAAAAAACTCAATTAATTATGAATATTTAAAGATTGCTCCATTGAAATGCATTGGAGAGCGCCAGGGAGCGACAGGTCATACCTGGCGCTGTGATGGGATTAGTAGCGGCGCTGTTCGTTGCAGTCGGCTACATGATGAATCCCGCGCTAGCTGACGCTCTCACCGGCGCTAGCCTCATTTAGCGTGATAAATGCGTCATTGTGACCGCCGCCGGGCGTACTTGATTCGGTAGCCGCCGTTAGCTGGCGGTACCTGGCGCTCGTCAGACACTACCTGGCGCAAGCCCTTGATAAATAAGGCCGCTAATCAGGAGCAGTTTTTTTACGGCTCTCTATTGCTTCTTTGTTTGGCAAAGTCCTATCATTTAGTATCTGCAATTTTCACCAATGGCCTATCGAAGGTATTAAGTGTCATTGAAAACACACTAGCAGAAGGCAAGCGAGCCACAAAGACGTCCCCGGGGAGCAGGCAAGCACCCAACTGTCTAAACATCACTTGTGTGCGAGCATCGGGGGGGGGGGGGGGGGGGGCTACGTTTGTCTGGTTAAGCCAGAGAAGGATTGACTGCCCTCAGAAATTAGCCTCATTTATGACTCTTAAAGAAAGACCATTCTTTATTTTGCCTGCGTCTATAAAGCCGTGTTGCTCAAAAATGATGTTGACATAACTTTAGCACGAATTTCCTGTTAAGTTGTGGATTACCACCATTGGCGACTGGCAAGCTGCCATATACTGAGCCCCTATTAAAAAAAAAACGGATTTGGATATTTAAAGTAATAATTTATACTTTTGGCTTTAAATATTTTTTTAGCTCAGCATGAATCCCTATAACAACTAGCGATACTGTTTATAAAGAAATGATTGTTAAGTGTTTTCGGTGTGTCGTGCTAAGAGGCCGATTCATTAATAGCGACAGTAGCGTTATTTTCACAGCGCACGCTAGTATTCGCTGTGCTTGGCCGTTGTTCGGTTGTTGACAGCAACCCCGTCGGTGTGCGGTAATGTTGAATACGGAGTTAGGAGTCGCTGTTTGACAGGTTCCGCGCTGTATGGGAGCGCATGACAGCGAATGGCCATAGCGACCGGCTCCCACCATATTCATTAACAAATCACGCTCAAAAAATTCTCGCGCTGTGAAATGCTTGTTTAAACCCCAGAGCGCTGGCGGCGATGGGTTAAAAGTAGTTTTTTAACCCCCAAACAACCATATTTTTTGTAAAAAAAAAAACATGTTTTTCCAAAGATTTTGTAATATGAATACATTAATATCAGACCTGTAATATCAATTCTGCACAATTTGTTTTTTTTTTTTTTTTACCTTAAAAAAAATATCTAACATTGCAGAAGTGGTCACAGAATTTTTGACATTTAAAAAAAAAACAAAACATTAATAGCAATTAATTAAGAATATTTAAAGATTGCTCCATTGAAATGCATTGGAGAGCGCCAGGTAGCGAGAGGTCATACCTGTCGCTGTTCAAGGTCGGACGCTGGCGCTGTGGGGTGAGGCTGGAATAATGATGAATGATTCGCTATCTGGCGCTCTGTCAGTCGCTAAGCAGGATCGGCTTTATAAATGTGTGATTGTGGTGGGGAGCCGGCGTTCTCGTGGCGGTGAGCGTCATTACCGTTCGCTACCTGGCGCTATCCCTTGTTAAATAAGGGCCTAAATGCAAAATTGTTCCTTCCGCCCTTGAAAGTGACACCATTTGTCTAATATGGGGATGTCTGGGCTGCATACGCAGGGGCGGGCCTTATCATTGTTGGGGCCCCATGCTAACTTCTGTCTGGGGGCCTGAATCATAAGATGCAGCCACTTCTAATGTGCATGTTGTGGAGCTGGGGGCCCCATGACATGCAATTGCATGGGTTGCATAGTGGTGAGCACCCTAGACCATGTCAGGGCTACTCGGGGTCCTGCACATACAACTAATTAGTCAGGACCCCCAATAGCCCTGACATGGTCTAGGGTGCAACATTTGCTACCTTACAATTCAAGGGACCACGATGCCAGTGTTTCACACTAGTGGTACACAAACCATTGCGGCAAGCAAGATCCTATCAGGTGGTATGTGGCCAGGTTGCAAACTGGCTACATTTGGCACTTAGGGCCTTATTTATCAAGGGATAGCGCCAGCTATCGGCGGCTACCGACTCCAGAACGCCAGGCAGTGGACACAATGACGCATTTATCACGCTAAATGAGGCTAGCGCCGGCGAGAGCGTCACCTAGCGCGGGATTCATCATGTAGCGGACTGCAACGAACAGCGCCGCTGCTAATCCCATCACAGCGCCAGGTATGACCTCTCGCTACCTGGCGCTCTCCAATGCATTTCAATGGAGCAATCTTTAAATATTCATAATTAATTGATGTTTTTTTTTTTTTTTTTTTTTTTAACTGTCAAAAATTCTGTGACCACTTCTGCAATGTTAGATTTTTTTTTTAAGGTAAAAAAAAAAAAAAAAAAAAAATTTGTGCAGAATTGATATTACAGGTCTGATATTAATGTATTCATATTACAAAATGTTTAGAAAAACTTGTTTAATTTTTTAATCCAAAAATATGGTTGTTTGGGGGTTAAAAAGCTACTTTTAACCCATCGCCGCCAGCGCTCTGGGGTTTAAACAAGCATTTCACTGCGCGAGAATTTTTTGAGCGTGATTTGTTAATGAATATGCTGGGAGCCGTTCGCTATGGCCATTCGCTGTCAGGCGCTCCCATACAGCGCGGAACCTGTCAAACAGCGACTCCTAACCCCGTATTCAACATTACCGCACACCGACTGAGTCGCTGTCAACAAGCGAACAACGGCCAAGCACAGCGACTACTAGCGGGCGCTGTGAAAATCACGCTACTGGCGCTCATCTGTCGCTACCTGGCGCTATTAATGAATCGGCCTCTCATTTTAAATTCAAGCAGAAAAGGCTGAGATATCTGGGTTTACAGGTTCAGCCAATGACATTTTATTTTTCAACATGTCCCCAAATCAGCTCATCAGAGCAAGACAGAATTGCTGGTCCCTCCCTCCCCATCCTCAACTAGATTCATCACATTGCTGGCAGCGCAGATCCACTTTTTTCAGAAGAGGAATCATGAGATGAAAGTGTAAACCATGATATCTCGTCCATTTTATTGGCATTTATACACGGATTGACATACTTTTTATGCATTAAAGGGATACAGCAGGCAAAGGCAATCCTCAGACCATTGTGTCAAGCTATGTTTGCCAATGCCCTAAACTATTTTCCGTTTTAAGTTGAAGACATGGCTGAGATATCAAGGTTTACAGTTTTACTTTGAGCTGACGAACAGGGCAGAGCTATAGACCACCAGTCGAGACCTATGACTGGTGGTCTAAGGAATTTAGGGGGTACCGCTACACTTTGCCGTCTACTTCCAGGAGCGTCTGCTTTCTGACAGGAAGGGAGAAGGCAGCCATGATGAGGTGAGCTGCTGAATGATAGTTTATGCACTTTGCCTACAGAGTCCCTTTAAGGTTGGTTATAGCATCCTACTAAATTGTAGTAGGATTAAAGTAGACTGCTAGGTGGGGCCTTGGGGAGATATAGGAACACCAAGAGGCCGATTCATTAATAGCGCCAGATGAGCGACAGTAGCGGCATTTTCAGAGCGCCCGCTAGTAGTCGCTGTGCTTGGCCGTTGTTCTGTAGTTGACAGCGACTCAGTCATTGTGCAGTAATGTTGAATATTGGGTGAGGAGTCGCTATTTGACAGGTTCCGCGCTGTATGGGAGCGCATGATAGCGACTGGCCCTAGCGACCGGCTCCCACCATATTCATTAACAAATCACGCTCAAAAAATTCTCGCGCTGTGAAATGCATGTTTAAACCCCAGAGCGCTGGCGGCGATGGGTTAAAAGTAGTTTTTTAACCCCCAAACAACCACATTTTTGGATATAAAAAAAAACAAGTTTTTCAAAACATTTTGTAATATGAATACATTAATATAATAATGTAATATCAATTCTGCACAAATTATTATTATTTTTTTTTTACCTTAAAAAAATATCTAACATTGCAGAAGTGGTCACAGAATTTTTCGCATTTAAAAAAAAAAAAACATTAATAGCAATGAATTATGAATATTTAAAGATTGCTGCATTGAAATGCACTGGAGAGCGCCAGGTAGCGAGAGGTCATACCTGTCGTTGTTGAAGGTCGCTCGCTGGCGCTGTGGGCTGAGGCTGGAATAATGATGAATGAGTCGCTATCTGGCGCTCTGTCAGTCGCTAAGCAGGATTGGCTTGATAAATGTGTGATTGTGGTGGGGAGCCGGCGTTCTCGTGGCGGTGACCGTCATTACCGTTCGCTCACCATTCGCTGCCTGGCGCTATCCCTTGTTAAATAAGGGCCCAAGTGGTACTGTTGTCTGGAAGGATGGTATATGTTGGTATGGAAGTGCGCCACATAGTTGTTAGCGCAGGGTGTAATAGTAGGGTGTGCAGAATAGCAAAGCGCAGGTGTCCAGTTTGCATTTTCGAATCTTCTTTACATACGGTTTGCCGGTCACCTCAAACGCGCTAACAAACAGAGGGCTTGTAGGTTTGGTCCCTGGCCGGGGCATGACTGAGACACCTAATCCTCCACCGCTCCCTGGCTGCCATGGCTAGGGAGCCCACCCGGGCACGTGTGTGCGCTCACTGGTGTGGGGCCCTTTGTGTGGATGGGGCAACAAATTCTTCTATACGTGTAATGCGTACAATAAATGGATACAAGAATAAATGAATGGCTACATTTGGCAAAAGCAAGTGTCTAAGCTGTCTTATTTCCTTTAGTTCCTTTAGAGTTATATCCACAAATCACATTTACAAAACAATTTGATATTATAAACCACCAAGTCCACTAATCCTGTTTTGTGGGGTGGGGCTTATTCCAGACCTCTCCTTGTAAAACCTTCATGGATAAAATTATATTCACAACATTATTTAACCTAAAGTAGCCATAAAAGCAGCCAGTTTAACCACCTGCAGACCACCATTGGTAAAGTCAAGGTGCACACTACCATGAATTCCTTCCCCTTTATCCCCCATGGGAACTGTGTAAAGGAAATGAGCAATTTCAAAGAATCTTAAAATCTCTTAATGATATGTAAATACCTTATGTATTCTAAATGAAAACACTTTGAGGCTGATTCACTACTAGCGCCAGGTATTGTCAGATGAGCGCCACGCTGCCTGTCGCTACAAAGCACTACTTGGCGCTATCATTTCTTAAAAAAAACCCCATAATCTTCATATATTCAATATGACATAACCTGGGTTTTGCCGCACATTGTGGAGGAGAAAGGGACAAAGCTACGAATGTATTTTCTGTTTAGGAACAGTTTTCAGTGTGAGACATTATGGCCCTTACTTAAAGTGGACCAACACCCACCGGTGATCGATCACCTCCCTCCCCGCGGGACATCCGAGATCGGGATGTCCCGCGGGGTGAAACCCCCCCAAACACCCCAAACTCCTTACCTTAGTACCCCACCGTCTGTGAATGGCCGGCGCGGGCACGCGCGCGTCAAGAGGGACGCGCGGGAGGCGGCGGCGGAGGAGCCGCTTGTCCGCGGCTTGTCCGTCAGCACGGGGAGAGGTGAGTTCGGGGGGTTTCACACAGCGGGGCACCCCGATCGGGGGGGTGCCCCACCGAAGTGGACCAAGACCCAGGATAGTCAAAATCCTGGGTGTTGGTCCACTTTAACAAGGGATAGCGCCAAGTAGCGAATGGTGAGCGGCCGGTAATGACGGTCACCGCCACGAGAACGCCGGCTCTCCACCACAATCACACATTTATCAAGCCGATCCTGCTTAGCGACTGACAGAGCGCCAGATAGCCACTCATTCATCATTATTCCAGCCTCACCCCACAGCGCCAGCGAGCGACCTTGAACAGCGACAGGTATGACCTCTCGCTACCTGGCGCTCTCCAATGCATTTCAATGGAGCAATCTTTAAATATTCATAATTAATTGCTATTAATGTTTTTTTTTTTTTTTTTTTTTAAATGTCAAAAATTCTGTGACCACTTCTGCAATGTTAGATTTTTTTTTTAAGGTAAAAAAAAAAAAAAAAAATTTGTGCAGAATTGATATTACAGGTCTGATATTAATGTATTCATATTACAATATGTTTTGAAAAACTTGTTTTTTTTTTTTTCCAAAAATATGGTTGTTTGGGGGTTAAAAAACTACTTTTAACTCATCGCCGCCAGCGCTCTGGGGTTTAAACAAGCATTTCACAGCGCGAGAATTTTTGGAGCGTGATTTGTTAATGAATATGCTGGGAGCCGTTCGCTATGGCCATTCGCTGTCATGCGCTCCCATACAGCGCGGAACCTGTCAAACAGCGACTCCTAACCCCGTATTCAACATTACCGCACACCGACTGAGTCGCTGTCAACAACCGAACAACGGCCAAGCACAGCGACTACTAGCGGGCGCTGTGAAAATACCGCTACTGCCACTCATCTGGCGCTATTAATGAATCGACCTCTTTATGTATTCTAAATGAAAACACTTTGAGGCTGATTCACTACTAGCTCCAGGTATTGTCAGATGAACGCCACGCTGCCTGTCGCTACAAAGCGCTACCTGGCGCTATCATTTCTTAAAAAAACCCCATAATCTTCATATATCCAATATGACATAAGCTTGGGTTTTGCCGCACGTTGTGGAGGAGAAAGGGACAAAGCTAAGAATTTATTTTCTGTTTAGGAACAGTTTTCAGTGTGAGACATTATGTCATTACACACAGCCTCACAAATACAATGATGCCAATGCTGGGAGGGTTATATTTCTGCTGCTGGCCTTCACCAGGGGCAAATTGGGATGCCCTGCTGAGTGAACCCCCCCCCCAGGTCGCCCGTATTTATTCACTTTTTCCCAGTGCAACCACGCAGGCTCTTGTCCAATTAAAGCCATTTGCTGTACCTATGTAATTAGGCAAATGGCTCTGATTGTTTATAATTGGGAGCGAAAGCAGCCGCATCCCCTCAGATAGGCTGGGGAGTGTGCGCACGTGCCGCTGGGGATGCACCCACTCTCAATCCCCATTGCAGCCTATCAGAGCCATTTTCCGAATGACATAGTTGTGGCAAACAAGCTTTGGACAGGAGCCCACGCATGCGCCATTGGCTCAGGAAGAGGCGTGTTTTACTGGCTGATCTGGGAGGGGGTTGCACACAGCGGAGCAGCACAATTTGGGATGCCTCCAGGTAACAGAACACAACCTGGCATAGTCAAAGTCCTGGGTTTTGTTCCACTTTAAACGTGTTCCTAAAAGCAAGCATTCAGTACCATGTGTTAAAAAAATTAAGAGGCTGATTCATTAATAGCGCCAGGTGGCGACAGATGAGCGACAGTAGCGGCATTTTCAGAGCGCCCGCTAGTAGTCGCTGTGCTTGGCCGTTGTTCTGTAGTTGATAGCGACTCAGTCGGTTTGCCGTAATGTTGAATATTGGGTGAGGAGTCGCTGTTTGACAGGTTCCGCGCTGTATGGGAGCGCATGATAGCGACTGGCCCTAGCGACCGGCTCCCACCATATTCATTAAAAAATCACGCTCAAAAAATTCTCGCGCTGTAAAATGCATGTTTAAACCCCAGAGCGCTGGCGGCGATGGGTTAAAAGTAGTTTTTTAACCCCCAAACAACCATATTTTTGGATAAAAAAAAAACAAGTTTATAAAAACATTTTGTAATATGAATACATTAATATCAGACCTGTAATATCAATTCTGCACAAATTTTTTTTTTTTTTTTTTTTTTTACCTTAAAAAAATATCTAACATTGCAGAAGTGGTCACAGAATTTTTGACATTTAAAAAAAAAAAAAAAAACATTAATAGCAATTAATTATGAATAATTAAAGATTGCTCCATTGAAATGCATTGGAGAGCGCCAGGTAGCAAGAGGTCATACCTGTCGCTGTTCAAAGTCGCTCGCTGGCGCTGTGGGGTGAGGCTGGAATAATGATGAATGATTCGCTATCTGGCGCTCTGTCAGTCGCTAAGCAGGATTGGCTTGATAAATGTGTGATTGCGGAGGGGAGCCGGCGCTCTCGTGGCGGTGACCGTCATTACCGTTCGCTCACCATTCGCTACCTGGCACTATCCCTTGTTAAATAAGGGCCTAAGTTACAGGGTTTGATACCTTTTCATACATTTTATTTGACTCGTAACATGCCTAGAAGGTGCAAAATCATTTTTTTTTCAGAATCATGAAAAGTCACACTAACTGTCTCCCACCTCATTCCCCTTAGGGAAAAGTAAATAATAAGCCACGTGAAAGCACCTGAAAATATCTGATTTTATGTAAATACCTAATAGAGTCTAGTCAAAACCGATATCTTTGCTTCAATCTCTGGGCTGTGACATCATGCAGCTTTTTTAGTCATGAACATGCTCTGCTGTGGTGAGAGACAGCTTCGGGACCACTGTAGTTTTGTCGTGCTCACTCACATTGTCCAGGCAAAAAAAAGAAAACTCACCCTTTGTCCCCAGCAACAGTTCTGTTCCTCTCCAGTTGAAAAAAAACTTGCCGGGTCCAAAGATCTTGTCCCACAGCGTGCATGCTAACCAATGGCTCCCTGGATGTAGGGCTGCCCACTGATACAGTCACAGTGACTCTAGCATTCCCACTCCCTGCAATTGGGGGGCATGCTAAGGCTCTAATGGTTATCAGTCCAGTGTAGGCCCCTGCTTCTATAATTCTTCTGGTTCTTTATTTTTGGGTTTAGCCAGCACAGGCACCAGCACTGGACGTACCTGGGCAGGTGCCAGGGCCTCTACACCTTGGAAGGGCCCACCTCATTCCCTATACCCTTGGTAGCCCCTATGCAGGGCCGTGCAGTAACCAGGAATAAAGACTGTCAGCCAGGGGCAGACTGGCCAATGGGAGCCGTTCTGTCTCTTTCTATTCTTTTCTTCTATTCTATCTCTTACTTTCTTTCCACTGATTCTTTGTTTCTTTCATCTGTTTGTTCTGCCATTACTTTTATTTCTTTTTTCATTTCTTTCTTTCTTTCTTTCTTTCTTTCTTTCTTTCTTTCTTTCTTTCTTTCTTTCTTCCCATCTATATAAAGATCACCAAGAGACAGAGTGGCTGTAGCACCACTTTTTCGTGTGGTTCTGGAGAAATCAAAATGAAAAACGGGCAAACTTTAGAGCCCTGCTACAGCTTCTACCCTATCCTGCAGGAAATGCAGGGGAGACAGAGGCACCAGGTCAGCAGCTCCCTTTAAAAAAAGTGCATTGCGGTTTCTTTTATTATACTGTGTGCATTTTAAAGGGAGAAAGCTGACACAACACTTGATATTAAATCTCTGCCCCCTGGACAATAAACATTAAAGAACTAATTGCACGACAATTATGTTTACGGAGATATTAAATATAAAAAAAAAATCACGCCTGTAGCATTTTGCTGCTGAACTTAGAGCTTTACGCAGACTGATTGTGGCTAAAATGAGTGCAATCATTGGTTGGTTGGTGTCTGTGCCCCAGTGACTCTTGGGTAAAATTGTGGTGAGTGATATCTCTGTGAAGGTTCTGCTTCATCTAGGTCATGGCACATCTGAAATGTGAAGAAAGGGCCACATGTATTAAGCACTTCTGCCGGACAGTGGCAAGTTAATTAATTTTTTAATTTAATAAGTTAATCATTTATATATTTTTTCACACTTGTGCATGTTGGCGCAATGGAATCAGCGCATTTACTAAAACATTAGCAGTGCAGCAACATGCAGAAAAACAACTATAAAACTTTTTTTCTTTAATGCATGGCACGGCCCGCTTCGGTATTCATAACTGATGGGTATTCCGCCACCAGGTGGCGCAGCAGCAAGGCAGAAAGCTGTGGCAGCTCCCGGCTCCTTATAAAAACGGGATTAACCAACAAGTTCCCCAGTGTTGTCTCTGCAGTGACACTGCGAAGTTAGCAGATGGCTCTCTCTCTTGCGCAGGTGAGCGGGGCAACCAAGTCTGCGGCCTTGCATGTCTATTTCCATCCGTTTCTGGACCCTCACTGCCTCCCAGCTTTGGCTGACAGATCGGGTGAAGGTAGAAGAGCACTAGGGTCAAGTGCTCCTGGAGCGCAGCTCCAAGCCGCAGACCCTGTACCACAAAGGGTAGCCGGCCATAGGCTTTATGGGGAGCCTATTAGGGAGGCAAAGTTCCTGCCCTAGCCTCTGAGGGGGTGAGTTGTTGGGGACTGTGTCCCCTTATTTTCCTTTTGGGTTTCCCTGGCCATGGCTGCCTCCTTGTCCCTCTCTTCTCCCCCTCCCCTCTCTGACTCGTTTGGCGGGGGGGGGGGGTAGTGGGTGGGGGGATCTGTGGTGTTTTGACATTTTTTGTGTGTTTTTTTTGGTGTTTTTAGCTGCTATGCCGATTTGTGTGGGCGCTATAACCTAAAGCGATTTTGCTTTGTCATGGCGCCGGCCGGGTCACGTGAGGGCCGTTTTCGCACTCTTCAAGAGGGGGGGGCGCTTGGTGACACGTATCGCGTCGTCTCCCCGCGACCCGCCCCTCGAGGTACCTCTGCTGGCGCCATTTTGAGTGAGCTGCACATCTGGATTTCTCCCTTCCTGGCTGCTTCTGGCTGCTCCTCCAGTGTGTCGCTTCTCCTGTGGCGGTGCCTGAGTGACGCTGTGGTGTCTTTGGTCCGTGAGTCCCCCTTGGGGTTTTTTTATTGGAGGGTGTATGTGCTGCGGGATGCTCATGTGTCTTTTTTCTTATGTTTTCAGGCGGGATACCATTGGGTTGTGGAATATCCCGGCTCCATTCCTTTCCTCCCTTCATTCTCCCCCTTCACTAATTTCTGGGGGCATCCTGTGGGAGGGCATCCCGGGTGGCCTTTGTATAGCCTGTACCCACCGCTGGCCTATTGCACCTGTGTTAATCACCATATGGAGGCTGCTGGGGATAGCGTGCTTGGGGGCCTTTTGGCGCAATCCCGGCTGTGTTCAATGTGTGCGGTATCCCCTGTGAGTAACGGTGTCACGGTGTGCGTTCCGTGTGCTGAGAGGGTCATTGCGCTACAAGCTGGTTTGCCTGCTTCGCTTTCCAGCTCAGCACATTCCTCTGCTTCACCTACCCCCCTGCTCCTGCTCCTGGGCCCCAGTGAGGGGGACGTCAGCAGGGAGTCACACTCTGATTTGGCTCTGCGGGTGGCCAGTATTGAGAGACAGCTTGGCAAGTCTGTTCCCAGGAAGGCCTCTGGCAAGAAGCAACACCTGACTTCCACTCCCTTACGCTCTACTGAGGAGTATGGGGAATTGGATGTCACTGCTGGACGTTATTCCCTGGAGGAAGGAAAATTACCTCCGGATTCTGACTTCTCGGGAGACCAGCAGGAGAGTTGTGACGGTGACGCTGCGTCTGGGGATTCATGGTGTCCTGAGGACACTGGTAATTTACTGTCTCATATTTTTTAAATCCTACACATTGCCCTAATGTGGAGGCTAAAAGGAAACAGGGTGAGCTGTTTCGCCTGTTAAACAGCGTCTGGAGTTTCCTGATCAAGGTAATTTCAACTCTATGATACTTAAAGCAAGGGAGCGGCCTAACAAGCTACCTGCTGTGTCCAAAAGTTTGGATAAGAGGTATCCCTTTTCTGCTGATCTTGTTAAGAGGTGTTCAGTTCCCCCTGAAGTGGATGCTCCCGTGCTGGGCTTGTCCAACACTTCGGTCATGCCTTCCCCGGACACTACCACTCTGAGGGACGGTGAGGACAGGCGCATGGACCAGTTGGTCTGTCATGCTTTTACCTGTGTGGGGACTGGATTGCGTCCGACCTGTGCCGCGGCTATTGCTCTTAAGTCTCTGCTCAAGCGCCTCATGGATGGCACTTCAGCTCGTGGCGAGGGGGAGGAGTTTGGGACTCTCTTGGTTAGCTCTGATTTTGTGGCCTTTATTCTTGCCGCTATGGGTGATGCTGTGCGGCTAAGTGCCAGGGCCTCCGCGCTCTTGGTGGCTATGCGACGATCTGCCTGGTTGCGCCAAAGGGCTGCTGATGCTGCTGCTAAGAAAGCTCTCACTGGTCTCCCCTTTGCAGGGTTGCGGCTTTTTGGAGAGCGTCTTGATGTTCTTGCTAAGGATGGCAAGCTGCCTCAGCGTAGGAGGCAGTCTCGGACATTTCGTGGGTCTTCTGCCCCCCTCCCTTCCTTTTTGTGTTCCCAGAGGAGGCCGGGACTCTCTCCTCCACAGTGGCCGTAGAGATGCTTGGGGCCGTGGTTGACCCCGTGGTCGTCCCGGTCTCTCCTGGAACTCCAAACCCAATCCCTCCCCTAAGCCCCCAAGGGGCGCCCTCACCTATCAGGGTGGGGGGGCGGCTTCAGTTTTTTGCTCACGTCTGGAGGCTTCACGTCTCAGACCGGTGGATACAGGAGAGTGTCCTCCGGCTACAAGATTTTTTCACAGTCCCCAAAGGCCCATTCTGGATCTAAAGAGCCTCAACAAATTTGTCAGATTCAAGCATTTTCGCATGGAGACGCTACGCTCTGCTGTCAGTACCCTTCGCCAGGGCGACTTCATGACCACTGTGGACATCAAAGATGCTTATCTTCATGTGTCTATCTTCCTAGGTCATTAGAGATTTCTAAGGTTCGCGCTAGAGGATCAGCATTACCAATTTGTGGCTCTACCCTTCGGGATCACCTTGGCACCTCGGGTGTTCACCAAGGTACTGGCAGGAGTGATGGCTCTGCTCAGGAACAAGGGGATCCACATCATTCCTTACCTGGACGACATCCTGATTGTGGCCCAATCCTTTCCTCAGGCCGAGCAGGACACTCAGATGGTGATCTCCACTCTACAGTCCTTCGGCTGGGTGATCAACTATCCCAAGTCCTCTCTGTCCCTGTCCTTGGTGAGGTCCTTTCTGGGCTTGACTCTGGATACCTCTCAGGTCAGGGTATTTCTTCCTCAGCAGAAAGTGAAGGGTCTTCAGAAGCAGGCTCGGGCTCTGCTATCATGTCCTCATCCCTCCATCCGGCAGGGGATCCTGCTTCGAGGCAGTCCCCTTTGCCCAGTTTCACATGAGACATCTCCAGTTGCACCTCTTGTCAGTTTTGGATCAGGACCCTGTGTCATTGGATCAGGAATTTGCTTTGTCTCCTCTGGCCAGGCAGTCTCTCTCGTGGTGGCTGGACTCAAGGAACCTTCTGGGGGGCAGGAACTTCCTGCCCCCGTGCTGGGAGACAGTCACCACAGATGCCAGTCTGACAAATTGGGGAGGTTTCTGGCAGTCCCTGAGGTTCCAGGGTGGGTGGGGCCCTCAGGAGGCCCATGCTTCCATCAACGTACTGGAACTAAGGGCGATCAGGTTGGTTCTTTCTCACCAGACCACCCACCTTCAAGGTCGGGCTGTTCAGATCCGCTCAGACAACCAGACGGCAGTTGCCTACATCAATCATCAGGGAGGTACTCGGAGCAAGCGAGCCTTCGAAGAAGTGTCCCAGATTCTGTCTTGGGCGGAGCGGCATGTTCCCTGCATCTCAGCGGTATACATTCCGGGGGTGGAGAACCAGGAGGCGGACTCCCTGAGCAGGGAGACGTCTCGTCTGGGGGAATGGTCCCTCAACAACCCGGTGTTTCTCTCCCTGTGCCACCGCTGTGGTCAGCCGGACGTGGACCTGTTTGCGTCCCGTCACAATCACAAACTTCCCAGATTTGTCTCTCTGTCTCAGGATCCTCTGGCCTTCGCCACAGATGCCCTGGCAATTCCTTGGACGGAGTTTCGGCTTCTATATGTTTTCCCCCTATATGTGATAGTCCAGGAACGAGTAGCGGCCATCCTGGTGGCCCCTTGGCCAAGAAGGGTTTGGTTCGCAGACGTCGTGCAGTTGGCAGTAGACAGGTACGTCTTACCCAAGGATCCAGATCTTCTCACTCAGGGGAGGCTACGCCACCCCAATTTACAAGCGCTGGCTTTAACGGCTTGGTTGCTGAAACCTCCATCTTGAGGGAAAAAGGATTACCGGCTTCTGTGGTCGATACCATGATTAGGGCTAGAAAGAAGTCATCGTCTTTCATTTATTACAGGGTCTGGCATGCTTACATTGCCTGTGCGAATCCAAATCTCTTCCCTGTCGGGTGTTTTCTATTCCCAGGATTCTGGAATTCTTGCAACATGAGTTGGACTTGGGCCTTCAACTTCGTACTCTCAAGCTCTGGCAATTTTTTTCCAAAGATCCTTTGCCAATCACCGGCTGGATAAAACTTTTTTTCCAGGGTGTTTCTCATGCGTGGCCGCCAGGTAAGCCTTTGTTACCAGTCTGGGATCTGAATCTGGTGTTGTCTGCTATGCAGGGGCCTCCCTTTGAACCTATTCATGAGGCCGCCTTGCCCATTTTGACTCTTAAGGTAGCTTATTTAGTGGCTATCACTTCTGTAAGGCGAGTTTCTGAGCTAGCGGCGCTTTCCATCAAGCCTCCATATTTTGAGCGGCATCAGGATAAGGTGGAGTTCCGGCTTAAGCCAGATTTCTTGCTCAAGGTTGTGTCTGCTTTTCACCTTAATCAGGACATTGTCTTGCCTTCCTTATGTCCTAATCCTGCCAATTCCAAGGAGCGGAATCTGCATTCTTTCGATGTGGCCAGGGCTCTGAAATTCTATTTGGTTACTACTGAGACCTTCAGGAAGTCTGATGCTCTGTTCGTTCTCACTTCTGGGCCTAGGAAGGGTTTGCCTCCAGCTAAATCCACTATCAGCAAGTGGATCCGCCAGGCGGTGGTTCAAGCCTATTCTGCTAAGGGGAAGGAACCTCCCTTTAGAATTACTGCTCATTCCACTCGTGCTGTTGGTGCCTCTTGGGCTTTTCAGCACCAAGCTTCTGTTGAACAAGTTTGCAAGGCCGCCACTTGGTCTTCTGTTCATACTTTTTCCAATTTTTACAAAGTTGATGCTAAGGCCTCAGCGGATGCTGCTTTTGGCCGCAAGGTGCTTCAGGCGGTAGTGGTTTGATCTACTGGCCTTTACTCATTTGGGATCCCACCCTACTTTTGGACACTGCTTTTGGATGTCCCATCTGGTATCATGAATACCGAAGCAGGCCGTGCCATGCAATAAAGAAAAAAGCAATTCTGTGAGTACTCACCTGTAGAATTGTTTTTGTTCTTGCATGGCACGGCCCGCTTCGCACCACCCTGTTATAGTTGTTCTTGGCTGCCTCTTTATGGTGATTGTTCCAAGTTAAGTTGGTGTTTTTTACCTTTTTTACATTCTTACATTTATTCGCTCCCGGCTTCTTGTCTCACTGCTCGTCTACGCTGGGAACTTGTTGGTTAATCCCGTTTTTATAGGGAGCCGGGAACTGCCACAGCTTTCTGCAGTGCTGCTGCGCCACCTGGTGGCGGAATACCCATCAGTTATGAATACCGAAGCGGGCCGTGCCATGCAAGAACAAAAACAATTCTACAGGTGAGTACTCACAGAATTGCTTTTTTGCTTTACTCTAATTTGCACCGACTTGGCACTGTCTAGCAGAAGTGCTTGATAATTCAAGGCAGTTTACTTGTCAGACCTTTCTACTGATGTCAGATACCTGAATACATTCTATCTGGATTGGGCTGGCCATAGTAAGCAAAGGAAGGATTCCGGGTGGTTTGCAATGCTTTAGGGCTGTAGGTACCACCTACCACAGTATAACTCTCAACCATTCTAAAACTCCAGTACCATCACTTATCACATTCACCCACTCTTGTCCTTGATTTGTTCCTGCAGTGCTATAGCATTTAACTGATAAATGCACTTGGCTGAGGAGCTCCTTGGGGGTGGGGCTAATGAGGAAATGGCTGGTTGGGAGCTCCTTGGGGGTGGGGCTAAGGAGCCAATAGCTGGTTGGGGCTAGTAAGCTCCCGGGTTGATTTCTGACCATAGTCTGCCACTGCATATTATTAAAACTTCCCTTATTAGCCATCAATGTAAGCAGAAAATCTGAAGTAAAGTAATAACATTTATAGGCTATCTCAGGGGCCCCCTTATCTGTAACTTAAAGTGCACCTATACTCAAGATTGTATATGTAGTCACCTTCTATCCCCAGCCCTGTGCCCCAAAACAGCCTGTGTTTCTATTTTTACCTCAGCCTTTGCCCAAAATGTATTACAACACCAGGAAAAAACAACAGAAAGTAGAATTTTGGTGAATGGCAGCCATATGCTAATTAATTCACTTACAAACAAACTGTCACATAATGGCTGTTAGGTTGAAGTGCTCCCCATTGCTGAGCTGTGTGTACTCAAACAACATGGCTGACTGCATCCAGTTCATATTGTTATGAATATTGGGAAAAGGCTGAAGTAAAAAAAAAAGAAACTCAGGCTGTTTTGGGGCTCTGGGTTGGGGATAGAAGGTGACATATACTTCCTTGTGAGTATAGGTGCACTTCAAGAGCCACATTTGCCATGCCGGCCCCTATTGTGTGACCCGCCAGAACACATGCAGAGGTCACGGCACTCTGTGTACTGTCAGCACCATGATTGGTCATACTTCAGAGTCAGGCTGGTGGAATAATGTGCCGACTTACCTGTCTCAGCAATGCACAGGACCAAACTGTGGCAAAATGTCAATTGCATCCAAGTGAAACTCCCTGGATGTAAGGCTGCCCACTGATACAGTCACAGTGACGCAAGCACTCCCACTATATTCCCTGCAAATGGGGGGGGGGGGGGGGGCATAAGCTTGGCCAAATGTAATGGTTATCAGTCCAGTGTAGGCCCCTGCTTCTATAATTCTATAATAATTTTTGGTTTTAGCCAGCACAGGCATCAGAACTGGACGTACCTGGTCAGGTGCCAGGGCCTCTACACTTGGAAGGGCCCACCTCATTCCCTATACCCTGGGCAGCCCCTATTCAGGATGAAGGGCCGTGCAGTAACCAGGACTAAAGACTGTCAGCCAGGGGCAGACTGGCCAATGGGAGCCGTTCTTTCTGTCACTCCTTCTATCTTTTCTTTTTATCCTTCTATTCAATCTCTTACTTTCCTTCCAGTGATTGTTTGCTTCGTTCATCTGTTGGTTCTGCCATTACTTTTCTTTCTTTTTTCCTCCTTTTCTTTCTTTTTTTCTTTCTTTCTTTCCCTTTCCTTTTTTGCCATCCCATCTATATAAATTCCTGACTTCTTTTTTTCTGTCATTGCTTTTATTCTATCTTTCTTACATTTATTCTATGCTTTTGTTCATTCTTTCTTTTATGTTTTATTTTCTTTATTTGTTTCTATCTATTCTTTGTTCCTTTCTTTATTCTTTTTGTCTTTTCTTCATTTCCTTATTTTTTTTTTGGTAATTCCTTTCGCCTTCTTTCTTTCTGTCATTCCTTCTATTACTTCCCTCATTATTATCTTCATCACTCCCTCTATTTTGTATTTCTCCCATACTTTATTTGTGTGATTCTTTCTTTTATTTTTTTCTTTGTATTCTCTGCCAATATTCCACAAACATCCAACTTTACTACCAGGTATGGAGTGTCATACCACACTGCAAGGGGCCCACTGAGACTCAGGGGCCCACATAAACCTGGAGCTGGCCCTGGTTTTAGCAACAGCCTGCAAAAAAGAAATGTAAATGCCAGCGTGGCGTGTGTCATTAGAGTCTATTATTATGCTTCTAAAAAAAATATTTTACAGCCTTCCATTAAAAACTACAGCAAAGCTGAGCGTACTCCATTGTGATTTATGATATTCCAAAGACGGCAGCGAAAGTGGCTGCCGCGCTCGGTTTACGCTATTAGCTCGGAGCAAAGTACTCTCTTTGTGGTCACGGCTTTTTCCTTAACAACCATAGCATACAATTCCTTCTCCGCTTCATTCTTTTGTAAATGTTTAATGAGGTGCGAGTCCACTGCAAAGCTGCACAGGATGCGATGGGGGTCTGCGCTTTTAAGAAACGCACTATCCAAGCTCAGCCCCATCATTAAATAATGCACATCCCCTGATTTCCTCACCAAGAAGCCGCCGGATCCACATGGAGGCAGCCATCACCTTATGACATCATAGTTTAAGCAGAATCTAAATTTGCATTGTAAGATTCCGGCCTCTGGTATGACGAGGGAGAAGGTGGGAGAGGGGATCTTAAACAGGAGCTTCAGCATGATTTAATGAAAAGCCCAAACCCTTAAAAAACAATTCCCCAGCATCTAAAATTAATATATTTTAAGTTTTTATTCACTTACTTATTATTCTTTCCCCCCACCGGGCTGCAACTCTGTTCAGGATTCTAGGATATGGGCGCCGCCACCTTGCCTCAGAAGCTTCACATAATGAGGAGAGGAGAGCGGGATAAAGTACAGGGGGTGGGTTATAACTATGCTTTGCGCAGACAGAGCAGAACAGAACTGGGGTCAGGAAAAGGACAGCACTCCTGAATGCAGAGCAGCACAGTCAGAAGGCACTTCCTGTTCCTGATGCTCCATGAGCCGCCATCTTGGATGTTTAAAGGCTCATAACATGCAGTAGATGCAGGTAGGATGATTTTTAATGTGGGCAATCTGTATGTACAGGAATGGCTGCATGTCAGCCTGGGCTGCTGTCCTGGATTTATCAAGTCCAGGATTTTTTAAGTCCATCAAAGAATTAGGCCCGAATTTACATCATTGCATCCTGAACTTCTCTGCTCATCATCTTCTCCATGCTGCTACTGACGATCCCTTTCTTTCATCTACAGGTATGTCCTCTGGGAACACGGACACATCTACTACCTGTTAACCTTTTCACTGCCAGCCAGTTTGGGTCCACATTTGGGTATGTCCTCTGGGAACACGGACTTATCTGCTGCTAATGACTTGTTACTTTACCTTTTTCATGTATTATGACACTGTATCTGTGTATGCTCATCTCTGTATTTCCCATATGTATTGCAACAAGGCTGTCACCCATCACTGCTTTTGTCTATGCAATGACTCTGTTCACATAAATACTGTTTGTTTTGTGACCCCCTAGCTTCCCCTCCTGATAACCCCAGCTAAGCAACTTTATTGCCCTAGTACCACCCACCCCCCAGCTGTTTGACTGAGCGAATCAAGGCATCTCACAAGTGGTATATCTTTGTGAGGAATGGCTGCATGTCAGTCTGGGCTGCTGTCCTGGATTTTTTAAGTCCATCAAAGAATTAGGCCCGAATTGAGCCCGAAGTGACCAGAAGGGAACAGGCACCAGACTCTGCTTGACTGAATAACTCATCCCCAACAATGCTCCTCTGGTATTTCACAGTCCTGCTTCCTCTGACTCTAAAATTCCTTAACTCCAGCATCCCCCTGCACCTGGTAAGTGTCTCTATATCTCTCCATCACTGCTCTCATCCCCCTACCTGTGCTTGCATGAAATATCTCACTGGCTAAATCTCTCTCCCTTTCTCCATGCACCTGCAAAACACGCTCTGCCACTTTCAAATCCCACAGTCACCTCCTCTCCCTTTCTCTGCTCCTACTTGCTGCTGGTGACATCGCTCAAAACCCAGGTCCATTTCCTTCGCCTCCCCGCTCCTCTACACCCCACAACTCATCGCAGACTAGCCTTCACCACGGTAGCAAACCAACAAACACACGGAACCTAGCCAACCTCTTAACAATCACCCCCTCCCCACGCACTCCCCCCATTGTCTCCTGTGCACTGTGGAATGCACGTTCAGTGTGCAACAAACTGGCATACATCCATGACCTCTTCACTACCAACCTCTTCACTTTCATGGCCTTTACTGAAACCTGGCTCACTCCCTCTGATACAGCCTCACCTGCTGCCCTCTCATATGGAGACTTACAGTTCAGCCACACCCCAAGATCAACCAACAAACAGGGTGGAGGTGTTGGCATCCTTCTGTCTGAAGACTGCTCATTTAACCCAATCCCTGCTCTACCCTGCCTTTCCTTCCCTTCTTTTGAAGTTCACTGTGTCCGTCTCTACTCTCCCTGTCACCTAAATATTGCCATCATCTATCGCCCTCCTGGACCTGCCACTCTCTTTCTGGACCATTTCTCAAATTGGCTTCTCCACTTCCTGTCCTCTGACATCCCAGCTATAATCATGGGAGACTCCAACATACCCGTTGACACCAACAACCCTGCAACCACCAAACTATTATCCCTAACCACCTCCTTTGGCCTCAAACAATGGTCTACCAGCCCCACCCATAAAGATGGACATACGCTTGACCTGCTCTTTACTCACCTCTGCTCTGTATCCAGTCTTTCCTCATCCCCACTTCCCCTCTCTGATCACAACTTACTAACACTCTCTTCCCTTACCACTACCCCCCCTGCACACAAACCTGCAATTCTTCGCAGGAACCTCAGAAACCTAGACCTTCAATCTCTCTCCGATGCTTTACATCCCCTTCACACCCTGCCCTCATTTACCAATGTAGACGCTGCCGCTTCATACAACCATAACACACTAACTGCTGCCATTGACTCTGTTGCTCCCCTTAACTACAGTCGCCCTCAGGCCAAAAAAAGACAACCATGGCTTAACACTAACACTGCAACATTGAAACGGCATTCTCGAGTTGCTGAACGGCATTGGAGGAAATCCAAAACCAAGGAGGACTTCCTGTTATACAAGAAAGCCCTTCAGGAACTCAGGACTGCCCTTTCATCTGCCAAACAGGAATATTTCACATCACTCATATCGGCACAGGCCCGGAATCCAAAACAGCTGTTTAACACTTTCAACTCCCTTCTCCGCCCACCGCCACCTCCTCCATTCTCACAGCTAACGGCTGAGCAATTTGCCACATACTTCAAAGATAAAATCGACAGGATTCGAAGTGGCTTCACCCCCCAGAACACCTCTCTCCTACCAACACCCCCCCTGCCCCACTCAACTCATTTCACAGTGTTAATTGCTCAAGGTCTCTCCTCCCTGGTCTCAACGGCTCACCTGACCACCTGCTCCCTTGATCCCATTCCATCCCACCTTATCCCTCAACTGTCTCCATCTGTCTTTCCAGCCCTAACATATTTATTCAACCTCTCCCTCTCTACTGGTACCTTTCCCTCCACCTATAAGCATGCTGTTATAACTCCACTCATCAAAAAACCCTCTGTGGACCCCTCTGCCCTCCCCAGTTACCGCCCAATCTCTCTGCTCCCTTTCTCATCCAAGCTTCTTGAACAGCATGTCCATACAGAACTTACCAACTATCTGTCTACAAACTCCCTCCTAGATCCCCTCCAATCTGGTTTCCGCTCATGTCACTCTACCGAAACAGTCCTCACCAAAGTCACCAATGATCTACTGACAGCCAAATCCAAAGGCCACTACTCTGCTCTCATTCTTCTAGACTTATCATCTGCTTTTGACACTGTCGACCATGCTCTGCTTCTCAATATTCTTTCTTCTCTTGGAATCCAAGGTCTCGCACTATCTTGGCTCTCCTCCTATCTCTCTCACCGCACATTTAGTGTATCTTACTCAAACATCATTTCCTCTCCCCAGCCTCTGTCTGTTAGGGTTCCACAAGGCTCAGTCCTAGGACCCCTACTTTTTTCAATATACACTTCTGGTCTAGGACAACTAATAACCTGGCTGGGCTTCCAATATCACTTTTATGCAGACGACACTCGGATCTACCTCTCTGGTCCGAATCTCTCTTCTCTCCTCTCTCGCCTTCCTGACTGTCTAACAGCCATCTCTTCCTTTATGACATCTCGCTCTCTTAAACTGAACATGGACAAAACAGAACTGGTCATTTTCCCACCATCTCACTCCCCTCCCCTCCCTAACACCACAATCTCTGTAAATAATCTTACAATAACTGCAACTCCTCAAGCTCGATGCCTGGGTGTCATTCTGGACTCCTCTCTCTCCTTCAGACCTCACATTCACTCCCTGGCCACCTCCTGTCGCCTCCAACTCAAAAATATATCTCGCATCCGTCCCTTCCTCTCACCTGTCACCACTAAAATGCTAGTGCACGCCCTGGTCATATCCCGACTGGACTACTGCAACACCCTCCTCTGTGGTTTGCCAACAAACAGACTGGCTCCCCTCCAATCTATCCTAAACTCTGCTGCTCACCTCATCCACCTCTCCTCTCGCTTCTCCAGTGCTACTCCCCTCTGTCAATCCCTCCACTGATTTGAAAAGTGAAAATATCCATTTCTAGTTCTACACCCTAAGAATTGAGTATTGGCAGGGTTTTGGCCTAATGTATTTAGCAAGGTTAGTGGGTTTTGGTCAGCTTTAAAACAGAACAAAACCCTGAGCGAGCAGCCATGAAATGTAAATGATTCCAGGGCTGGCCACTGGCCTTCCCCTGGGTCTTCCCATTTTGGACAATAATAACTCACCTCTTCCTAGTCCAACAGCACATGTGCAGGCTCTCATCCAACCAGAGCCAAATTCCGTGACTATGTAATTTGGCAAACGGCTCTGATTGTTTTCAATGGGAAGTGCAGCAGCCGCATCCCCCGCACCTTCAGGCTGTGTGCATGCTCCTGCCCCAGCCATTCAGATAGGCTGGCATGGGAGCTTGTGCCTGCTTGTGCTCCCATTGAAGCAAATCAGAGCCAGTTTGTGGAATGACATAGTCACAGCAAATGACTCTGATTGGACAAGACAGTGGGGCATCCTGATTTGGGCACGGAACAAAACCCTGGATAGCGAAAATCCTGGGGTTTGTTCCGCTTTAATTGGGCCCTGGAAGCAAATAGCCCCACATATTCAAATTGACCCAAAAGTCCCAAAACAAGCCCCCGCCCCCCATATCACACCAGCACTGCATGATTCGATAAGTGAGGTTGTTTTATTTTACTCTGTCTAACTCAGAGGTGAAAGCCTGTGGTTTGGTGAAGAAGATCGGGTTCACAAGGCCCTGGCAAAAGGCTGGTGGTCAAGTGGGACACCCAACCTGAGGAATATTTTGTTTGAATTTGCAGACTCCTAAGGGGCTTCAGGCAGGTGGGATGAGCAGGGGGATGGGAGATGCAGGGTTGGTATAGTACCCAGTTATGAATGCCTGCTTTTTACGGTAAGGTGAGGTAAGGGGACACCTGTACTTGCGGGTGAAGGGTGGTATAGTGCTCACTGATGGGGTAAGAGAGTGGAACTGAAGGTAAGGGACACATGTACTTCCTTACTATGGCGTGCAAGGGGCAACATCTATGTGCTTCCTGGGGTGAAGGGTTTGTATAGTGCTGACAACTTTTTGATCCCACTTATATTGGGATCCCAGTAAGCGACCTAAAAAAAAACCCCTATTTTCTAAATATCATTGGTTGGTACCTAGTCTGGCCTTACATTGGAAATACAAACTTGTTCCGGGCTAGGTTATCCCGGAGAATATTTTGGGCTCAGTACTATAACCACACCTGAAACTTTGTAAACTTTATATCTATTTTATTCATCTAATTAATAAAAACAATTTCTCTGTGTGATATAGAAAGCATGAAGTCCAACATCACTTTTTTCATATGTTACATTACATCACAGCAATTCATTTCTGTCAGACACTCTCTGGTGGGCAGACATGTGTCATGTTTCGCCATTTCTGGCTTTTTCAATGCCCTGATGACGATTTTCACATACAAATGTTAGTGATTAGTGTGCATATTTCCTGTTCCCCAGAGTGAGCCGGTGATATATCTTATCCTTGTTATGCTGTCAATTTAGTCATGCTTTATTGTGTGGATCCTGCCTTGCTGACCATTCCTGTATATTGAAGAGTATGTGAGGAGTGGTCGCGGTGGCAGATGAGTCCAATATTGTCTAACGGCTGTAGCAGGAGTATTGTGTCGTTCTCTGTTTCTTGCGCGGCTTCCCCGCTTCTCAAAAAGTACCCTCTATCAGTCCCGTCGGGCCGTTATGAGGGCATTGAAAAAGCCAGAAATGGCGAAACATGACACATGTCTGCCCACCAGAGGGTGTCTGACAGAAATGAATTGCTGTGATGTAATGTAACATATGAAAAAAGTGATGTTGGACTTCATGCTTTCTATATCACACAAAGAAATTGTTTTTATTAATTAGATGAATAAAATAGATATAAAGTTTACAAAGTTTCAGGTGTGGTTATAGTACTGAGCCCAAAATATTCTCCGGGATAACCTAGCCCGGAACAAGTTTGTATTTGTATAGTGCTCACTGATGAGCTCCTGCTTGGGGATGGGGTAAGGGACACATGTACTTCCTTACTATGGCGTGCAAGGGGCAACATCTATGTGCTTTCTGCAGTGAAGGGTTTGTATAGTGCTCACTGATGAGCTCCTCCTTGGGAAGATGAGTAAGGGAGTGGAACTGGCGGTAAGGGGAAGCATGTACTTGCTTACTATGGTGTGCCATAATGGAGACCCTAAGTGCAAAGGAGTGCCTGTAGTGAGTTGCTGTGTAAACGACTGCACCAGTGAATAAAGATCTTTTGTTGACCTTGAATCTGGAATGGACCTAAAAGGGATATAGGAGGCAAAGGCAATACAGGAGACAAAGGCAATTGTTAGAACATTGTGTCGGGCTACGTTTGGCACTGTCCTAAACTGTTTTCCATTTTTAAATTGAAGAAGAAATGGCCAAGATATCGAGGTTTACAGTTTTCCCTTATGATTTATCTTTTGAAATATTTTAGTGTGGCCTTTGGCTCTGTGATGCTGCATAATAATCAGCATAATGAGCGGGGTCTGTAAGGCATGTAAGGCATTCTCATCACCCTGGCTGTTCTCCTTCTCTTCCAGTGTCCACAGTCTGATGATGTGGAGCTTTAGACCACCAGCTTAGCCCTATGATTGGTGGTCTATGGCAAAGGAATTCAGGGTATGTGCCACTATTCTTTGCCTTATTTCTACTTTCAGGAACAGCTGCGTTCTGACAGGAAGGGAGAGGGCAGCAATGATGAGGTGAGCTTTGCCTACAGAGTGCCATTAGAGGGATTTTTCAGGTAAAAGGTTAAAAACAGTAAACAACATTTTACATTGGCAAGCGTTCCTCCAGCGCTGTGCCTCCTCTCAGCTCAATGCCCTGAATGAGGAAATATGCTTCCTCATGTGCCTCTTCAGCCCCACTCTTCCAATGTGGGCCACCAATACTAGCTGGAGGAGCTGGTCCAGACCACACCCCCCTCTGTACTGATCACTTGATTGGCACCTACAGAGCTGACATTCAGGCCCAACAAACCCCTTCCTCCATCCACCCCACCAAGCCTCCTCCTAGCAAGTGCTCTTGCTTCCAGTGTCGGCCTACCCATTATGCTGATTATTATGCAGCATCAAAGCTCCAAGGGCCACGCCCGATGGCTGACTGGGGCCAGAAAATCAGCCTGGGATTTTACCAGCACTCGGCCTGCCCATCTCTGCTGAGCCCCCCCCCCCCAAGTGTTTCCCGGCCAGTCATCCAGTGTGTTCCAAGGCTGAGGCTATTGCATTAGGGGCAGAACATGGGCTGTGGTAAATTGGGTCAGGGGGTACAGTGGGGCCAGGAATGGGGAGCCAGGGATTGCTTGGGACTGTTAGTAAAGGGAGCAGCCCAGGCGGCCCCAAAGCAGTGTGGCCTCCGGGGAATTCTCCCTGTTCTCCTTATGGCCAATCCCCCCCTGGCCAGGCCCACATGCTTCAGAAGATAAATAATGAGATAAAACTTTAAACCTTGATATTTGGCCATTTCTTCTTCAATTTAAAAACAGAAAACAGTTTAGAACAGTGGCAAACCTAGCCCGATACAATGAGCTAACAATTGGCTATGCCTGAAATATCACTTAAAGTGGAAACCCAGGATTTTGACTATCCTGGGTTTTGGTTCTTTCCCCGGGACACTCTGATCGGGGGTGCCCGTTGTGTGAAACCCCCCAGATCGCCAATGGCAACCTCTTCCCGGTCCTACAGCGCATGCACGGCCGCTCACCCAATCAGCGTGCTCGGGGCTGCTGACATCACGCCGTCTAAGCCTTCGTCTAAGGCCAACGGCTCCGAGTGCGCTGGCGGCCGCATACCCCGCTTTCCAGGGAGCGTGCCCACGCCAGCCATTCACAAATGCCTGGTGTGGGCATGTGCCGTGCTAGAGGGATAGCGGGGGTGCGGCCGCGGTTCGCGCATGCACCGTTGGACCGGGAAACAAGGTAAGTGTATAGGGCGACCTGGGGGGTTTCACACAGCGGGGGCATCACGATTTTGGATGCCCCGGGGGGAGGGAATTGATCGGCCTGGGAATAACAGTGTGGGTTTTGGACCACTTTAAAGTCATCAAGGACCCTTGGCTGGCTGGCTTTCCTCTCGCCAGAAACTGAGTGACTACCTTGCCAGTCCTTCCCCTACCTGAAGGAGAGTCCCTTCCCAAGCCTGGCCCTGTCCTAGAGTCACCTCCCAGTCTCCCCTAAAGCACAACTGAACTGCACAGGGTGTCCCTGTTTGCAATAATGGGGCTGCCACAGCTATCCTGCTACCAGGCTTTTAAAAGAACACGTCTCCCAGCTTGAACCTATCCAATGTACTTGCTTACTATGGCATCCCCTCCCAAGCCTGGACCTGTCCTAGGGTCACCTCCAAGCCTCCCCTAAAGCACACCTGAACTGCACAGGGTGTCCCTGTTTGCAATTATGGGGCTGCCACAGCTATCCTGCTACCAGGCTTTTAGAAGAACACGTCTCCCAGCTTGAACCTATCCAATGTACTTGCTTACTATGGCATCCCCTCCCAAGCCTGGACCTGTCCTAGGGTCACCTCCAAGCCTCCCCTAAAGCACACCTGAACTGCACAGGGTGTCCCTGTTTGCAATTATGGGGCTGCCACAGCTATCCTGCTTCCAGGCTTTTAGAAGAACCCGTCTCTCAGCTTGGCCCTATCCAGGAATCATCCTTTTACCACCCCTAAAACACACCTGAATCAAATGGTGTATCCCAGAATCAAACCTACCCCAGAAGTACAGATGTATTCAGTTACGGGGAAGCATTTTCCTGGCAGGGAGAATACCCCCAACATACACTGACATGGCCCAGCCAAGAGGCTCCTGGGAAGTGCTGGACGGCAGGAGATGATTTAACAAGATGATTTTGATTGGTGTGAATATGAGCACAGTGAGCTTATGAGCCCCAGCAGTGTAGGTTGTGGCGAATTTCATGGAGCGAAGCAGAGGTACGCTGAAATACGCTGATTTTTCAATGGCATATAGAGCAGCTTGCAGTCGGGTAATTGTTGCCACTCATGGAGCGCTCTCCCTCCAGCACACCGACACATATTAGAGAAATGAGACCCCACCACGTATCGCGCGTTCCCAGCCTTCCCAATAACGGGCATGGGACACGATTTGGCAGCCACCCGCTTCTTACACAATCTCTGGCAGGAAAAAACGATTCCCTGTCTGAAACATACGGCACTCTAATAACAAGGAGGAAGTTTGCCTTTTTATTGCAGTGCACTTTTTATAACTTTTCTTATGTTTGCACTGCTGGCTTCCTCTTGGCTTCCATTTCATGCGAAAATATTCTGACTCCCACAGAACCCAGCAGCCCGCGTGACTCACTCCACCTCCATTCAACAAGAAAACTTTCACAGAAGCCGCATGGTGCTCATGCTAAAGCTGTGCCAAGCTTCTTAGCTAAACACCTGCCAAACTTGTATTACACCCTTTCTGATGCTCTTTTGTCTGATGCCTGGTGATTATCGGCCAATCAGTTTCCAGGGCAGTTTCTAGGCATATCGCTCAGTGCAAGAAGGAAAAATTCTGCCACCTCCTCACCCATCCTATGGTGCTGCTACTGTACCTTACAGGTATGCGCCATGCTGGGTCTCTACCATAGCAGCAGGCAGTGCCCCCTCTCCATGACTATGCTCAAAATGGAGGGATGGTCTTATGGCCTGTACCCAGGGCTGGAGCCAGCACAGGGCAAACCTGGGCAATTCCCAGGGGCCCTGGCATCTTCAAAGGGCCCAGTCAGACTCACACTTGGCCATAGTATTATTTTACAGTGGACCTGAACCACCGAATGCCAGGTGTTGTGGCCAGACCTGCTCATGGCTGGCCTCTGAAACAGGGGATGGTCAGCAATATTGGAGAAGGTGGCATGGAATGGAGGCCAATTGATGGAAGATCAGAAGGTTGCGAGAACCAGGTGACAACCAATAGCAATGATGGATAAAGAGGCCGATTCATTAATAGCGCCAGGTAGCGACAGATGAGCGACAGTAGCGTTATTTTCACAGCGCCCGCTAGTATTCGCTGTGCTTGGCCGTTGTTCGGCTGTTGACAGCGACCCCGTCGGTGTGCGGTAATGTTAAATACGGGGTTAGGAGTCGCTGTTTGACAGGTTCCGCGCTGTATGGGAGCGCATGACAGCGAATGGCCATAGCGAACGGCTCCCACCATATTCATTAACAAATCACGCTCCAAAAATTCTCGCGCTGTGAAATGCTTGTTTAAACCCCAGAGCGCTGGCGGCGATGGGTTAAAAGTCGTTTTTTAACCCCCAAACAACCATATTTTTTGAAAAAAAAAAAAACATGTTTTTCAAAACATTTGGTAATATGAATACATTAATATCAGACCTGTAATATCAATTCTGCACAATTTTTTTTTTTTTTTTACCTTTAAAAAATATCTAACATTGCAGAAGTGGTCACAGAATTGTTGACATTTAAAAAAAAAAAAAAAAAAACATTAATAGCAATTAATTAAGAATATTTAAAGATTGCTCCATTGAAATGCATTGGAGAGCGCCAGGTAGCGAGAGGTCATACCTGTCGCTGTTCAAGGTCGCTCGCTGGCGCTGTGGGGTGAGGCTGGAATAATGATAAATGATACGCTATCTGGCGCTCTGTCAGTCGCTAAGCAGGATCGGCTTGATAAATGTGTGATTGCGGAGGGGAGCCGGCGTTCTCGTGGCGGTGAGCGTCATTACCGTTCGCTCACCATTCGCTACCTGGGGCTATCCCTTGTTAAATAAGGGCCAAAGTCTTTAGTAAGCAGTAAGGGCCAATTGGTGACCCATTTGTGGCAGCGGAGCTAAAAAGTTACATCATGTGATACATTACTTTGGGGCCCACTAAGATGCTCCTGCCCAAGGACCCCCACAAACCTAGAGCCGGCCCTGCCTGTACCACTAACAGTGGCCCCCCACTCATCAGCAGAAAACAAGATGGCTGGCTGGACAAAGGCGCCCCCCAATAGTCTTGGTGCCCAGGGCAATTGCTCTGCTCGCCCTCCCCTAGAAAATGTCTTTGGGATGTGTGCTTAGGAATTTAGTGGTGAATTTAGTCTTGAGATGCCCCGCTGTGTGAAACCCCCCAGGTTGCCCCATACACTTACCTTGCTTCCAGGTCCAACGGCGAATGCACGAGTTGCGGCCACATTCCCGCTATCAGGGCGCGTTTCCACACCAGGCATTTGTGAATGGCCGGCGCAGGCACGGAAGCGGGGGATGTGGCCGCCAGCATGCTCGGCAATCTGGAGGGTTTCACACAGCTCGATTGGGGGAGGGGGGGGAAGACCCAGGATAGTCAAAATCCTGGGTTTTGGTCCTTTCCTCCGGGGCACCCCAGATTGGGCTGGGTGAAATCCCCCAGATTGCCGAGCGCAACACACCTCTTCCCGGTCCACAGCATGCTGGCGGCCACATCCCCATCTTCCGTGCCCGCGCCGGCCATTCACAAATGCCTGGTGTGGAAACGCGCCTTGATAGCGGGAATGTGGCCGCGACTCGTGCATTCGCCGTTGGACCTGGAAGCAAGGTAAGTGTACGGGGCAACCTGGGGGGTTTCATACAGCGGGCTATCTCGATTTTGGATGCCCCGGGGGGAGGGAATCAATCGGCCCGGAAATCTTATAGTCACTCTGGGTTTTGGTACACTTTAAAGTGGATGGACTTTTTACACCATAATACATTCAAGCCTAGAGCCCCTTAGATTAAATAATGCCTATCTGATGCATCATAACAATTTCTTCTTTCCCCTGCTGCTTTCCATTCAGTTTGTCAGCTGCGCACCACCCTTTACATCCTTCCCTGGCGCCCCTGCACCTGGGAGCCCCCTTGCGCAGACGCCCTTATACTTTCTGGATGCGCCCATGCCCATGGCACGCGTGCCTCTCCTGTATATGGCCGAGCCTGTCCGCGATGGTACAGTGCCTGGGGGTTTATTAAAATGCCCCCAGATTGTTTTTTGACTGAAGTTCCTCTTTAAAGTGGACCAAAACCCAGCTAGATCGGCCCGGGAATCGATCCATTCCTTCCCCGCGGGGCATCCAAACGGCGCATTTGTGCGGGCCGCATCCCCGCTAACCCCTCTAGCAGGCTGCCTGTTAGAGTGAAGCGTGAGATGCGACCGCCAGCATGCTCGGAGCCGCTGAGCTAAGACACCGCTAAGACGTTCATAGCTCAGCGGCTCCGAGTGCGCTGATTGGACGAGCAGCCGCGTAGGACTGCGGTCAGGTGAGTTGATACGAGCGATCTGGGGGGTTTCACATAGCAGGGGTGCCCCAGGGGAGTGGACCAAAACCCTGGGTTTTGGTCCACTTTAACCTAATCCTTACACCTACTGTCTCACTTAACCTAGAATAGCTGATCCATTAAAGCACTCTTTCTGGCCGCCGAATGCTGTCACTACCCAGGGGAGCGCCGGGCAGCCAGCTGCGGCGCTGGATTCCCAGTTGGGGAGTGAAGTTAAGGTAAGGTTTATAGGTCTCCGGGGGGGTTATGTGCGAGGGGGGGGCTCCAGCATTCGTGCCCTCCCAGTCATTTTAGCAGTGGCCTCGGCAGCCACCAACACGCGCGCCCATTGATTGGCACTGCAGGAGCGGCGGTAAGGTAAGTGAATCTCCTAGTTATCCCTTAGACTGGCAGCCATCACTGGACTGTTCCTTAAATGTGGTAAAAAAATTGATTTTTGTTCCCTGCTATGTGAAACCACCCCAGATTGCTTATACAAACCTACCTTTCCCAAGTCATATGACACCTGTCCAGTCAGATCTGTTTAGACCAGAGCTCGTATAGACTCCAGTACTGGCCGCATAGGGTTATGTTTAGCTTTAAAGTGGTCCCACACCTATTTGTTTGAAATTTGTTGTTGGACACCAATATGATATAGTCATAGTGGGTTTCCAGATTGTGGCCAGAAAAGTGGGAGAGACTCGGACCAAATGACCGCTGGAATAGTGGTGGAGGTAAGTGAAACTGGGCTTTAGACCACTTTTTTTTGGACTAGGGGCAGTCGTAACCTAGTGGTACAGAAGTGATTCTGTGACCCGGAGGGTTGCAGGTTTGATTCCTGGCCAGGAATCGAACCACTGAAGTACTCTTAAGCAAGGCACCTACCTGCCCCCCCCCCCGGCTCCCTATGCATCATAATTAGGACAACTCACCATGGGTACACCCGAGCCAGACATACATGGGTACACCCTAGCCAGACATACATGGGTACACCCTAGCCAGCCATACATGGGTACACCCTAGCCAGACATACATGGGTACACTCTAGCCAGACATACATGGGTACACCCTAGCCAGCCATACATGGGTACACCCGAGCCAGACATACATGGGTACACCCTAGCCAGCCATACATGGGTACACCCTAGCCAGCCATACATGGGTACACCCTAGCCAGCCATACATGGGTACACTCTAGCCAGACATACATGGGTACACCCTAGCCAGCCATACATGGGTACACCCGAGCCAGACATACATGGGTACACCCTAGCCAGCCATACATGGGTACACCCTAGCCAGACATACATGGGTACACCCTAGCCAGCCATACATGGGTACACCCTAGCCAGACATACATGGGTACACCCTAGCCAGCCATACATGGGTACACCCTAGCCAGACATACATGGGTACACCCTAGCCAGCCATACATGGGTACACCCGAGCCAGCCATACATGGGTACACCCTAGCCAGACATACATGGGTACACCCTAGCTAGCCATACATGGGTACACCCGAGCCAGACATACATGGGTACACCCGAGCCAGACATACATGGGTACACCACTAGCCAGCCATACATGGGTACACCCGAGCCAGCCATACATGGGTACACCCTAGCCAACCATACATGGGTAAACCCTAGCCAGCCATACATGGGTACACTCTAGCCAGACATACATGGGTACACCCTAGCCAGACATACATGGGTACACTCTAGCCAGACATACATGGGTACACCCTAGCCAGCCATACATGGGTACACCCGAGCCAGACATACATGGGTACACCCTAGCCAGCCATACATGGGTACACCACTAGCCAGCCATACATGGGTACACCCGAGCCAGCCATACATGGGTACACCCTAGCCAACCATACATGGGTAAACCCTAGCCAGCCATACATGGGTACACTCTAGCCAGACATACATGGGTACACCCTAGCCAGCCATACATGGGTACACCCTAGCCAGCCATACATGGGTACACCCTAGCCAGACATACATGGGTACACCCTAGCCAGACATACATGGGTACACCCTAGCCAGACATACATGGGTACACCCTAGCCAGACATACATGGGTACACCCTAGCTAGCCATACATGGGTACACCCGAGCCAGACATACATGGGTACACCCTAGCCAGACATACATGGGTACACCCTAGCCAGCCATACATGGGTACACCCGAGCCAGACATACATGGGTACACCCTAGCCAGACATACATGGGTACACCCTAGCCAGACATACATGGGTACACCCGAGCCAGACATACATGGGTACACCCTAGCCAGACATACATGGGTACACCCGAGCCAGACATACATGGGTACACCCTAGCTAGCCATACATGGGTACACCCGAGCCAGACATACATGGGTACACCCGAGCCAGACATACATGGGTACACCCGAGCCAGACATACATGGGTACACCCTACCTAAAGGCATAGCGTGGATGCAGCTGAATGTGCCGTTGGAACGCCGTCTAGGTGAGTTTTCTCCATGCAATCACCAGGGTGTCACACAGTGGCGTATCGCTAATCCCTATGGAGAAGAAATTGTCCGGCCCTGGAGTTCTTTAGACCTCGCCCAGGGGCCGATGTTCCTCTTTACCACAAGTTATCTGCGTCAAGTTAAACTTTGCTACATCTCCAAGATGATGTTATGCTAAGCAGCACCATTGATGAATTGTCATAGAGAGCAGACAGGGCTGATCCTGCGCTGGCGTTTTATTTTCTCAGCGGTGCTCTGCTGCGTGAATGGGAGATGAAGGGGCCAGACATGAAGGAAACTGTAATCGCTAATATCAACATTGAAGCATATTCGAGCAGGAACAGACGTGAGCCGGGCGCAGAGCTAGCACTTTGTTCCCTAATCTTCTTACAGGAAAGCGACCAGAAAAGCAAAGTGACCACCACTGATAAGTGTTTTTAAGATGCAAAACGTGTTTCTGCTCCAGAGCTGAGTTAATGAAAATGACCTGTGCAGGGGGGATTAGAAACGGCAGCATCAGAAAGAGAAACACAAGGCTGACAGGAAACGGGAAAGCTCCCTGCAAATTCCATAGACAAGGAAAAATGATGGCTGGCTGCAAATCGCTCCTTTACATGGACTTTACAAGGTCACAAATAGCTTTAGACTTTTTTACAGTCAGTCAGTTCGGGATGCCCCTTCACTTCACTAGCGTCTACAAGACATGGGCAGGCTGATTTATTACTAGCGCCAGATATCGGCATATGAGTGTCTGTATAGCAGCACTTGGAGCGACCGCTGCGATTGGCTATTGGGCGCTGTAACAGAGCGCCTCAGTCGCTGTAGTAACCTGGCCGGCATTGATGAATGAGATGTATGTTGGGTGTTCTAACACCAGTACAGCGTTGCAGGGAGTGAAAGGTAGCACCAGCTCAGTGCGACCGGCTCTCAGCGACTCACATCATATTCAACAAAAAAACAGCCTCACACAGCGCCGGCGCTCTGGATCTGGTCACTCTGGCACACAGCGCCAGACGCTGTGTGATTAAAGTCTGTTTTTGAACACATATCCAGTAACAAAGCGAAAACACATGGAATGGCATTGTTATTACATTGTGACAATAATACTTTAATGTCAGACCTTTCTGCATAAAAAATATAAAAATCAAAAAAGTTTACAAAATGACTTCTAGGTCAGGAGACGTGACACAATTATTTGAGAGAAAAAATAATGAAAAACAAAAAACCCTGTTTAAACAGAAGGAAAGAAACGTGCACTGAAATGTATTGGAGAGGGACAGGTAGCGACAGGTAATACCTGGCGCTCTGGAAGCTAGAGTGCCGATGCTATACGCTGAGCCGCCTGTAATGATAAATCGGACGCTACATGGCGCTGTTAGAGTCGCTCACCAGAATCGCCTTCATAAATGTGGTATTGCGTACAGCGCCTAGCGTTCACCAGACGCTGCCTGCCGATACGAAGCACTACCTGCCGCTATCTCTTGATGAATAAACCCCTAAGTCTGGTTAGACATTTACCTCTGGGACATTCCCATTTGGGAATCCCCAATATGTAAAATCCAGCCAGTAAATATTCTTACCTCACTATTGAACGCATGGCGCATGTGCTGCGGTATCTCTCTCATCTTTCTCATAGAGAGATGCAGGGGGAACCATGAGCCGATCGCGAGTGCAGCTAAGCTCCATTTGCTTTCTTATCTGCACATTAATATAAAGGGCCAAAGTATTTGATTGCAGGAAAGGTATGTATATCAGCGACCGGTCACAAAGCAGGGCAACCCAAATCAGGATGCCCCAAGTGAAAGAAGCAACACCAAATCCCATGTTTGGGTGCACTTTAGAGGCTCATAGGAAGCCCAAAATGATGCAGTATTACACACTGATCCACGGTCATATTCTCCTCATGACTACAGGCAGGCAATGGGGTAAGTGGGGCACAGTGCACGCGTGCCTGCCCGTAAAGCCCATTGGACACCTGCTAGCTTCAGGAACACAGAAGGCTGAGTATTAGTGTGCCATTTTAGGCTTCCTTTAAAGTGTAGGTCTTCTAGGTTAGGTCTTTCCAGTAGCAGACTGGGGCTAAAAATCACCTGGCACCCGGCCAGCCCAAGACCATCCTAGCTTCCCTGGCTTTCCGACCAGTCAAAGAGTTTGCTCCAGGGCTGAGGCCAGTGGCGGACTGGGGCCAAAGATCAGCCCTGGATTTTACCAGCCCCTGGCCGTTTCCCTGCTGAGGCCTCCCCAACCATGATGCTGGGGCTATAGCATGGACTAGGGTTCCTTGGCTTGCGGTTACAGTGGAGCTGGGTACGGGGGGCAGAGAGGGAGACAGGGGCAGGGATTGAATGTGGGTGTGAAAAGCAGCAGCTCAACTGGCCCGTAAGGTTCAAGAGCCCCATATATTACCTTTCACTCAGTGTCGCTCTCCCATACATTTCAATGGGATTTCATTTGGCTCTGTTTAAGTGTGTTTGGCAATTAAAATTATTTTTTTTTCTCAAATCATTGTGTGACCTCTCCTGGCTGCAACACTTTTAAAATTTGTTTTGACTGTTTATATATTTATGCAGAATTGTCATTAGGTCAGGTATAAAGTGTTAGTGTTAAAACAATGTCATTCCATGTGTTTCGCTTTGTTACTGGTGGTTATGTGTTCAAAACAGACTTTAATCACACAGTGTCTGGCGCTCTGTACTAGAGCGCCCAGCTTTTAAAGTGGACCAACACCCATGGCTGATCTTATAGATTCCCGGGCCGATCAGCTCCCTCCCCGCGGGGCATCCGAAATCGGGATGCCCCGCTGTGTGAAACCCCCCCGGACGCCCACAAACCTTACCTTCTCCCGTTCCAACGGCGCATACGCGGGCCGCCGCCACCGCGCATCCCTCTAGCAGAGAGCAGAGAGGTAAGAGGGACGCACGAGAGGCGGCGGCCTCAGCTTGTCCGTCGACGGTGAGGTAAGTTTTTTGAGGCTTTCTGGGGGGTTTCACACGATCGGGGTGCCCCGCAGAAGTGGACCAACACCCAGGATAGTGAAAATCCTGGGTGTTGGTGCACTTTAAGTGTGTAGTTTCTAGTTAAATATGGTGTGGAGAGCCGAGTGCCGGACGCACTGAGCTGGCGCTACCTGTCGCTCGCTGCAGCGCTATACTGTTGTTAGAGCGCCCAACACACATCATATTCATCAATGCCGGCCAGGTTACTACAGCGACCGTAACGCTAGGTTACAGCGCCCAATACCCACTTACAGCGTCTACTAGCGGACGCTCTACAGACGCTCATCTGGCAATATGTGGCGCTAGTAGTGAATCAGGCTCCACATCTACTTCTAGGAGATTCCATTTCCTTGAGGGGTGCTGTAGGTCATTTTGACTTTTGTGAGGAGAAGTGTTTTGCGATAAATGGTGGAGACATCACAAGCATCCGCCCTATAGAAGAAGAAACACCAACATGGAGACAGCTGACTGCAGTCAGATTTTCTGACATAAAACAGAGACCAAAAAATGTTGCTGGGCAAATGTTCTTAACGCCATGTAGGGCACAGAAACGTGAGGGGGGTGAGTAGACTTTGTCATTTTGCCATTTCCTCAAGGACGGCTGTGGGTAATTCTGACTCTTTTGTGGGGAAGTGTTTTGCAATAAATGGAGATGACATCACAAGCATCCGCCTTATAGAAGAAGAGACACCAACATGGAGACAGCTGACTGCAATCAGATTTTCTGACATAAAACAGAGACCAAAAGATTTTGCTGCACAAGTATTCCCAGCGCCATGTAGGGCACAGAAACATGAGGGGGGTGAGTAGCCTTTGCCATTTTGACATTTCCTCAGGGACGGCTGTAGGTAATTCGGACTTTTTGGAGGGTAAGTGGAGGAGAGCCGAATGTACCTCACAAACGTCCGCAATATAGAAGGGAAAAACACAAACACGGAGACAACTAGCTGCAAAACAGAGTTTCAGAAACATAAAACGGAAACCATTATCACGTCTCCATTCCAAGCGCTTTGTACAAAACAAGGTTATTTCTAGTCGGAGGGAAAAACAAGGCTGACTTAGGTTACCTCAGGGTTTCCAAGAAGAAAGCATTTTTGGCAACCTTTCTAGGTGAAGGCCTCCAAATTCGTGTTCTACAACTTTCCACACATGCAAACGATTATGACTGGAAAATACACGTCTCAGTGCGGCGGCGGCGGCAGCGGCAAAGCCTCCTGCCCCTCTCTAGCATTGTAATCCCGTGCCGGCTAAAACGGGCTAAGCTGCACCAAACACCCCTGGTAGCAAATGAGAAAATAAGAAGGTCTGTCAGGACAGCTGTGCGAGCGCCATGAAGAGGATCATTTAGAAGAGAGATTTTTTTATTACATCCCGGCAGCAAATAATTTGCCGGAGCGAGGTCACTGGCCTACATCTGAATAATCTCACAAGAGAATGAACGGCCAGAGGTCAGGAAGACACTGAGACCCATAATCCTCTGGGGCTAGCGCCACATCTCCGGTCTTCGCAGTTGGAATGGGGTCAGGGGTTGCAGGGTGAAATTTTGAGACAGGGCTGCGAGGTTTATTTGGCAGGCAGGGGACAAAAAAACGGCACATTGTTTCGTCATTTACTTTGATTATGGGTAAAATGATGCTGGGTGCAGATTTTGCAGACGGATTCATAAATAATCATCAATGCAGTCAAGTGCAATTATGGCTTCTATTTGTCATAATAAGAAGCCTCACATAATGAAACAATCTGTCCCGAGCCTAACTAATGAACAAATAAAGCAAATTTCCACTTTCATTTACTTCTTGCCTAATTAATAGTAATGCAGTTTGGAAGGTTGGTGATGTATAGTCATTGGCTGAGCCTGTTTATGGCCCCTCAGTGAGGCAGCGGGGAAAGTGATGGCAAGGGTGGACCAAAGATCACGTAGAAAACACATTACACACCAAGCAAACATGGCTGCACCTTGCAGATTTATAAAGCAGACCTACACCCCATGGGACAGGCTTCACATCACCTAGCTAAACACTCTCTCAGCCCCCCAACTGCCTGGTCTTGGTGTATTGGGGACCGGAAGCAATAGCACACCAGCACTTAGTCTGAGGAGGCACAAACTGAAGTATGCTATGGTTTCTGGTACCTGGCATGGATAAGGTGAGTATTCCTAACTGTGGGGCTAGGGATAAGCCCTAGTAAACTCTCTCCCTTCTGATGGCCTCCTTATGCATGCATGAGTTATGCTAGGCTGCTGCCTGGCTGTGAAGTTCCTGACAGGTGTAATAAAGTCAGAGGTAGTGAGCAATCCAAAAGTCAGTAACCGCCGCACTCCTATCCCAAGTTCAGCAAGCAATACATGGGTCCGCATAGATGCCGCAGTTCCAAGAGCAAAAGAGAACCATCACTTCAAATAGATTCATATGATCCAACTTATATTCCATCCAAACCAGTAAGTCCAGTCCAACATTTCGGGGGCGTAGGTCGAATGACCTACTGGTTTGGATTGAATATAAGTTGGATGATATGAATCTATTTGGAGTGCTGGTTCTCTTTTGCTCTCAGAAGAAGTGAGCAAGCGCAATGGGGCTTATTATGAAATGCTGATGAATGGAAGATGCAGCCCCTAACAGCCAACATGGGGCAAACAGAAAGCAAGCCAATTTAACCCTTTGTTTGGACTGTCCCTTTAAAGTGGACCAACACCCACCCCTGATCGGCCCGGGAATCTATAAGATTCCCGGGGCGATCAGCTCCCTCCCCGTGGGGCATCCGAAATCGGGATGCCCCGCTGTGTGAAACCCCCCAGAAAGCCCCTAAAAACGTACCTTATCGGCGACGGATAAGCCGCCGCCGCCGCCTCCCGCGCATCCCTCTAGCAGGGTGCGCACCCGCGCCGGCCGTTTGTGAATCGCTTGTCCATCGCCGATAAGGTAAGATTTTAGGGGCTTTCTGGGGGGTTTCACACAGCGGGGGGTGCCCCGCGGAAGTGGACCAACACCCAGGATAGTGAAAATCCTGGGTGTTGGTCCACTTTAAAAAGAACATTTAACTGTTATACTGTGTATGTATAGATGTGTATGGGACAACTAAACGTTCATAAAACTTTCCTTGACTTTATAATGACCACTCTGGAAGGGAAATCAAAAACTACGCCATACGGTGTTACACTTCCTACTTATTTGAGTAAAGTTTTCAAGCCTCAAATAATGTGTAAATCATGTCCTCGTAATGTGGGCACTTTTAGTGCATTATAAAAATGTTGCTTCATCCATTTACTTGTGCACCCAATCTCGCCGTAGCGGAATACAGGACCTCATAGTCACCTGGAGGAATCAGTCATGTAATATATAGGGAGAGCTATGTATGCAGACAGCTACATATAGCAGACTTGCTACCTCCAAGAAGCATGTCCATTGTTTATACGTAGTTCGTGATTGGGTTTCTTTTCTCCGACAACTGGCAGGACACCTTTAAAATATCCGTCTGGTGCAGGCTAACCTCCTCCTCTCGAGAACAGTGTAAAATGAGCCAAAGCATCTTAAAATCTCTGATTAAAGTGGACCAACACCCAGGGGGGATCGGCCCGGGACTCTATAAGATTCCCGTGCCGATCAGATCCCTCTCCGCGGGGCATCCGAAATCGGGATGTCCCGTGGGGTGAAACCCCCCAGGAAGCCCAGAAACCTTACCTTAACCCCGTTCCAACGCATGTGCGGGCAGCGTCCCCTCTAGCAGGGCGCGCACCCGCGCTGGCTGTTTGTGAACGGTCGCGCTCCCTGTCCCTGTAAGAGGGAAGCGCGAGACGCGGCCTTCAGCGCTCAGAGCTCTCTGATTTGACGAGCGCCCGAGTAGGAGCGTGGTGAGGTGAGTGTTTCCGGGCGTTCTGGGGGGTTTCACACAGCTGGGCACCCCCGATCGGGGTGCCCCACCGAAGTGGACCAAAACCCAGGATAGTCAAAATCCTGGGTGTTGGTCCACTTTAAATGTATTTGTAGCCCTGCTATGATCTCTACTCGGACCAGCAGGAAATAATGGAGAGGCACATAGGGATAAGCTGATGGTTGTCTTTATATTGCCATTGCCTGGACTGTCCCTTTAATTTATTTTTCTAGAAACAGAATCATCACCGATGGTGCCTTCAGAAGGTTAGACAAATCAGATAAACCCTAAACTATTTGAGCCGATTGAGTGGATGACTCTTCTGGCTACATTTGTAACGATAACAATTGCAACAAGGAAACAAGAAAAACCTCTCCGTGTAATGATTCCAACCATTGTATGAGAAGCACAAAGCCAATGGGCAACCTGGCAACAAGCACCAGAAAACTAGGATATATATTGAATGGACTTAAACCGGACCTTCACCCTGAATAAGAGTCTATCCTATATGTTTCCCACACACTGTACATACAGATTGCTCACATTAAAAATCATCCTACCTGTACCTATTGCATTTTCTGAGACTTTAAACATCCAAGATGGCGGCCCATGGAGGCGCGGGCTGCCTGCAAACAGGAAGTGTATTCTGTGCCACTCTGCATTGTGGGATTACTGACCTTTTCCTGACCCTAGCTCTGCTCTGTTTGTGCAAAGCACAGCTCTAACCCCGCTTCCATGCACTTTTGACCCCTCTCCTCTCCTCAGTATGTGATGCTACTGAGCCAAGATGGCGGCGCCCATATCCTAGAGTGCTAAACAGAACTGCAGGCCAGCGAGGGAAAGAATAAAAAGTAAGTGACTAAAAACATTAAATATATTTATTTTAGATGCTGGGGAATAGTTTTTTAAGGGTTTGAGCTTTTCATTAACTCATGCTGAAGGACCGCTTTAACTTGTATGTCAATTAGTATTTTAAAGAGACTGTAAACCCAAGTGAAAAATAAGGCAGCAAGCTGCTCATCTGAAGCCTGCCCGATGTGCCTCTCCTGCGTTTCCTGCAGCACACAGTAGAAGCTGTAGCAGGGCTCCAAAGTTTCCCCCTCATTTCAATCTCCACACACTGTGTCCCTTGGGGCTCTGAGTGTGAGCGAGTCTGACAAGCTACGTTAGATTACCGCAGAACATGCTCATGACATGCCTTTCCCAGCTCAGCCATGCCCAGAAATTAAAGCTGAGAAAGTGGCTTAGCTTAGAATACATATTTGCATATAATTAGAGATTTCGACATCCTTTAAAATTGACTTTTTCATATGGAGGATAATGTGGGAGAACATTTGTGTTTTCCTGGACAGCGACAAACACTCATCACATCTATGACCATGCTAACCAATGGTAGTTCTGTTCCTCAAGCTATTTTAATAACAATAAAGGTCATGATTCTGGTTTAGTGTTCACATGGAAACTGTGGCAGTGTGTTCTCACTGCCACAGCAGGCAGGCAGGCTAAGGCATGTTCTCGGAAAAACAAGAGGCCTTACTGTAGAAAACCTCTCTAATAATCGCCCTGGCCCTCTGCTGGGATCATTTGGCGTTGTGGTCATATGATGAATGTCAGCAAAGCTGTGTGCTGGCTGCTTCTGTTTTAAATCTCGAGAGCTCTAAAGGCTAATATCTTAAAGACACGTGGATGGAAAGCTGTACTAAATGTGAATCCTGCCAATTAAGAAACATATGTCCCTATCAGGGCTGGTTTTGGGTTAATGTAGGCCCCTGGGCGAGAGACCATCAGTGGGCCCTTTAGTGTGCATCACAACACATGTCATGTCACATCACACTTCATCTTCACTTCTCTTTTACTGCTGATTGCCCCTTGTTCCTCACTCCCTTCCATTGCCCTGATTGTCCTCTAGGCCTCGCTGCTTTCTGTGCTGTCCCCAATCATTATTTGGTCCTTGTCATCTTCTCCATTGCTGCCAATCGCCCTCCAGTCCTTGCTGCTTTCTTTGTTGCTTCTGAATGCCCTCCAGTGTTTGCCTTCTTTTATGTTGCTGCTGAAGGTTCCACCATTGCTGTCCTGTGGTCCTTGACATCTTCTTCGCATCCACAATAGCACTCTAGGCCAGGGGTTTCCAATCTGTGGTACTACTAACATTGGTGATACTCGAGCTTCTATCAGGTGGCACCTGAAAATGCTGCAGACTGATCTGTACCCCAACCTGATCTGTTGCCAACCTGATCTGGTCCTTGACATTTTCTTCACATCCACAATAGCACTCTAGGCCAGGGGTTCCCAACCTGTGGTACTAGTAACATCTATGTTACTCGAGCTACTATCAGGTGGCACCTAACAAGGCTGCAGACTGATCTGTACCCCAACCTGATCTATTGCCAACCTAATCTGGTCCTTGACATCTTCTTCGCATTCCACAATAGCACAATAGGGCCAGGGGTTCCCAACCTGTGGTACTAGTAACATCAGTGTTATTCGAGCTTCTGGCACCTGATAAGGCTGCAGATTGATCAGTACCCCAACCCGATTTGTTGCAATCTAAACTTAAAGTGCACCTATACTCAGAAAGGAAGTTTATGTGGTCACCTTCCACCCCCTGGTTCTGTGCCCCAAAACAGCCTGTGTTTCTTTTTTTGTTACCTCAGCCTTTGCCCAATATCCATAAAAACACCGGGGAAAAAACAACAGGGAGTAGTATTGTGGTGAATGGCAGCCATATGCTAATTAATTCAATTACAACCAAACTGTCACATAATGGCAGTTAGGTTGAAGTGCTCCTCATTGCTGAGCTGTGTGTACTAACAATATGGCTGACTGCATCCAGTTTGTGTTGTTATGAATATTGGGCAATGGCTGAGGTAAAAAATAAAGAACCACAGGCTGTTTTGGGGCACTGGGCTGGGGATAGAGGAGGACTACATAAACTTCCCTCTGAGTGTAGGTGCACTTTAACCCAAGCTTGATTTGCCCAATAAGTATAACACTGTTCCAAAAGGTGAAAAATTACTTATGGGCATTTCTGTGTGTGTTTCATATACATATTTTCTGTGCTTTTTACTCCAGTCTATTATTTTTTCTACATACATTTTCTGGTTCCTGTTCTCCATGTTCTTTCTTTCCTGCCCCCAGTAATTGTTCAACTCTGGCACATTGCCATCCTCTATTCATTCTGATGCACAACTGGAGGAAATCGAGCCCAGCAGGCTCTTCCACAAGCCCCTGGGGGTGCCAGTAGTCGAGTGGGGGTATTGGCAAGTGAGATGCCAGCATATCGGGCAGGTGGCTTGCCGACCTTCTGCTATTTGAACGGGTTAAGTACAGTTGTTAAAGTAAAAAAAAAAAAAAATAGATATCACGTAGCCCGGGTATACCAGCTCCTATGTGTGGTATGCCAGGCTACTAGCTCAGGGGGAGGGTAGGACACTGTTTTTCAGTTAAAAAATGAAAAGGGGATAAATTAGTCAAATTTTCTTCTTAGTCTCTAGACTAATAGCCAGTTTCCATGAACAGATAAATTGTCCCTTCACTGAACGAGTAGACATTAGAGTGATTGTTTGTGAGATCACCTGTGCTGTGCGCTCTACATCCGATTTGTGGTCAATTTCTGTTTCCACGTGTCAAAGGTCTAGCGATGAATGAGAAATGTAATGTCAGCCAAAATGATACGACGCTTGACCAACAAATGAATTCTCCTTCATTACTCAATGGCAGCATTTCTACTGATCTAGTCTCATCTGATTGTTGGTAATTAAATGATTTTTGGTTCGTAAATTGATTTGTAGAAATGTGCCATTAGAGGATCTAGACTTTGTTTGGCTTCATATTTAGAAAACCCGACTAGCCCGACACATTCAGCCCAACAGCCTCTGAACTAAATAGGGGGACATTAGTCTTATCAACAATGCCAAGATGCAGGTTGAGGGCACCTGCTATTGTGTAATAGATGAGTATAGCTTACCTTAAGTGAACCAATGGTCAAAATGACTTAAACCAGACCAACACAACAAACAGTGCTCATATGCATCTCTCCCCAGGGCAATTTAGATTGCTGCACATAAAAAAATCATTTACCGTTTTGTAACTCCTGCTGTAGTAGCAAAATGGCAGCTCATGCATTTGTAATCCACCCACAAACAGGAAGTACTGCTGAGCTTCCTAATACTGTGCATGGTAAGTTATGTAAGTTGAATCCAGGCAGCAGCATGGCTGAGATGCTGGAAGAAATGCTCCAAAATGGCCGCTACCTTTCTTTTCCAACTGTTCCAGGCTGTTGATCTAGTTTTAGCATATCTGAGTAGAGATCTTGCTATCAAAGAGCAGCAATGAAACTAGATTAGTTCCACCCAAGAACTATTCTGGTGGAACTGTAATAGGGAGATGGACTAGCCATTTCCATAGGTTTAGCAAAGTTTAGTCAGTTTTAGATTTTTTTATTTTTAAAACTAAACCTACACTGCACAATGTGTTATTTAGGCACTGGCTAGGGAAGGGCCCTGTCTGTACCTTCTGATTGGTTCCAGAGCTCATAAATAGACTTGGGTGGTTGTTGGCCAAGGCTGGTGTGTGACTCGTATAAGCTGTCGTGAGGTGCTGGAGTTTTGCACCCCAGACTCACTTGGGGGAACATGGAGGTCGGGCCGGAGGAGCACCCCCTCCTCTAAGGGGCAAAAAGAGAAGCCAGAGAAAAAAGTCACGTTCCCTGCGACCCTATGGCGGGAGCAAACCGCGCTACGGCGGACTCCTGAAGGAGGAAGGACCAGTAAGTGGAGCTGGAGTCATCAAGGGCTTTCCACCGGCTTCCCACTCCGTTCTCCTAACCCAAGTAGAGCCCCTCTACAAGACTGGCCCTGTCACCTCCCTGTATCTCCTAAAAGCACACCCAAACTCCCTGTTACAGAACTGCTCTGCAAAAGCTAAACTAATTCTGATAAACCAAACCAGCAGAGACTGTCTGTTATAATTCATTGTGAGACAGCCAAGCTGCCCCACAGTGAGTGTAGTTGCGCAAAAAAGTGACTGCGTATGCTCTATAAATGAACTGGATGTTATGCTTCTCCCGAGGAAATGTGATCCTGCTCAAGGCCGAGGTGCGGAAGGCAAGAGACGGAATATTTACCCTCCACCAGTTCTGCAGCCACCTTTACATGATTAGGCTGTTAGGAATGCGGAATCAGAGAGCAAAGCTCCCAATTGAAGGACATATGGAATTGCTTTACTCGGGTATACAACATGTCAAGACAAACCAATGTCCTCCTTGCATATTTCCAACAGAATAATAAACATCTGAGGAGATATCTATGCTTGAAATGTCTCATTTTTTAAATTAAATTCTTACCATCTATGATGGAATACAACTGAGCTTTGCACGGAGAATGTGCTTTTGTTTTACTCCAGTTCCTGACGTTCCCGGGGAATTAATGCCCTGTGTTCATGCATAGGAGCCTTCATCACAAATGTAATACACACGGGCAGACATCACAAGATCTGAGAGCAGTGCTGCAGCAGTTTAAAGCTTGGACATGTCTTACGTTTAAAGAATGTTAGTTGTTTTTGGCTATACTTTATAGAGGATTAAATGTGCTGCCTTCTTTTTTTTTCTTGTGAAGAATTATGGTTTGATTTTTTCTCTGCCAGGAACCTGCTTCCATTCTCTGTGTTTGGCAGGCCTACGTTCCAGTTCTTCACATGTAAGCCTGTCTCCATTTCCTCTCCTAAATGCCCAGCACTAACAGCTGAGACAAGAAAGTGCCCAGGAATTGCTGGACCAGTGCCTGCATGAAACAATCACATCAGTGCGAACAAAGCAAGGCAACTGGGTTTGCTGTGTTAGTTTCTTGATGACGTTTCTTTAGCCATCCAACTGGCTTTTTCAATTCAGAACTCAGAAGGTCAGTCGGAGGACTAGTGAAACAGTTGCCTCGATTATTCATACAGATAGAACATGACGTAGTTGAATAAAAACCTTCATAGAAAACAGTCACATCAGCAACTAGAGCTATTTACAGTGTGGAACAAGTCAATAGTGGTAACATAGACTAAGGATGTTCCCTTTTGGGTGCCCCCTGCCCTGGATAATATGGTGCTGTCTATTGAGCGGCTGGGAACATCCATAGAGGATGTCCCTGTGTTATAGTTACAGCCCTAGGCATAAATAGATCATGGTTCAGATCATTGTATTGACCCATAATTAGTGGCATAACTAAATGTGATGGGTCAATGGTGCGAACATTAAATGGGGCCCTTTCAAGGCACATGGTAAACTGTGTTCTGTCTTTTTAACTCAATTAAATTTAGCTAGATAACTAAAGCTTGAAACAGTAGCGATAAATGGTGATTCCTTTCCCTAACTGATGCCAAGTGAGCACAAATGTGATAAATAAGGTGCGGGAGGAACAATGATGGGGCCCCCCTGATTTTCTGCGCACCCCCTCAAGTTACACCCTTGCTAATTAGGTAACACAGATGGGCTTGTCAGCTTACCAGTGGAGAACCCATCCTGCTACTGTCCCGTTACAAGGAAGTTTCTGGCAGCAGACTGATGCCAGAAGATTCCTGTGTAACTCTATCTGTGCCCCTTGCTCCTGTGGAAACCTGCCTTTGAGTAGATGACCTTTTCTTTGCTTGGATTCTGATATTTGGATTTACCCTTGATCTGCTACTCTTAGTATAACCTTGGCTTAAATCCTCTGCCTCATTATCTGATACCTTTGGCTTCACCTTTGGATTTGAACCTCTGCCTGTGACCCCTGACCTTCAGCTTGCATTTTGCTTAACGCCTTAGCTTGTGACCCTTGTACTTGGCTATTATCTCAATTTGGATCACATGACCGCTCGATGGCTGCTAGTCCTGGGGCAACCTAAGCAGCAAAATGTATATCTCCTTGCGATGAGGCCCTTAGATTCCGGGCTGTGGGAGAGACTTTGGGCAGTCAGTCTCAGGGCATTCCATCTTTGGAAGTGGGAGCCCTCCACAACCAGTGCTCAACTCAACATGTGCATGACAGTGATATATCTGTGGCTTCAGCAAATGCATCTTAAACATAGAAACATAGAAGGTTGATGGCAGAAGGAGACCATACGGTCCATCTAGTCTGCCCTTATGTATATACTGTATGTACTCTTTATGTTAGGATAGATGTGTGCTTATCCCAGGCATGTTTAAATTCAGTGACTGTTGATTTTTCAACTACCTCTGCTGGAAGTTTGTTCCAAGCATCTACTACTCTTTCTGTAAAATAATATTTTCTAACATTGCTCCTGATCTTCCCCCCGACTAGCTTCAGGTTGTGCCCCCTTGTTCTATCATTAAGTTTCTTCTTAAAAACACTTCCCTCCTGAACCTTATTCAATCCTTTCACATATTTAAAGGTCTCAATCATGCCCCCCCTCTCCCTTCTTTCCTCCAGACTGTACAAATTAAGTTCCTTAAGTCTCTCCTGATTTTTAAGTTTTTAAGTTTAAGTCCTTCCACCATTTTCGTTGCCCGCCTTTGGACCGGTTCTATTTGAATAATGTTTTTTTGCAGGTAAGGTCTCCAGAACTGCACACAGTATTCTAGCTGTGGCCTTACCAGGGCTCTATACAGCGGCATCACAACCTCCCTCTTCCTACTGGTGATGCCTCGAGCTATGCAGCCGAGCATCCTGCTTGCTTTTCCCACTGCCTGGCTACACTGTCCACTCATCTTGCAGCTTTCAGTAATCAGTACCCCTAAATCTCTCTCCTCCGAGGTCCTGGCTAACACAGTGCTGCCCATACGGTACTCAGAGCAGGGATTCCTTCTACCCAAGTGCATGATTTTACATTTAGAGACATTAAACTCTAGTTTCCACAGTTTTGACCATCTATCCAGTAAAGCTAAATCATTTTCCATGTTGCAGACACCTCCAGGAATATCCACCCTATTACTAACCTTTGTATCATCAGCAAACAGGCAAACTTTTCCTACCAAGCCTTCTCCTATGTCACTTACAAATATATTAAAAAGAATGGGGCCCAGGACAGAGCCTTGCGGCACACCACTTGTAACTCGCCTTTGTTCAGATTGCACGCGATTAACAACAACACTCTGATACCGATCCCTCAGCCAACTGGAAATCCACTGAACTATCCAGGGATTGAGTCCTACCTTCAATAACTTATCTATGAGCTCCTTATGTGGTACAGTGTCAAAGGCTTTGCTAAAATCCAGATAGGTGATATCCACAGCACCACCTTCATCTAACACTTTAGTGACATTGTCAAAGAAATCAATAAGATTGGTCTGACATGATCTGCCCTCAGTAAAGCCGTGCTGTTTTGGGTCCAATAGGTCATTAATTTTTAGAAAATTATCAGTTTTTTTAATGGAGTGTTTCCATTAATTTGACCACTATAGATGTTAAACTAACTGGCCTGTAATTACTGGCTTCTTCTCTACTCCCCTTTTTATGGATTGGTACGACATTGGCCATTCTCCAATCATCTGGAACCTCACCAGTTGAAAGGGAATGGTTAAGTAAATCAGTCAGAGGGGCTGCAATCACAAACCTAAGTTCCCTTAGAACTCTGGGGTGGATTCCATCTGGACCCATCGCCTTTTTATTATTATTATTATTATTGTTTATTTATATAGCGCCATCATCTTCCGTAGCGCTTTACAAAGTAGTAATTACAGACAGGGCAGAAACATACGGTACATATACTAATTCAAATGCAGTTGTACAGAGTTGACAATGGATATTCTGAATACAGGATACAATTGGGGAGAGAGCCCTGCCCTTGCGAGCTTACAGTCTAAAGGAAGAGGGGTGAAGACGAGGGGGAAGGATCACAAACAGTCAGTATTGAGCTTTGTGGCATGTGCCCTTTAGAAGATTGGTTAGGCCAGATTATATGCTTGTCTGAATAAGTGAGTTTTAAGGGCGCCTTTGAAGGTTTTGAGGGTTGTGGAGTGGCGGATTGGGTGGGGGAGGGCATTCCAGAAGATTGGGGTTGCACGTGAGAAGTCCTGGAGGCGGGCGTGAGAGGAGGTGACCAGGGAGGAGGACAGAAGTAGGTCGGCAGAGGAGCGGAGGCTGCGTCTAGGTTGATACTGTTGGAATAGAGATGAGATGTAGGGAGGGGCCTGGTTGGAGAGAGCTTTGTATGTGAGAGTTAGAGTTTTGAACAGGATTCGCTGTGGGACTGGCAGCCAGTGTAGGGATTGGCAGAGAGGCGCAGAACTAGAATAGCGAGATGAGAGATGGATGAGGCGAGCAGCAGAGTTCAGGATAGATTGGAGGGGTGCCAGTCTGTTAGTTGGTAAGCCACAAAGAAGGATGTTGCAGTAATCCAGACGGGATATGACCAGGGCATGCACTAGCATTTTAGTGGTGTCAGGTGAGAGGAAAGGACGGATGCGGGAGATGTTTTTAAGTTGGAGGCGACAGGAGGTGGCCAGGGAGTGAATATGTGGTTTGAAAGAGAGGGCAGAGTCCAGAATGACTCCCAGGCACCGAGCTTGGTGAGTTGCTGTTATTGTGTAATTGTTGACAGAAATAGACATGTTAGAGAGGGGAGGGGAGTTAGATGGTGGGAAAAACAGGATTCGCTGTGGGACTGGCAGCCAGTGTAGGGATTGGCAGAGAGGCGCAGAACTAGAATAGCGAGATGAGAGATGGATGAGGCGAGCAGCAGAGTTCAGGATAGATTGGAGGGGTGCCAGTCTGTTAGTTGGTAAGCCACAAAGAAGGATGTTGCAGTAATCCGCCTTACTTACCTTTAGATGTGCCAGCTCGGATAGGACATCAGCCTCCAGAAACTCCGGAGCTGTGCCCTCCCAGCTGGATGCTGTGCTATGGCAATGCCTGCTACTATCTGAAAATACCGAACAAAAGTAGCTATTCAGATGGTCAGCCACAGCCTTATCTCCGTCAATATATTTATTTTCCCTATTTCCCTATTTCTTCATGGACTCCTCATACTCTATCCAGTACGCTGTGTTTCGCTAACACCCGGCTGCCGTGACCATAGATATAGCTTTTACAACACTAAAACTTTGGGCTAGTTGAAAACCGAGGATCCATTCTAAAAGGTCAGAAACTCATTGTATAATTTTGTGGACCTCAACAAAACATCAAATCCTCAAATACTGCCTATCAAAGTGATTTCAATCCGATGATCCAGTACAAAGTGAAAAGATGTAAGCTGCTCTAATCTGGCGCTCTCAGCTGCTTAAAATCCAGTCTCCACCGCTAGCTACCAAGGCGCGGCTGACATGTTCTTCAAAGATGGAAAGCAGCGCAGCTTAGCAATGCCTGTCTACGGTGACTCTTCAGAGGTTTTCAAATTGACAGCTGTTTGCTTTGGGTTTATACAGTACAAAAACAACTCGGGAGGCAGGGTGACATAAACAGCACCATGTTCCAGTCCAGGGATTTTTTATTACAATGAGTTTCGCTCTCGGCGGCGAGCTGCAGCAATCAGCACATTTTGACAGGACATTCAGTGTCTGAAGCTATTTTCCTAAATAGTCTATCGTTTGCCTGCCTCTCTGGAGAAAGATTTATAGTGCACCTGTGGCAAGTCTCTCTGGGGAAGGGTGGACATTATTTCGTCTTTTTCTCTACTTAGTAATTAACAACAAACTGGTTGCTGTAAGGGTTTTTTTTTCTAGAATCTGTCGGAGGGAACCCGGTCAGGCATCAAATGCACATGACTTATACTGAACTTAAACATAAATGAATCTAGTTTTCACTGCATCCATAAATTTTTTCTTTAGTCCGAGTCTGGTCATATGCAATAGTTTCAGTCATTTCTATAAGCATGTATAGACTCCATCGCAACAACTGACAACAAAGGAAGATTGCAAAAATGATTAGACTGTCTGTCCTGGATGGAAGTCAGCAGCACTCGACCAAACCCGCACAGATGTCTACATCCTTTGGGTTCCTTGGATAGCTCTGGAGAGTGGCCTGCATTGCAATATACAATTAACAGTATTATAACTTACTGATAGCAAAGGCATGGGCTCAAAGCCTCAACTCCTCTCCTTCAGCTGGCCCCAATGTACAGGGCAGTCTGTAGGCAAAATAGCACTCAGTGCGGGAAAGAAAAAATTCCACCCCTCCTCACCCATCCCACTATGCTGCTGCCGTCCCATCCTTGTATTTACCATGCTGTGCCGTGTCAGCAGGCAGTGCCCCTCCCCCATGGCTGAACTCAATATGGGGAAATACGGGGCCTATCTTATGGCCTGCACAACTAACAGTAGCCCTGGCTCATCTGCAGAAAACCAGATGGCCTGCGATAAAGGCTCAATGGCCTCGATTAGGGATGAGCGAATCGGTTCTAATGAACCTGAATTCGCTCCGAATTTCAGGGAAAATTCGATTCAGCACGAACCCGAATTTTTAGTGGTTCGTACTGACCGAATTTTCCCTGAAATAAAAAAAAAAAAATGCCGGCATGGTGGGAGCGGGGAGACCGACTGCGCTGTCAGCGGGTGGCGGAAACCGGTTTCCGCCTCCCGCTGACAGCGCAGCCAGCCTCCCCGCTCCCACCAAGCCGGGAAATGGAAAAAAATTTCAGGGAAAATTCGATTCAGCACGAACCCGAATTTTTTGTGGTTCGTACTGACCGAATTTTCCCTGAAATAAAAAAAAAAAAATGCCGGCATGGTGGGAGCGGGGAGACCGACTGCGCTGTCAGCGGGTGGCGGAAACCGGAGACCGACTGCGCTGTCAGCGGGTGGCGGAAACCGGTTTCCGCCTCCCGCTGACAGCGCAGCCAGCCTCCCCGCTCCCACCAAGCCGGGAAATGGAAAAAAATTTCTGGGAAAATTCGATTCAGCACGAACCCGAATTTTTAGTGGTTTGTACTGACCGAATTTTCCCTGAAATAAAAAAAAAAAAATGCCGGCATGGTGGGAGCGGGGAGACCGACTGCGCTGTCAGCGGGTGGCGGAAACCGGTTTCCGCCTCCCGCTGACAGCGCAGCCGGCTTCCCCGCTCCCACCAAGCCGGGAAATGGAAAAAAAAATGCCGGCATGGTGGGAGCGGGGAGGCCGGCTGCGCTGTCAGCGGGTGGCGGAAACCGGCTTCCGCCGCCCGCTGACAGCGCAGCCGGCCTCCCCGCTCCCACCAGAGATGAGCGATTCGCAAAAGTTCGATTCGGACGAACCCGAATTTCTCTGGCCCAAATTTTTGAGAAGTTCGCTCATCTCTAGCCTCGATGGCCAAGGCAATCACCCTGTTCACCCTCCCCTAAAAACAGCCAATGTACTCTGCCTTCCAAGACACCTTAGCAGTAAAAGACCATGCCCACTCCTGCCACAGTGTATTTCACAACAATACTAAAGCTTCAGTATCACTGCTTTAAAGTTAACTATGTCTACCCCACTTCTGATCTGTCCCTGTTATAGCCTCAGCTGAAGAACAGATACATTAATGGGCTGAGCAGCACATCACATTGGGGACAGGGCTCAGCAGCCGGTCATGGACTTACCAGAGGCAGTAAATTCCTGGGCTGATTTTCTGCTCCATCGGGTGCTGCAGGGAGGTGGAAGGCAGCTTGCAATGGACCCCCTTCGGCCCTGAAGCAGCTGCCTCCCCTGCCTCTATAGAACATACATGAACATACATATCTGGGTAGACTCAATCTATTTTTATTTACCTGCTGCTGAATCACCCCCAAGGTATACAATGAAAGTGAATGACTAAAAAGCAGCATAATTTTACCTGGTGCTGAATCGACCCCTATGTCATGATTCATGGAGTCCTCCCATATAGCAAAATATTCTCTACAACAATCAATCCATCAGTATAACAGCAGAACAAAATCCCCTGGTCTTTGTTTCCAGGGACACTAAACTAATACAATCCACCTCATGCCATCATTGAACCCTACATTTAAAGTGGACCAAAACCCACGTCCCAACAGTTCTGGAATCTATAAGATTCCAGGGCCGCAAGATTCCCTCCCCCCAGGGCATCCAGAATCAAGATGCTCAGCTGTGTAAAACCCTCCAAGTCACCCGGAAACCCCCCGTTGCATGCACAAGCAGAGGGCGCATCCCCGTTATGCCTTTAGCAGGCCGTGTGCCTGTGCCAGGCATTTGTGAATGGCCTAAGTGGGCACGCTCCCTGTTAGAGGATAGCGCGCGATCTTGCCGCCAGCGTGCTCAGATCTGCTCGTCTTAGATGATCCAAGTGCTCTGACTGGATGAGACGCTGCGCATGTGCGGTAGGACTGGGGAAGGGTGAGTGAGATCGGGCGACCTGGTGGGTTTCACACAGAGGGGCATCCCTGATCAGGGGGCCCCAGGGGGAGCAAGGACCAAAACCCAGGATAGTTAAAATATGCCTACCATGGCTGGGCATTGCTCTACATAATAAACTAATCGAACATATTGTATGCTATACGTTTGTTATCTGCTGACCTCCTAACTGACATACTACACAAAAGTTATCTGAAAATGCCATGATTTCAAGTGGTACTTCCGCTGTTTGACCCATTATCATAGAACTACAGTCTTTTCCCACATGGTACAAAATGGCAATATATAGGTATAAGGGGCTCTGTTCAAGGAAAATATTTAATGAAGTAATGAGCAACTCTGAGTTTAGTTTAAAATTGAATTTGGACAATTTGGTTGTAAGATAACATTTGAGCTAATTTTCCTATTAAAAAGTGCTCCAAATGCCTTAAAAAGTTGTATCAAAAATATAAAAACATATAAAAAAACACATTGGTATTCATGGAATGTCCAGTAAAGGATTGATGTTGTTATATTTTTTACTGTATAATGCATCATGGGTAGGTTTATGTGTTTAAAACAATATACAGAAAAACACAGAGCTATATAAAATGTCTTTGAAAGTCCAATCAAGCAAGGGAAAAAATTAATTGGTGATTTTCTTGAACAAGTTATGTAATTATCTTCCAAACTTCAATTACACCCAGTGATTGTCATCAATTCCTGTGCAAATCCACCACCTGTTGAATGGGAGGCTTACCAAATGTAAATCATGGAAAGGCTTTCTTAACACTGTAGATCCCAAGATAATGGCACATCACCTCCCAGATTGCAGAGAGATATATGGAGCAGGCAAAGAAAAAATTCCAAATCCACTCAAACGAGAGCCCAAGCTCATCATCCAGAGGTGTATGGGGAGATAAAAGGATGACATATAGTGCAACACCGCTAATACTAAAAAGCGTTTAATTAAAACAAGATGCACTCACATGTTATCAATAAAAATGAAGCATTGAACAAAGTTTGAATGTCAGCGACTCTCACCACCGGGTTTTCAAGGTCCAATGTAAATCAATAAAACCAGGGTTAAGTCCTATGTCCAGTAGCTGCTACCCAACGCGTTTCGCCCCCACTGGGGCTTTAACCAGGTTTGCAGCTTGTAGTGGAGAATGGGCTTATATCTCCAATATGTCACTCTTTACCCGGAAGCATAATAAGTACTTCCGGTTTTACTACAACGATCTCCAAGGTTTAGTATTCAGCCAGTAACCCATACAGCCTATCTTACGCAGCCCCACTAATAAAAACCATATAGACGGCTTTTGATTAAAAAAAACACTTACCACTATAACGATATGTGCTGCGTTACCCCCGGAAGTACAATAACTACCTCCGGTCTCTCCGAATGGGCCTCACTGCGCAGCCGCCAATCTGAAGGCACCTGTAGTCGCCAATGCGCAGGCGCCCGCCATCAAGTCCGAGGCAGCTCTCACTGCGCACGCGCCAACACAACACCACCGACGAAGCCGCCAACAGTGACGTCACCTCGGTCGCCCGGCAACCCGAACATACACACACGCGCACGCGCCAGCCCAGAGCACTACCGGCCTCCGCACCCGCGCCTTTCATTATTCCATAGCAGCAATTACAGGCAATACGCATACGTCAACTCTTATGCCATGGAAGCTACTGCAAACGATAGCAAGGAGATCTCTCGCTATTGAGCATATAAAAACTGCTCATAAAAGGCTAAAACCAGACCGGGTACAAATAAACTAAACGGATCCTTATAATAATCTAAGACACATATGCCATTATTAATAAAATGAAGCCTAGACCAAACTTCAACTCCCATAGGGGAATGTGGCAGCTCATACATATCTCTCTCTGAGCTAGCAAAACTAAAATTCCTTAAAGCGGCTAAAGGCCCACTTGGCAATAACAATCCAAGAATGGGCCTAAAAAACTTTTTGATTAATAGTCTAATGGGTCAGTTAAAAATCTTGGACTGAAAAAACCCATAAGCGAGAGTCACGACTAACAAATCACAGTAAATCCATTCCAAATGAATGAAACTAGTGGATAAAACATAAATGTTATGTAAATGAAACAGACTATGGGCCTTTGTACAGTAAACAAGAAAAGATCATATAGATTATATATATTAAGAATCATCAATAAAACAATTTAAATCGTATTCGATATTCAGGCCACGTGGGGTCAGGGTGTTGAGATTATATATCCATCGACTCTCCATCCGTGAAAGTTCCCTCTCCATGTTATTTCCCCGCCAATGTGCTTTCGCCTTATCTATCCCCATAAAGGAAACTGAGCTGGGATCTGAGGCATGAAACTTCTTATAATGGGCTGACAAACTATGCCCTTCATACCCCCTTTTGATCATCACTCCGTTTTCCCAGGAGTAAGGATCTATCCATACCCCTCACTTGTTCTTTCTGTTTTTCAATTTCAGATCGGGGATACCCTTTCTCCTCAAACCTCTTCTGGAGTTGAAGGGATTGCGTATCATAATCGACTATATTATTACAATTAGGGAACATCTGTATAATATCAAAAGGGGGTATGAAGGGCATAGTTTGTCAGCCCATTATAAGAAGTTTCATGCCTCAGATCCCAGCTCAGTTTCCTTTATGGGGATAGATAAGGCGAAAGCACATTGGCGGGGAAATAACATGGAGAGGGAACTTTCACGGATGGAGAGTCGATGGATATATAATCTCAACACCCTGACCCCACGTGGCCTGAATATCGAATACGATTTAAATTGTTTTATTGATGATTCTTAATATATATAATCTATATGATCTTTTCTTGTTTACTGTACAAAGGCCCATAGTCTGTTTCATTTACATAACATTTATGTTTTATCCACTAGTTTCATTCATTTGGAATGGATTTACTGTGATTTGTTAGTCGTGACTCTCGCTTATGGGTTTTTTCAGTCCAAGATTTTTAACTGACCCATTAGACTATTAATCAAAAAGTTTTTTAGGCCCATTCTTGGATTGTTATTGCCAAGTGGGCCTTTAGCCGCTTTAAGGAATTTTAGTTTTGCTAGCTCAGAGAGAGATATGTATGAGCTGCCACATTCCCCTATGGGAGTTGAAGTTTGGTCTAGGCTTCATTTTATTAATAATGGCATATGTGTCTTAGATTATTATAAGGATCCGTTTAGTTTATTTGTACCCGGTCTGGTTTTAGCCTTTTATGAGCAGTTTTTATATGCTCAATAGCGAGAGATCTCCTTGCTATCGTTTGCAGTAGCTTCCATGGCATAAGAGTTGACGTATGCGTATTGCCTGTAATTGCTGCTATGGAATAATGAAAGGCGCGGGTGCGGAGGCCGGTAGTGCTCTGGGCTGGCGCGTGCGCGTGTGTGTATGTTCGGGTTGCCGGGCGACCGAGGTGACGTCACTGTTGGCGGCTTCGTCGGTGGTGTTGTGTTGGCGCGTGCGCAGTGAGAGCTGCCTCGGACTTGATGGCGGGCGCCTGCGCATTGGCGACTACAGGTGCCTTCAGATTGGCGGCTGCGCAGTGAGGCCCATTCGGAGAGACCGGAGGTAGTTATTGTACTTCCGGGGGTAACGCAGCACATATCGTTATAGTGGTAAGTGTTTTTTTTAATCAAAAGCCGTCTATATGGTTTTTATTAGTGGGGCTGCGTAAGATAGGCTGTATGGGTTACTGGCTGAATACTAAACCTTGGAGATCGTTGTAGTAAAACCGGAAGTACTTATTATGCTTCCGGGTAAAGAGTGACATATTGGAGATATAAGCCCATTCTCCACTACAAGCTGCAAACCTGGTTAAAGCCCCAGTGGGGGCGAAACGCGTTGGGTAGCAGCTACTGGACATAGGACTTAACCCTGGTTTTATTGATTTACATTGGACCTTGAAAACCCGGTGGTGAGAGTCGCTGACATTCAAACTTTGTTCAATGCTTCATTTTTATTGATAACATGTGAGTGCATCTTGTTTTAATTAAACGCTTTTTAGTATTAGCGGTGTTGCACTATATGTCATCCTTTTATCTCCCCATACACCTCTGGATGATGAGCTTGGGCTCTCGTTTGAGTGGATTTGGAATTTTTTCTTTGCCTGCTCCATATATCTCTCTGCAATCTGGGAGGTGATGTGCCATTATCTTGGGATCTACAGTGTTAAGAAAGCCTTTCCATGATTTACATTTGGTAAGCCTCCCATTCAACAGGTGGTGGATTTGCACAGGAATTGATGACAATCACTGGGTGTAATTGAAGTTTGGAAGATAATTACATAACTTGTTCAAGAAAATCACCAATTAATTTTTTCCCTTGCTTGATTGGACTTTCAAAGACATTTTATATAGCTCTGTGTTTTTCTGTATATTGTTTTATTTATTTTCTGGGTGGAGGATTCCAGCATTTGCACGTTGAGCTTGGTTGCCTGAAGATAGCGCGGTTTTCTTTTGTTTTAGGTTTATGTGTTTAATGAGCATATGTGGCTAGTGGTAACATAAACTGTAATTATAAGCTGTAAGGAATCCAGTATCACATACACAGTAGGGGTCTTGGGAAAGTAACCATGAGTTTCCATTATTTGAATAGAGAGTAGGCAACATGGTTACATAAGCTTCTCCTTTAATCCTGTTACATAGTCCAAGGTTTCTTATTCTCCGGTTCCTTCGAAAGATGTTTGCATGTGTGTTTAGAAACAACAGTGAGCCGAGAAACTAGGTAGGACAGAGAATCGATGCTCGGCTCCATTAATAGAACAAGAGAAAATGTAGATTAGATGGACTAAGTGGTTCTTGTCTAGTAGCAACTTACGTGTTCTTAAACAGGCAAGATAGCAAAGTGACTGCTACGAGGGCCTATCTGCTCATACTTAAAGGTCTGCTGTACTCAAATTCCCATCCTTTCTAGTAACAGTACTGGCTAGAAATAATCTTTAAAACCCCCAAATTAAAAAAAAAGTTTGATTCTGAATCTGTAAAAGCATCAGTTATGATTAAAGTTGAAGTACAAGCAAAGAGAGAACTAATATATAGGCCAGCTGTCTTTAAACTTGATCCTGAAGTCTTCTGTCACAGTCTAGGTTCATTGCAGCTTTCACAGGGTTTTATGGTCTTGATCAGGGTCTACGGGACTTGCTAGCATCGAATCTTAATATGACAAGCGACAGGTCCACTGACTTTGACTAATCACATACTAGCTGAGAGCCTCCAGAGCTGGAGCAGGTATTCCAACACACTCTTGGGCCACAGTGATGTAAGTGTGATGTCTGGGAACTCCTACAGAAGAAAATCCTCTGGGGTATAAATAACCTTTACCAAGGGCAGACTGGGGCCAAACAGCAGGCCAGGAATTCACAGGCTCTCACAAGCCCACCACCAGCCCATGAGCTTCTTAGCCACACCCCCAGGGAACATCTCAGCTGATCAATGCATAGGTTGAGTGGCTGATGCAATAACATTGCGGGAACAGACCATGGACAGAGGAAGATATGCCATGTGATGGTAGTGAAGTTTTAGAAATTGCAAGAAAAGATACTGTAGCATAGGTGGGAATGGCACCCACATCCATGATGCTGATGCTATAGACATTCAGGGGCCCAGCCCAAGTGGCCCTATAGTAGTGAGGCTCACCAGGAATTCTCCATGCACTCCCTATGGCCAGTCTGCCCCTGCCCCTTACTGATGTGGCTCTCTACATCAACATGTAGACAGAAAACTATGATCAAAACAAGAAGATCCCTGTGGGACAGCAATCAGCTCATATGGCAGGGGAAGACTTTAGAATCAAGAAAGAGAACAGCAGACATTTAGATTTATTTATTGATTTATAAAATTAGAGCGGGTAATGGTCTTAAGGACTCTGATAACAACTTAGAGGGTGGGGATGGCAAGCCACCTGCCCACCTACTTACATGTGGAGGCTGATCCATTACTAGCGCCACATATCGCCATGTGAGTGTCTGTATAGCGGCGCTTAGAGTGACCGCTAGTATACGCTGTAAGCGGGTGTCAGGTGCTGTAACCTAGAGTAGCAGTCGCTGTAGTATCCTGGCCGACATTGATGAATGTGATGTGTGGTGGGCGCTGTAGAAGTGCTGTCTCTGATTTACTGCAGAGCCAATGGAGAACGCTAGGTGGTGTCCTAAGGTCAAAGCACCCAAGACTACACCACATCTAACAACAGGACAACGCTGCAGAGAACGATAGGTAGCGCCAGCTCAATGCGTCCGGCACTCGGTGCTCCACACCATATTTTAGAAAAAACTACACACAGTATCGGCGCTCTAAAGCTGGAAGCTGTAGCATAGAGCGCCTGATGCTGTGTGATCAAAGTCTGTTTTTGAACACATATACACCAGTAAGAAAAACACAACATAACACATGGAATGACATTGTTTTAACACTGTGACAATGACACTTTAGTGCCAGACCTGTAATGACAATTCTGCATAAAAATATTAAAAAAAAAATTATAAAAGTGTTTGCAGCCAGGAGAGGTCACACAATGATTTGAGCAAAAAAATGTACATTTTAATTGCCCAACACACTATTTAAACCCAACCAAATGAAACCCCATTGAAATGTATGGCAGAACGACACTGAGCGAAAGGTAATACATGGCGCTCCTGAACTTCAGTGCCGGCACTATACACTGAGCCACCTTTAGTAATACATGTGACACTACGTGGCGCTGTTAGAGGCGCTCACCAGATTCGGTATCCTAAATGTGGTTTCACATACAGTGCCTGGTGTTCACCAGACGCTATGTGCCGCCAGGTAGCATTACCTGGTGCTAGCCTTTCTTAAATAACCCCCTTAGACAGAGGCCCTTATTTAAGAAGGGATAGCGTCAGGTAGTGGCTGGTTAATGACAGGTAGCGACTGGTGAACGCCGGACACGGCACGCAATTACACATTTATCAAGCAGAATCTGTTTAGCGACTGGAATAGCGCCATGTAGCGTCTGATTCATCATTTTCACAGCCTCAGCGAACAGCGCCAGCGTTCAGCCTTGCACAGCGCCAGGTATGACCTCTCGCTACCTGGCGCTCTCCCATACATTTCAATGGACGATCCTTTTCTTCTCTTTAAACGTTTTTTTTTTTTCAAAAAAATCACAAATAATTCTGTGACCTCTTCTGGCATTGAAAAAGCTGTTTTTTCATAATTTTTTAATTTTTTAAATATTTCCTCAGAAATGACATTACAGGTCTGGCGTTAAAGTGTTCATGTTACAATGTTGTTACAATACAAGTCCATATGTTTTCGCTTTGTTACTAGATGATAGATGCTTGAAAACAGACTTTAAACACACCGCCTCCTGCGCTCTGGACTTCAAACAACTATTTTTCAGCGCCAGAGGTTTGTGAGGCTGTTTTTTTGCTGAATATGGTGTGAGTCGGTCGCTATGAGCAGTCGCTAACATGCGCTCCCATACAGCGCTGTACTGGTGAAATAGCGACTCCTCACAATGTATTCAACATTACTGAACAGCGACTGAGTCGCTATAAATGCCTGCTACAGACGCTCATCTGTCGTCCTCTAAGCCTCCCTACAAGAGGGTGTGGATGGTATGGTTTTCGTTTATGAAAAATGTAGTAGTTTATGTTTGTTTCTTATAGAATAGAATAGTTCCTTAGTGATTAGTAAAAGTATTAGAGCATTGGAGATGCAGAGAAAAAAATTAGGAGAAATAGTGGATGTGGCAACAGCGCTGTGATGTAAGCACACTGTGTGCTTTACATATATCATAGTCACATATTGTGCCCAGAGAGGAGGGAGAAGAATGAGGCTACATAGCTGCAGACAGAGGCGGCTAATCAGGTTGTCTGGGCAGGGAGTGGGGGGTGTTTCTGTTCTCAGTCCACTGAAGGTTGATTGAAGGACCAGGTCAGCGGGGTGGAGACTGAAAGCTGAATGAGGACATAGACATCGCAGGAAGGAGACCAATGGAGGGACTCAATGTAAGTTAAGCTACTGATATTTATTTTTTAACTTTTGACTTGCCAATCACTTTAAGCAACTTATGTCCACCCAAATTACCCTATAACACCATGACTCCAGCATAAAGTGTGTTTTCCACCCACAAAAATACCACACACATTATAGTAATGAAAGTGGACGTGAGGGCCACCTCTACCAATCTATTACAATGCTGCTTGCAAGTCACTTACCTCCATGGCTGCATGCAGCCGTCATCCATCTTGCAGCACTTCCCTCATGGCTGCATCCAGCTGCCGCCCTTCCTCCCATGCTTCCTCCTCACATGCTCAGGTGCGCGCACGTCTCCGTCTACTAGAGGGCGAGCGCACTGGCTTCCTGAGATTTAAAGGGCCTGTACAGCACTGATTGGTGTTGGTCATCCAAGCCTGCATCCTCTTCCCCTATTTAAAGAGGCACTTCCTTCCTTCAGTGCCGGATCTTAGTCTCTCCAAGCTTCTTGAAAGTCAGACATTCTTGGATTGCTCACCCGTGTACCGACCTCTGCCTGTCCCCGATTCTGAACCTTTGCTGCCTGCCCCGACCTCGGCTACTCACCTTTACTGCGAACCTGTGCTGCCAGCCCTGACCTCTGCCTGTACTTACTACGCCTTTTGCCTGCCACTTGTGTACCTCGCTGAACCTCGGCTGACTGTGGGACTGGGCCGCTGTTGGGGGGTAGCGACCTGGGGGTCACTCGCCGCACAAGACCAACCTGCCTTGCGGTGGGCTCTGGTGAATACCGGTGGCCCCTTAGACTCCGCTCCCCTGACACGGTACCCGCCATCGGTCCCACGGTTAAAGCGGATCCACATCTGAGTCCGCTCCACCCGGTCCGTGACACTTATACATGCTTCATTTTCGGGTATTTATTCTACCGTTGTTCCTAGGGCTTTTTTTTTGCTCACACAGAATCTATTATTTGTTCACAATGATTTAACATCTGCCCCACATTTTTTTTTACTTTTTACTGGGGCACTGACTTAGGTTTGTTTATAGTGCATCTAGACACATATAAAAGGTCTGTTGCTACTGCGTATATTTCTACTGTGGATTGATACATTATTTGAATTGTCTTATATATTGTTGATATATTTATTTGCATGTGGTTTGTGTGTGTGGGAGGGTTACCCTTTTTTTTTGTCTTTGTGATATTTTTGTCGTGTATATTTGTCCAATACACTTTTGATATTTCTGTAACTAGCAACAGTGCTGACTTTTCATATTGGGGATGTTTTGATTCTCTTCTAGGTCTCAGAATACCCATTGGTTGGCTGAACCCTGGAAAGGAGCATGCCCAGAGTCTTGGTGAGTCTAATTCAGGCCAGGGCCTAATTAGAGCTAATAGTAACTACCGGTAAATACGTGTTTCTGTGATTATAATGAAATGTAAAATGTATACTGGGTAAAACATATTCATCCTTTTTGTTCCACAGACAATAAAAAAAAAGAATCACATAAAGCCTTCTAATTTAGCTAATGGACTTTTGAATTTGAATATTTATTGCAACATGTTGTGCCATAACACCTACACTGGCCAAGCTAATGAAATGAAATGGCTTCTATCGGACACGAATATTGAACGCTTACAGCACCACTTTTATTCAACGGCACGGCTCAGGATTCTCTGATATATTCACGAGGAACAAAAGCCGGTCTGTGGCACTAACTGAACGATTGACCTCCTCAAAAAATAAAACCAGGGTTCCTCTAAGCCTTCGTCTTTGTTCAACATTCTCCCCGATGACTTATTTATGAATTTTATGTAGCGCTATTGTTCTAGCAGCAAACACCTCATCAAATAATAATAGTTTTGAAATCAGCCCAAGAAGGAACAACTGTTTAATTAAATGAAGCCAGCCTGAAATAATGGTGCTGCCATTATCATGAAAGAAAAGAGATGATCTACGTTACGGAGCGATGAGATGCAGTTGTGTTCTGCTGTATTGTTGACATTTTCAGCCTGTCACCAGAGAGCAGAGGCGTATGACGGTTAACTGCCATGTTTCAAACGCTGTCCTTGACCAAATAAAGCTTTTCTACCCAAATATTTGAGAATGTGGAGACAGCACTAACTGCGCTAATGGATGAAATTCCTGTCTAGCCAATTAGACTTAAGAAAACTGTGTAGAGTAACAGCCATAGTCCGTAGGACATACAACATCCAGGTTTTACTAAGGATTAGGCAGCAGGCCTAGGCGCCAGCTGGATAGTATGGAACCCGGAACAGACGATAGATAAGATTGGGTGCGGTTGGAGGACTCACCTTCTGGAGTTTCCACCTAACTCACCCTTCCACCTAACTTGGAAGGATTTTTTAGTTAGGAGTTAGAATTGCCAGTGTATATTTGCTTATTTAAAGGCCAACGCCAAATATTTTTTTGTTGCAGGTCTTTATATCGGGTTTGGAAACTTTTGACCCCCCGCTGTTGTTTCCTCCTGCTCTGGTGTGTGAAAACATTCCAGGTACTGAGATCAAGCTCCCCACTGTCCAGTGCTGCTGTCTATTCATGGGGAAACAGCTGCCTCCTCTAGAACGAATGGTTAAGTGAATGGAGTGGGCATACTCTGCAAACTATGACTGATGTGGAGGTGCAGATGTCCATCGTTAAGACCGGTTCTGGATGGCCATGAAGTCAATCCATGGTATCTGGTAAATTTTCACACACCGCAAGAGGGTGGAAAATGCAGGAGACTAGAGATGCTTTCTTTTTGTTTGTGCTTGGACAGACACTTTGGACCAATACCTGGGATTTTCACTATCCCGATTTTTGGTCCGTCCCCCTGGGGCATCTCAGTTTCGGATTCGCCAAACAGGATGCCCCCGGGGGAAGACCAGCGGCCAGCCCCATAATCTTTTATTTGTTTTACATTCCAGGGCCAGCAGTGGTGTTTTTTTCCGCTTTAATACTCAGTGTACTTAACCCTGGCCTCACTTAATTCCTTGCATTTATATCTGTCCAGAGTGACTCAATCTTTAAAGTGGTTCAACACTGGCCCTGGAGTCTATGTCTGGCTCATTCCCTCTCCCCGAACTGGGATACCCCCCTCTGTGAAAAAAGCCCACGGCACATGCGTGGCTGGTGGCGGCATCACTTGCATCCTTTTCTGACTTGCATCCTTCAGCTGTGTGTGTCCACGCTCGCCATGACTAAATGGCTGTGCACGCCGCTAAGATTTCTTTCAGTTTGCCCAGCCACACATTAATATGCACGGCCAGAGAAGCTGATTGGAGGAGAGATGCCCCTGAGGGCTTCATGCAGCAGGGCATCCCAAACCATGATACCCCTGTGGGACGGACCAAAACCCAGCATAGTGACAATCCTGGGTTTTGCTCCACTTTAATGAGACAGGCTTCTGAAGGCCTAGTTCTTTCCCTGAGCACTTATTGTCAGTGTTCAGAAAGGCAAATCAAATCCTGCTTGTCTATCTAAACTGTGAATTGCCCCCCACTGTCTGTTAAGTCCACCACACTGTTGTATACAGCTGTACCTTTAAAGTGGACCAACACCCCGGATTTTGACTATCCTGGGTATTGGTCCACTTCCGCGGGGCACCCCGATCGTGGGTGCCCCGCTGTGTGAAACCTCCCAGAAAGCCCCAAAAACTCACTTGACCCCGCTCCCACGTGACTCGCTCGTCCAATCGCCGCCGACGGACAAGGAGAGGCAGCGACGGACAAGCTGAGCGCGCCATTCACAAATGCCTGGCGCGGGTGTGCGCCCTGCTAGAGGGACGCGAGGGAGGCGGCAGCGGCCCGCGCATGCACCGCTGGAACGAGGATCAGGTAGGATTTTCAGGGATCTGGGGGGTTCGGGGTGCCCTGCAGTCAGGGAGCTGATCGGTCCGGGAATCTTATGGATTCCCGGGCCGATCAGGGGAGGGTGTTGGTCCACTTTAAGATGTGCAAGCTTGGAGATGCAATCCTGACCTGAAACCTCTACTTTCAGCCTCACTCTTCCGGAGCTGGCCCAATGTCTCTCCGTGAAGTGTCTCCCTGATTGCAGCCAGTGGGAGGGGAGACAGTGGAAGGATTCTGGGATTTGTAGTCAGAAACTATACTAAGGGCTTTACTCAAGACCAGGAAAGACACTGCCACTTGAGCAACCAACACAGACTTGCTGGAATACGAGAGACTTGGAAGAAGCATGCTGATAAGAAAATCACAGGCACAATCCTAACACACGTGTATTTTACATCCCAGGTAGAATGCCAAAAACCTGCCAAAAAGGGAGTGTTTGCCCCTCCAGAGATAGGGATGGGATAAAACAAAAAATGATGTCTTTGTCTTGCTAAGGAATGTTCCTTTTGATGATGTACTATATTAAACCTAACCTTCAGCATCATTTAATGTAAAGCCCAAACCCTTAAAGAAACTATTCCCCAGCATTTACAATTAATGTATTTAAAGTTTTAAGTTGATTACTTATTATTCTTTACCCAACTGGGCTCCAACTCTGTCAGGGTTCCAGGATATGGGTGCCGCCAACTTGCCTCAGAAGCATCACATACTGAGGAGAGGGGGGCAAGTGCAGAGGGACGAGTTATAGCTGTGCTCCGCAGACAGAGCAAAGCTGGGGGTCAGGAAAAGGACAGTAATCCCAGAATGCAGAGCAGCAAAGTCAGGAGACACTTCCTTTCTGCAGGCAGCCTGAGACTTCGTAGGCCGCAATCTTGGATGTTTAAAAGCTCAGAAACGGCAGTAGGTGCAGGTAGGATGATTTTTTATTGTGAGCAATCTGTATGTACAGGGTGGGGGAAACATACAAGATATCCTATTCAGGGTGAAGGTCTGGTTTAAGTCAAAATCCATGTATAGATTTACAAAGACATCCACGTGGGATGCAACTGATATCAAAGGAGAAACAATAATACACACTACAATTAGCAGAACGTTATAAACACAAGCTTATTTAGAGAATGACTATATCTAAAATGGCAGAGCACTACCTGAAATCAATACACATACTGTATACACGCATATGCACAGACACATATAGACATGTGTAGACAGGCAGATCAATGCACGCACTCATACCTATGTATGCTGTACATCACGTAACAATCCACAATAGCAATAAATATATAATATTAAATGGAGCTGCATCACAAAATATCTAACTAATAGAAACCCATATAAACATGTTAGAAAGTGAAAGAGTTGTACATTCCAACTGGAATAAATCCCACCAAGCTCATCATTTTCTTCTCCTGGGAAACATAACATCCAGGGGTGACATGTTTTTGAGTGACGTGTCCACTTTTACAGGGGGGATCTGCTCCATTCCAATGCCTGTCTCCTGAGATGGGAGCAGCAACTTTACCCTGGCTAATATCTGACCCAGGCAATGCATGATGGGTAAAATAGCATCTACACATCAGAAGAATTGTTATAGCAATAAGCTGTTATTCCAGCACAGAATCAGGCCATTAGAGCTGATCAGATCTCACCCTGTAAAAGCAAATGGGGTATATTCATAACCTGTTAACCCAGATTCTCCTCCTTCTATTTAAGGATTTTTTTGATGCAGGATGTATTAGTGACCGTTCCTCTTGCTATCGAGCATATTTATTTTAATTTTTACACTGCACCATATTTTCCTCATAGCAAACCTTTAAATATTAAATAAGTTAAAGGAGCACTATAGTGAAACATGGCCCAATGATAAAAACCCATATAAATATGCTAGATTGCGGGGCCAGGTGTCACTTATACAACCGGGATCAAGAAATATCCAGCCATGCTTGTTTTGACGCTGGCAAGGTATGTATAGCAGCCAATTGGCGGGGTGTCACGCAAGGGGGCATCCCAAATTGGAGGGCAGTTTTGTTCCTCTCTGCTAGGGCATCCCAGATCGGGATGCAGTGTGTATCAACTGGAATCACCCGCAATCTCACCTTTACCTTGTTCCCACAGAGCATGTGACCTGATCAGCCCATCAGGAATGTTCATTTCTTTCGGAAATTCTTTCCCCTCCCACGTCAGTGCGGTAAAAAATCTGATTGGAGCGTATGACACCGCCCTCATACCCGCACACCTCTAGCTGTGGGCGTGGCTACGCTGGCGATTCAGAAAGGCGTGGCATGGGTGGGCACCTAGCTAGAGGTATGCTGGGAATGTGGCTGTGGCATACCTCGCTAGAGGTATGTGACATGAGGCTGTGGGCCCTTGGCCCTCGTGGTGAAAAGTCAAATTGAGCCCCTGTAAAGCGGACCAAAACTCAGGGGTGGAATTGCTTGCATAGTGGGTATCATAGATTGGGATGCTCCAGGGATAGTAAATCAGCTAGGGTGGGCAACCTAAGAACAGGACAAAACCCAGCACTTCCTCCCCTGAAATCAAAATCGAGATTCCCTGTTGTGTGGAACCCCACCATTCAAGGAGACGTGGGCACCAGCTGTGGTGTTGCCCTCCCAGTCCGCCGCTAATCAAGTGCTGTCACACACCCCAAAAGCCTGCCCTGTCAGTGCCCCCCCGGAAGGTGGGGGCCCCCGGCAGCTGCTCCTCCTTGCCGGATGCTGACGCCGGCCCTGCCAAGCATTTCTAAATGGCTAATGTGGCCACGCAGGGGTGTGGCAAGTGACACATGCTCCACTGAGCTCGGAGCGGCAAGAAAAATCTGAAAGGAATGCCAGCCACTGATTGGCTCATGCATTGTGGGGATGAAAGAAAAGTGCGTTTTGAGTGATCCCTGGGGATACACACAGTGGGGCATCCCAAATCAGGATGCCTCAAGCAGAAGGGATAAATCAGGTTTTGTTTCTCTTTAATTCAATTTCATTTCAAACAAAGCTTTTTATATATCTATTTGTCCAATTGATTTTCCAGTCAATGGTGGTGAATGTCACAATCCAGCACTACGTGTAACAATGGAGGAGAGCTGCTGTATAACCATCATGAGGCTCCCGTATTCACAGTCTGCTCTATTTTTATGCTGCTCCACTATAACAGAATTACAAACCATTAACTTATTTTCCTGCTCTTTTAAGGAACTTCCATCCTGCATTCACTGCAATCAGACCCAACGGCTTATTACTTGAGTGTTTACTGGAACCAACCATGTCATTTGTCGGGAAACTGGCGAGCAAATGAAACTGTAGAATGTAGGGGAAGGGTAAAAATGGTGTTTTTTGCTTTACAATGCAACTGTAGCATATGGTGTGGACTAGGATGGTGCTATATGTTAATAGTAATATTATATTAATTATGTACAGTAATAGGGAGACCACAGGGTTCTAGCATACCTTGCTACTTGCCAGGTATACTATGCTACTTGTCCCTCCAAATCAGGGACAGTTGGAAAGTAGGGTCCTAGGTTTGTCACTTTAGATTAGACCCTGCAAGGCATTGGAACACCTCTGAACTTGGGTCTCTCTTCAAAAGTGGTACAGTTGCTATGTGGCATCTCCACAGGGACCCTAACAATATGGGATGCCCTGCTGATTGAAACCCCCAGGATCGCCCTCATACTCATCTTGGGAATCAATTCCATGGGCAGGGGTGGACTGGCCATAGGGAGCCCAGGGCGAATATCCAGTGAGCCACATTGCTTTAGGGTCATTTGGGCTGGGTGTAAGACGCTCCAGCAAAGACACCTCAGTCCATGTTCTACCCCTGCAATACAATAGGAGAAGGCTTGGTAGGAAAAGTTTGTCTGTTTGCTGATGATACAAAGGTTAGTAATAGGGTGGATATTCCTGGAGGTGTCTGCAACATGGAAAATGATTTAGCTTTACTGGATAGATGGTCAAAACTGTGGAAACTAGAGTTTAATGTCTCTAAATGTAAAATCCTGCACTTGGGTAGAAGGAATCCCTGCTCTGAGTACTGTATGCGCAGCACTGTGTTAGCCAGGACCTCGGAGGAGAGAGATTTAGGGATACTGATTACTGATAGCTGCAAGATGAGTGGACAGTGTAGCCAGGCAGTGGGAAAAGCAAGCAGGATGCTCGGCTGCATAGCTCGAGGCATCACCAGTAGGAAGAGGGAGGTTGTGATGCCGCTGTATAGAGCCCTGGTGAGGCCACAGCTAGAATACTGTGTGCAGTTCTGGAGACCTTACCTGCAAAAAGACATTATTCAAATAGAACGTGTCCAAAGGCGGGCGACGAAAATGGTGGAAGGACTTAAACTTAAAACTTATCAGGAGAGACTTAAATAACTTAATTTGTACAGTCTGGAGGAAAGAAGGGAGAGGGGGGACATGATTGAGACCTTTAAATATGTGAAAGGATTGAATAAGGTTCAGGAGGGAAGTGTTTTTAAGAAGAAGCTTAATGATAGAACAAGGGGGCACAACCTGAAGCTAGTCGGGGGAAGATCAGGAGCAATGTTAGAAAATATTATTTTACAGAAAGAGTAGTAGATGCTTGGAACAAACTTCCAGCAGAGGTAGTTGAAAAATCAACAGTCACTGAATTTAAACATGCCTGGGATAAGCACACATCTATCCTAAGATAAAGAATACATACAGTATACACATAAGGGCAGACTAGATGGACCGTATGGTCTCCTTCTGCCATCAACCTTCTATGTTTCTATGTTTCTAGTCTTAGCATTATGGCTGTGGGGGGCATCCCCACCTCTACCACTGTGTTTTCCTCTAAGCTTTACTACCATCACATGACATATCTCCTTCTGCCCATCATCTGTTCCTGCAATGCTATAGCATCAGCAACTTATTTAGCTGGTAAGTTGTACTTTCTGCCATCTTTCCCTCTTAGCCTCCTCGGCAAATAATATACTGATGCACTTTCATTCTAATTTAGAGACAAATACAAAAGTATTTTACTGCCCGTCCCATCAATAACTAGAATCCTAACACATGCAAAGAGCGAGTATCATCTAACGAAGGCTTTTATCCTGAGAGCAACCACTAAAACTTGAAGAGCTCTCCATCCCATGTGAAGAGCTCTATGTGTCGGTTGGCCATCATTCTGTAAAGTTTGGAGAGCCCTCAACCTCAACCCACAATCAAGTGTGAAAATTCTATTTCAATCTATTACTTTATAATTATCTTTATTTCAAATCCCTTTTTTTTTATTTTTCACACCTGATTGAGGTTTCAAGTGGAGACAATCTCTGAATAAGATGCAGGTATAGACCAATAAGGCATTTTCAGCAAATTATGATAATAATTCCCCCTTCCTCCAGGTAATCCACATGAGTTATGAGCTCCCCTATTTACCTCCCTCAAAGCTATCTCTATAACCATTATTAATATATTATCTGCTCCTCATACTGTCTGTATTATGTTGTGTGTGGGAATTCTATTTGTCTCCATCTGTCAGAGATCTGCTCTCCTTTCAGCTCTCTATAGGGTTCATTCGGCAACGTATATTTTTTACGCACGTTTTTCTTGAGAGGAGAAGTTTTTTTTTTAATGTGCACAGCTAAATATGATGATGAAGAAAAAGTTTTCTCTCAAAAAAATGAAGACATGTGAGTTAATAAAATAAGGTGCTGGATCAACCCTTATCCCAAGAAAATGGCAGCAACATTAGCTGTTGTCACCAGTGACCACACCATAGTGTTTAGCTGGCCAGCACCTCTATCAGGAATCCACCTCTGCTGTGTAAAAGGCCAAAATAGCTGTGGCAGCCAAAATAGGGAAGGGAAAAATCTGCTACTGCTGTCCGATACAGGTGTGTGCCATGCTGTGCCTCTATCATGTGTCTTCTCCTAAGATGGGGTAATGAGGGGTCTGTTTTATGACTTGTACTAGAGATGAGCGAACTTTTGAAAAATTCGATTCGACTGATTCGCCGAATTTTCCGACAAAAATCGTTTCGACCCGAATAAATTCGCGACGAATCGCTATTAAAAACGGCTATTTCTGAGCCTCCTACAGCCTCAATAGGGTTGTAAACCATTCAGCCTTGCTGTAACACGCACAGGATGCGTGCTGGGTTTGTTAAATAATACTTTGAAGAAATATCACATGCAGATCAGAGGCATCGCTAATAGAATCGCAGAGCGGCACAATTGCAGAGAGTTGAAGTGGCATCACTATGAGGGGCAGAAGGAGCCCAAATATACACTGGAGTTGGCCTCAGGAGCCCAAAAATTGGATGAATCACACCCTGGAGTTGGCAGAAGTTGGCAGCAGCAGCAGCAGGAGCCCAAATATACACTGGAGTTGGCTTCAGGAGCCCAAAAATTGGATGAATCACACCCTGGAGTTGGCAGAAGTTGGCAGCAGCAGGAGCAGGAGCCCAAATATACACTGGAGTTGGCCTCAGGAGCCCAAAAATTGGATGAATCACACCCTGGAGTTGGCAGAAGTTGGCAGTAGTAGCAGCAGGAGCCCAAATATACACTGGAGTTGGCTTCAGGAGCCCAAAAATTGGATGAATCACACCCTGGAGTTGGCAGAAGTTGGCAGTAGCAGCAGCAGGAGCCCAAATATACACTGGAGTTGGCCTCAGGAGCCCAAAAATTGGATGAATCACACCCTGGAGTTGGCAGAAGTTGGCAGTAGTAGCAGCAGGAGCCCAAATATACACTGGAGTTGGCTTCAGGAGCCCAAAAATTGGATGAATCACACCCTGGAGTTGGCAGAAGTTGGCAGTAGCAGCAGCAGGAGCCCAAATATACACTGGAGTTGGCTTCAGGAGCCCAAAAATTGGATGAATCACACCCTGGAGTTGGCAGGAGTTGACAGTAGCAGCAGCAGGAGCCCAAATATACACTGGAGTTGGCTTCAGGAGCCCAAAAATTGGATGAATCACACCCTGGAGTTGGCAGAAGTTGGCAGCAGCAGCAGCAGCAGCAGGAGCCCAAATATACACTGGAGTTGGCTTCAGGAGCCCAAAAATTGGATGAATCACACCCTGGAGTTGGCAGGAGTTGACAGTAGCAGCAGCAGGAGCCCAAATATACACTGGAGTTGGCCTCAGGAGCCCAAAAATTGGATGAATCACACCCTGGAGTTGGCAGGAGTTGACAGTAGCAGCAGCAGGAGCCCAAATATACACTGGAGTTGGCTTCAGGAGCCCAAAAATTGGATGAATCACACCCTGGAGTTGGCAGAAGTTGGCAGCAGCAGCAGCAGCAGCAGGAGCCCAAATATACACTGGAGTTGGCTTCAGGAGCCCAAAAATTGGATGAATCACACCCTGGAGTTGGCAGGAGTTGACAGTAGCAGCAGCAGGAGCCCAAATATACACTGGAGTTGGCTTCAGGAGCCCAAAAATTGGATGAATCACACCCTGGAGTTGGCAGAAGTTGGCAGCAGCAGCAGCAGCAGGAGCCCAAATATACACTGGAGTTGGCTTCAGGAGCCCAAAAATTGGATGAATCACACCCTGGAGTTGGCAGAAGTTGGCAGTAGTAGCAGCAGGAGCCCAAATATACACTGGAGTTGGCTTCAGGAGCCCAAAAATTGGATGAATCACACCCTGGAGTTGGCAGAAGTTGGCAGTAGCAGCAGCAGGAGCCCAAATATACACTGGAGTTGGCTTCAGGAGCCCAAAAATTGGATGAATCACACCCTGGAGTTGGCAGGAGTTGACAGTAGCAGCAGCAGGAGCCCAAATATACACTGGAGTTGGCTTCAGGAGCCCAAAAATTGGATGAATCACACCCTGGAGTTGGCAGAAGTTGGCAGCAGCAGCAGCAGCAGGAGCCCAAATATACACTGGAGTTGGCTTCAGGAGCCCAAAAATTGGATGAATCACACCCTGGAGTTGGCAGGAGTTGACAGTAGCAGCAGCAGGAGCCCAAATATACACTGGAGTTGGCCTCAGGAGCCCAAAAATTGGATGAATCACACCCTGGAGTTGGCAGGAGTTGACAGTAGCAGCAGCAGGAGCCCAAATATACACTGGAGTTGGCTTCAGGAGCCCAAAAATTGGATGAATCACACCCTGGAGTTGGCAGAAGTTGGCAGCAGCAGCAGCAGCAGGAGCCCAAATATACACTGGAGTTGGCTTCAGGAGCCCAAAAATTGGATGAATCACACCCTGGAGTTGGCAGGAGTTGACAGTAGCAGCAGCAGGAGCCCAAATATACACTGGAGTTGGCTTCAGGAGCCCAAAAATTGGATGAATCACACCCTGGAGTTGGCAGAAGTTGGCAGCAGCAGCAGCAGCAGGAGCCCAAATATACACTGGAGTTGGCTTCAGGAGCCCAAAAATTGGATGAATCACACCCTGGAGTTGGCAGAAGTTGGCAGTAGCAGCAGCAGGAGCCCAAATATACACTGGAGTTGGCTTCAGGAGCCCAAAAATTGGATGAATCACACCCTGGAGTTGGCAGAAGTTGGCAGCAGCAGCAGCAGCAGGAGCCCAAATATACACTGGAGTTGGCTTCAGGAGCCCAAAAATTGGATGAATCACACCCTGGAGTTGGCAGGAGTTGACAGTAGCAGCAGCAGGAGCCCACATATACACTGGAGTTGGCCTCAGGAGCCCAAAAATTGGATGAATCACACCCTGGAGTTGGCAGGAGTTGACAGTAGCAGCAGCAGGAGCCCAAATATACACTGGAGTTGGCCTCAGGAGCCCAAAAATTGGATGAATCACACCCTGGAGTTGGCAGGAGTTGACAGTAGCAGCAGCAGGAGCCCAAATATACACTGGAGTTGGCTTCAGGAGCCCAAAAATTGGATGAATCACACCCTGGAGTTGGCAGAAGTTGGCAGCAGCAGCAGCAGCAGGAGCCCAAATATACACTGGAGTTGGCTTCAGGAGCCCAAAAATTGGATGAATCACACCCTGGAGTTGGCAGGAGTTGACAGTAGCAGCAGCAGGAGCCCAAATATACACTGGAGTTGGCTTCAGGAGCCCAAAAATTGGATGAATCACACCCTGGAGTTGGCAGAAGTTGGCAGCAGCAGCAGCAGCAGGAGCCCAAATATACACTGGAGTTGGCTTCAGGAGCCCAAAAATTGGATGAATCACACCCTGGAGTTGGCAGGAGTTGACAGTAGCAGCAGCAGGAGCCCACATATACACTGGAGTTGGCTTCAGGAGCCCAAAAATTGGATGAATCACACCCTGGAGTTGGCAGAAGTTGGCAGCAGCAGCAGCAGCAGGAGCCCAAATATACACTGGAGTTGGCTTCAGGAGCCCAAAAATTGGATGAATCACACCCTGGAGTTGGCAGAAGTTGGCAGTAGCAGCAGCAGGAGCCCAAATATACACTGGAGTTGGCTTCAGGAGCCCAAAAATTGGATGAATCACACCCTGGAGTTGGCAGAAGTTGGCAGCAGCAGCAGCAGCAGGAGCCCAAATATACACTGGAGTTGGCTTCAGGAGCCCAAAAATTGGATGAATCACACCCTGGAGTTGGCAGGAGTTGACAGTAGCAGCAGCAGGAGCCCAAATATACACTGGAGTTGGCCTCAGGAGCCCAAAAATTGGATGAATCACACCCTGGAGTTGGCAGGAGTTGACAGTAGTAGCAGCAGGAGCCCAAATATACACTGGAGTTGGCTTCAGGAGCCCAAAAATTGGATGAATCACACCCTGGAGTTGGCAGAAGTTGGCAGTAGCAGCAGCAGGAGCCCAAATATACACTGGAGTTGGCTTCAGGAGCCCAAAAATTGGATGAATCACACCCTGGAGTTGGCAGAAGTTGGCAGTAGCAGCAGCAGGAGCCCAAAAAATGGCCTAAAGACATAAATATGTTTTGCACCATTTGTAAAGTGTAAAACGTGGCACCATGCTGAATCTAGTCGCATGCATCAGGCATTGGTGGGTGGAAATCCTGGCTGATCCATCCCTGATTCATTTTGACAAAGGTGAGTCTCTCCACATTTTTAGTTGACAGACGAGTTCTCCTCGCCGTAACTATGGCCCCCGCCGCACTAAACACCCGCTCAGATGGCACGCTACTTGCCGGGCAGGACAGCTTTTCCAGGGCAAACTCTGCTAGTTGCGGCCACAAATCAAGTTTGGCTGCCCAGAAGTCCAGCGGATCCTCAAGGTGTGTTGGCATGGTCATGTCAAAGTATGACATGACCTGCTGGTTCAGGTCCTGCTCCAGGTCTTCCTGCTGCTCATGAGTAGCCTCACTATGCGGGTGTAGAAAGCTACTCATTAGCGACTGAAGACTGAGGCTGCTGCTGCTGATGGAGCTTCTGCTGCTGCTGCTGCCAACCCCCCCAGCGGCCATGGCAGTGGAAGGTGAGCGCAGAGGTCCCCTCGAGTCAGACCTGCGAGAGTATGGACCATGGCGCAGATAGGCATCGGCCAACTGCCTACGTAGAATGTCTTTGTAGTAGTTGAGTTTGTCCTCCCTCTCGGTGGGTTTAAAAAATGCCCCCATTTTGTGCCGGAAGCGAGGGTCCAATAAGGTGGACAGCCAGAAGTCATCCCGCCGACAGATGGAAACAATTCTGGGGTCACTACGCAAGCATGTGAGCATGCTTCGTGCCATTTGCGCAAGTGACTCGGATGGACTACCTGTCTCCATCTCCACTGCATACTGCCACGGTGTGCCCGGGTCCTCTGTCTCTCCTTCCTCAAAAACCTCTAGCTCCTCTGGCTGCTCCTGCTCCTCCTCTCCTGTCCGCTGACTAGATAAACCAGCCATTTCGCCAAGCCTAAACTGTGTTTCGTTGGGCAACTCCTCCTCCTCCTCTTCCTCCTCCTCCTCCTCCAGTTCAGCTCCAACGGGGTTCATGTGGCCGTAAGATGTAAACGCCATGTCTCCAGTGCCCTGACCAGCCATGGTTTCCAACATGTGCTGTAGTACATGAAGCAGTGGAATCACGTCGTTCATCCCGTAATCCTGCCGACTGACAAATAAAGTGGCTTCCTCAAAGGGCCTGAGCAAACGGCAGGTGTCACGTATGAGCTGCCACTGGTTGACATTGAAGTTACACAGGGGAGTCCCCCTATCTGCTTGGATCATCAGGAAATCCGTGATGGCTTTTCTCTGTTCATATAATCGGTCCAACATGTGAAGGGTGGAATTCCAACGGGTGGAAACATCGCAAATCAGACTATGTTGGGGGATACCATTCTGACGCTGTAGCTCAAGAAGGGTGTGTTTGGCGGTGTAGGAGTGGCTGAAGTGCATGCAAAGTTTCCGTGAAGTTGTTAGGATGTCCTGCAGATGGGGGGAACACTTCAGAAACCGCTTGACAACCAGATTGAAGACGTGAGCCATGCAGGGGGCATGGGTCAGGCTTCCTTGGCGCAGCGCAGACAAAATGTTCTTCCCATTGTCGGTAACCATGATTCCCATTTTAAGTTTTCTCGGAGTAAGCCATGTTTGGATTTCCTGATGAATACATTTAAGCAGTTCCTCCCCTGTGTGACTCCGTTCGCCAAGACAAACCATGTGAAGCACTGCGTGACACCTCCGTGCCCTGCACACATGGTAGACTGGAGGGGCACTGAGACTTGAGCCTACAGTGGAGGGTGAGGAGATGGCGGAGGATGAGGAGGCCGAGTCGCACGGTGTCACAGGCCCAATGGGCAGAGAGCGCGGAGGCCGAAGCGGCGTGACCTGTCCAAGTTGCTGCTGCAAAGGGACCACATTCACCCAGTGGGCCGTAAACGACATGTACTGCCCCTGACCGTAGTTACAGCTCCAGATGTCGGCGCTGCCATGTATTTTGCTACACACCGACAGGCTCAAGGACTGGCCCACCTTCTGTTCAACAAAAGTGTGCAGCGCTGGTACTGCCTTCTTGGCAAAGAAATGACGGCTTGGGACTCTCCACCTCGGCTCGGCACAAGCCATCAGTTCTCTGAAAGGTGCAGATTCCACCACCTGAAAAGGGAGCGACTGCAGCACCAGCAACTTGGACAGGAGCACATTCAGCTTCTGCGCCGTAGGATGAGTGGGCGCATACTGCTGTCTCTTGGACATGGCTTCGCTGATGGATTGCTGGCGGGATGCATGACTTGGAGGAGGAGGAGGAGGAGCAGGAGCGACAGAGGATGGGTGTGACGCACAGCTGCCTTCGGCTGAGGTGCTGGAGCCTTGGCTGGCAGAAATTGGGAGCTCACTTGGTGAGGAAGCAGACTGGACCACCCCTTGGGAGCCTCGGTTCTCCCAGGTCGTTTTATGGTGACGCATCATATGTTGACGCAGGGCCGTGGTGCCAACATTTGGACCCTGGCCACGCTTCACCTTTTGCCTACATATCTTGCATGTGGCCATGTTACCCTCCTGCGGATGCCTCAGGAAAAACTGCCACACTGCCGAGTAGCTACTTTTCCCACCCCCTGGCCTCACTGATTCACTGCTGCTGTTGCCAACTCCAGGAACCCCTGCTCCACTACCTCCCGATAAGGTAGACTGCCGCACAGCAGGTGCTCTACCCCGGCCCCGGCCCCGGCCGGCTCCAGCCTTTGGAATTGTGCCCCCATGCTGACTGCTACCACCTTGCTGCCTCAGCTGCTGACTCCGGGGCAACCTGCGCCCCTCTTCTCCTGATGATGACGATGAAGCCCCTTCATCACCCGGCTCCCAAGTGCGATCGGCTTCATCGTCATCATCATCATCATCACCGGGTTGTGGCTGTACGTCACTGATGTTCGTGGATTCGTCAACAGTGTCTGGCGCAGGAGCTGGAACGCTCGCAGCACCCACGACACTGTCCACATCACTATTTGTCTGCCTAGCTAAAGAAGCCACCTCCATTTCTTGGCTGGGCAGTAGCTGCTGACTGTCCTCCTGTATCTGATCGTCCTCCTCACTAAAGAGTGGAGCTGAACCCAAAGCATAGGATACGTCGCTGGGGGAGGGAACGGCGTAGGACAGAGGCAATGGGAGGACAGGGACTGCTCTCGGGGCATGCCAACTCAGGGTTGTGTCAGAGGAACCTACCGACCCTAGACTGGGGGTCTCAGATGTAAGTTGTGATGATGTTGTTGATGAGCGCGTCAGCCAATCTACCACGGCAGATGCGTTACTGGTGGAGACCCGACCGCTAGCAGATACTGGCAGATTAGGTCTCTCAGCGTGACTCCTGCTGCTACTGGCCCCCAGTCTGATGCGAGCTCTGCCTGCGGAATCTTGGCCTCTGCCACTCCTCTTTTCACTTCCAGGCACTTGTCTGCCCGACATAGTCTAACTGGCGTGGTAGTAGGTGATATTTTAAGAACCCCCAGGCAGCAGTGGGTCTATATAAAACAGAATATAATGCACACCAAAAGTGAGCAGTAACACTCAGCCTCCAACAGGCCTGCTTAGTGTAAATAAGAGAGCTGCTTAGTGTAAATAAAGAGGGGTATGCTATGTTACAGAATGGGATGCCTCAACAGAAGTGCACCTGGCAGGCAGCAGTAAGCCTATGCCCAGCAAAAGTGTCTTATAATATAAATATAATAAGAGCAAATGCTTATATGGTCTTAAACAGAGGCTGCTTTAGTCACAGAATGGGATGCCCTGGGCAGGAATGGACCTGGCAGGGTCCAGTAGGGCTTTGGCCAGCAAAAGTGTCTTTATCAGGCTAATTTCAAATATGATAAGAGCAAATGCTTATATGGTCTTAAACAGAGGCTGCTGTAGTCACAGAATGGGATGCCCCGGGCAGGAATCGACCTGGCAGGGTCCAGTAGGGCTTTGGCCAGCAAAAGTGTCTTTATCAGGCCTGATTTCTATGAGAATAAGTGCAAATGTTTATTATGCTATTAAATAGAGGCTGCTTTAGTCACAGAATGGGATGCCAGTGCCACAAAAACCAGAGAGCATGCACAGCAAAAGTGTCTTTATCAGGCCTCATTTCTATGAGAATAAGTGCAAATGTTTATTATGCTATTAAATAGAGGCTGCTTTAGTCACAGAATGGGATGCCAGTGCCACAAAAACCAGAGAGCATGCCCAGCAAAAGTGTCTTTATCAGGCCTGATTTCTATGAGAATAAGTGCAAATGTTTATTATGCTATTAAATAGAGGCTGCTTTAGTCACAGAATGGGATGCCAGTGCCACAAAAACCAGAGAGCATGCCCAGCAAAAGTGTCTTTATCAGGCCTGATTTCTATGAGAATAAGTGCAAATGTTTATTGTGCTATTAAATAGAGGCTGCTTTAGTCACAGAATGGGATGCCAGTGCCACAAAAACCAGAGAGCATGCCCAGCAAAAGTGTCTTTATCAGGCCTGATTTCTATGAGAATAAGTGCAAATGTTTATTGTGCTATTAAATAGAGGCTGCTTTAGTCACAGAATGGGATGCCAGTGCCACAAAAACCAGAGAGCATGCCCAGCAAAAGTGTCTTTATCAGGCCTGATTTCTATGAGAATAAGTGCAAATGTTTATTATGCTATTAAATAGAGGCTGCTTTAGTCACAGAATGGGATGCCAGTGCCACAAAAACCAGAGAGCATGCCCAGCAAAAGTGTCTTTATCAGGCCTGATTTCTATGAGAATAAGTGCAAATGTTTATTATGCTATTAAATAGAGGCTGCTTTAGTCACAGAATGGGATGCCAGTGCCACAAAAACCAGAGAGCATGCCCAGCAAAAGTGTCTTTATCAGGCCTGATTTCTATGAGAATAAGTGCAAATGTTTATTGTGCTATTAAATAGAGGCTGCTTTAGTCACAGAATGGGATGCCAGTGCCACAAAAACCAGAGAGCATGCCCAGCAAAAGTGTCTTTATCAGGCCTGATTTCTATGAGAATAAGTGCAAATGTTTATTGTGCTATTAAATAGAGGCTGCTTTAGTCACAGAATGGGATGCCAGTGCCACAAAAACCAGAGAGCATGCCCAGCAAAAGTGTCTTTATCAGGCCTGATTTCTATGAGAATAAGTGCAAATGTTTATTATGCTATTAAATAGAGGCTGCTTTAGTCACAGAATGGGATGCCAGTGCCACAAAAACCAGAGAGCATGCCCAGCAAAAGTGTCTTTATCAGGCCTGATTTCTATGAGAATAAGTGCAAATGTTTATTATGCTATTAAATAGAGGCTGCTTTAGTCACAGAATGGGATGCCAGTGCCACAAAAACCAGAGAGCATGCCCAGCAAAAGTGTCTTTATCAGGCCTGATTTCTATGAGAATAAGTGCAAATGTTTATTATGCTATTAAATAGAGGCTGCTTTAGTCACAGAATGGGATGCCAGTGCCACAAAAACCAGAGAGCATGCCCAGCAAAAGTGTCTTTATCAGGCCTGATTTCTATGAGAATAAGTGCAAATGTTTATTATGCTATTAAATAGAGGCTGCTTTAGTCACAGAATGGGATGCCAGTGCCACAAAAACCAGAGAGCATGCCCAGCAAAAGTGTCTTTATCAGGCCTGATTTCTATGAGAATAAGTGCAAATGTTTATTATGCTATTAAATAGAGGCTGCTTTAGTCACAGAATGGGATGCCAGTGCCACAAAAACCAGAGAGCATGCCCAGCAAAAGTGTCTTTATCAGGCCTGATTTCTATGAGAATAAGTGCAAATGTTTATTATGCTATTAAATAGAGGCTGCTTTAGTCACAGAATGGGATGCCAGTGCCACAAAAACCAGAGAGCATGCCCAGCAAAAGTGTCTTTATCAGGCCTGATTTCTATGAGAATAAGTGCAAATGTTTATTATGCTATTAAATAGAGGCTGCTTTAGTCACAGAATGGGATGCCAGTGCCACAAAAACCAGAGAGCATGCCCAGCAAAAGTGTCTTTATCAGGCCTGATTTCTATGAGAATAAGTGCAAATGTTTATTATGCTATTAAATAGAGGCTGCTTTAGTCACAGAATGGGATGCCAGTGCCACAAAAACCAGAGAGCATGCCCAGCAAAAGTGTCTTTATCAGGCCTGATTTCTATGAGAATAAGTGCAAATGTTTATTGTGCTATTAAATAGAGGCTGCTTTAGTCACAGAATGGGATGCCAGTGCCACAAAAACCAGAGAGCATGCCCAGCAAAAGTGTCTTTATCAGGCCTGATTTCTATGAGAATAAGTGCAAATGTTTATTATGCTATTAAATAGAGGCTGCTTTAGTCACAGAATGGGATGCCAGTGCCACAAAAACCAGAGAGCATGCCCAGCAAAAGTGTCTTTATCAGGCCTGATTTCTATGAGAATAAGTGCAAATGTTTATTATGCTATTAAATAGAGGCTGCTTTAGTCACAGAATGGGATGCCAGTGCCACAAAAACCAGAGAGCATGCCCAGCAAAAGTGTCTTTATCAGGCCTGATTTCTATGAGAATAAGTGCAAATGTTTATTATGCTATTAAATAGAGGCTGCTTTAGTCACAGAATGGGATGCCAGTGCCACAAAAACCAGAGAGCATGCCCAGCAAAAGTGTCTTTATCAGGCCTGATTTCTATGAGAATAAGTGCAAATGTTTATTATGCTATTAAATAGAGGCTGCTTTAGTCACAGAATGGGATGCCAGTGCCACAAAAACCAGAGAGCATGCCCAGCAAAAGTGTCTTTATCAGGCCTGATTTCTATAAGAATAAGTGCAAATGTTTATTATGCTATTAAATAGAGGCTGCTTTAGTCACAGAATGGGATGCCAGTGCCACAAAAACCAGAGAGCATGCCCAGCAAAAGTGTCTTTATCAGGCCTGATTTCTATGAGAATAAGTGCAAATGTTTATTGTGCTATTAAATAGAGGCTGCTTTAGTCACAGAATGGGATGCCAGTGCCACAAAAACCAGAGAGCATGCCCAGCAAAAGTGTCTTTATCAGGCCTGATTTCTATGAGAATAAGTGCAAATGTTTATTATGCTATTAAATAGAGGCTGCTTTAGTCACAGAATGGGATGCCAGTGCCACAAAAACCAGAGAGCATGCCCAGCAAAAGTGTCTTTATCAGGCCTGATTTCTATGAGAATAAGTGCAAATGTTTATTATGCTATTAAATAGAGGCTGCTTTAGTCACAGAATGGGATGCCAGTGCCACAAAAACCAGAGAGCATGCCCAGCAAAAGTGTCTTTATCAGGCCTGATTTCTATGAGAATAAGTGCAAATGTTTATTGTGCTATTAAATAGAGGCTGCTTTAGTCACAGAATGGGATGCCAGTGCCACAAAAACCAGAGAGCATGCCCAGCAAAAGTGTCTTTATCAGGCCTGATTTCTATGAGAATAAGTGCAAATGTTTATTGTGCTATTAAATAGAGGCTGCTTTAGTCACAGAATGGGATGCCAGTGCCACAAAAACCAGAGAGCATGCCCAGCAAAAGTGTCTTTATCAGGCCTGATTTCTATGAGAATAAGTGCAAATGTTTATTATGCTATTAAATAGAGGCTGCTTTAGTCACAGAATGGGATGCCAGTGCCACAAAAACCAGAGAGCATGCCCAGCAAAAGTGTCTTTATCAGGCCTGATTTCTATGAGAATAAGTGCAAATGTTTATTATGCTATTAAATAGAGGCTGCTTTAGTCACAGAATGGGATGCCAGTGCCACAAAAACCAGAGAGCATGCCCAGCAAAAGTGTCTTTATCAGGCCTGATTTCTATGAGAATAAGTGCAAATGTTTATTATGCTATTAAATAGAGGCTGCTTTAGTCACAGAATGGGATGCCAGTGCCAGAAAAACCAGAGAGCATGCACAGCAAAAGTGTCTTTATCAGGCCTGATTTCTATGAGAATAAGTGCAAATGTTTATTATGCTATTAAATAGAGGCTGCTTTAGTCACAGAATGGGATGCCAGTGCCACAAAAACCAGAGAGCATGCCCAGCAAAAGTGTCTTTATCAGGCCTGATTTCTATGAGAATAAGTGCAAATGTTTATTATGCTATTAAATAGAGGCTGCTTTAGTCACAGAATGGGATGCCAGTGCCACAAAAACCAGAGAGCATGCCCAGCAAAAGTGTCTTTATCAGGCCTGATTTCTATGAGAATAAGTGCAAATGTTTATTATGCTATTAAATAGAGGCTGCTTTAGTCACAGAATGGGATGCCAGTGCCACAAAAACCAGAGAGCATGCCCAGCAAAAGTGTCTTTATCAGGCCTGATTTCTATGAGAATAAGTGCAAATGTTTATTATGCTATTAAATAGAGGCTGCTTTAGTCACAGAATGGGATGCCAGTGCCACAAAAACCAGAGAGCATGCCCAGCAAAAGTGTCTTTATCAGGCCTGATTTCTATGAGAATAAGTGCAAATGTTTATTATGCTATTAAATAGAGGCTGCTTTAGTCACAGAATGGGATGCCAGTGCCACAAAAACCAGAGAGCATGCCCAGCAAAAGTGTCTTTATCAGGCCTGATTTCTATGAGAATAAGTGCAAATGTTTATTATGCTATTAAATAGAGGCTGCTTTAGTCACAGAATGGGATGCCAGTGCCACAAAAACCAGAGAGCATGCCCAGCAAAAGTGTCTTTATCAGGCCTGATTTCTATGAGAATAAGTGCAAATGTTTATTATGCTATTAAATAGAGGCTGCTTTAGTCACAGAATGGGATGCCAGTGCCACAAAAACCAGAGAGCATGCCCAGCAAAAGTGTCTTTATCAGGCCTGATTTCTATGAGAATAAGTGCAAATGTTTATTATGCTATTAAATAGAGGCTGCTTTAGTCACAGAATGGGATGCCAGTGCCACAAAAACCAGAGAGCATGCCCAGCAAAAGTGTCTTTATCAGGCCTGATTTCTATGAGAATAAGTGCAAATGTTTATTATGCTATTAAATAGAGGCTGCTTTAGTCACAGAATGGGATGCCAGTGCCACAAAAACCAGAGAGCATGCCCAGCAAAAGTGTCTTTATCAGGCCTGATTTCTATGAGAATAAGTGCAAATGTTTATTATGCTATTAAATAGAGGCTGCTTTAGTCACAGAATGGGATGCCAGTGCCACAAAAACCAGAGAGCATGCCCAGCAAAAGTGTCTTTATCAGGCCTGATTTCTATGAGAATAAGTGCAAATGTTTATTATGCTATTAAATAGAGGCTGCTTTAGTCACAGAATGGGATGCCAGTGCCACAAAAACCAGAGAGCATGCCCAGCAAAAGTGTCTTTATCAGGCCTGATTTCTATGAGAATAAGTGCAAATGTTTATTATGCTATTAAATAGAGGCTGCTTTAGTCACAGAATGGGATGCCAGTGCCACAAAAACCAGAGAGCATGCCCAGCAAAAGTGTCTTTATCAGGCCTGATTTCTATGAGAATAAGTGCAAATGTTTATTATGCTATTAAATAGAGGCTGCTTTAGTCACAGAATGGGATGCCAGTGCCACAAAAACCAGAGAGCATGCCCAGCAAAAGTGTCTTTATCAGGCCTGATTTCTATGAGAATAAGTGCAAATGTTTATTATGCTATTAAATAGAGGCTGCTTTAGTCACAGAATGGGATGCCAGTGCCACAAAAACCAGAGAGCATGCCCAGCAAAAGTGTCTTTATCAGGCCTGATTTCTATGAGAATAAGTGCAAATGTTTATTGTGCTATTAAATAGAGGCTGCTTTAGTCACAGAATGGGATGCCAGTGCCACAAAAACCAGAGAGCATGCCCAGCAAAAGTGTCTTTATCAGGCCTGATTTCTATGAGAATAAGTGCAAATGTTTATTGTGCTATTAAATAGAGGCTGCTTTAGTCACAGAATGGGATGCCAGTGCCACAAAAACCAGAGAGCATGCCCAGCAAAAGTGTCTTTATCAGGCCTGATTTCTATGAGAATAAGTGCAAATGTTTATTATGCTATTAAATAGAGGCTGCTTTAGTCACAGAATGGGATGCCAGTGCCACAAAAACCAGAGAGCATGCCCAGCAAAAGTGTCTTTATCAGGCCTGATTTCTATGAGAATAAGTGCAAATGTTTATTATGCTATTAAATAGAGGCTGCTTTAGTCACAGAATGGGATGCCAGTGCCACAAAAACCAGAGAGCATGCCCAGCAAAAGTGTCTTTATCAGGCCTGATTTCTATGAGAATAAGTGCAAATGTTTATTATGCTATTAAATAGAGGCTGCTTTAGTCACAGAATGGGATGCCAGTGCCACAAAAACCAGAGAGCATGCCCAGCAAAAGTGTCTTTATCAGGCCTGATTTCTATGAGAATAAGTGCAAATGTTTATTATGCTATTAAATAGAGGCTGCTTTAGTCACAGAATGGGATGCCAGTGCCACAAAAACCAGAGAGCATGCCCAGCAAAAGTGTCTTTATCAGGCCTGATTTCTATGAGAATAAGTGCAAATGTTTATTGTGCTATTAAATAGAGGCTGCTTTAGTCACAGAATGGGATGCCAGTGCCACAAAAACCAGAGAGCATGCCCAGCAAAAGTGTCTTTATCAGGCCTGATTTCTATGAGAATAAGTGCAAATGTTTATTATGCTATTAAATAGAGGCTGCTTTAGTCACAGAATGGGATGCCAGTGCCACAAAAACCAGAGAGCATGCCCAGCAAAAGTGTCTTTATCAGGCCTGATTTCTATGAGAATAAGTGCAAATGTTTATTATGCTATTAAATAGAGGCTGCTTTAGTCACAGAATGGGATGCCAGTGCCACAAAAACCAGAGAGCATGCCCAGCAAAAGTGTCTTTATCAGGCCTGATTTCTATGAGAATAAGTGCAAATGTTTATTGTGCTATTAAATAGAGGCTGCTTTAGTCACAGAATGGGATGCCAGTGCCACAAAAACCAGAGAGCATGCCCAGCAAAAGTGTCTTTATCAGGCCTGATTTCTATGAGAATAAGTGCAAATGTTTATTATGCTATTAAATAGAGGCTGCTTTAGTCACAGAATGGGATGCCAGTGCCACAAAAACCAGAGAGCATGCCCAGCAAAAGTGTCTTTATCAGGCCTGATTTCTATGAGAATAAGTGCAAATGTTTATTATGCTATTAAATAGAGGCTGCTTTAGTCACAGAATGGGATGCCAGTGCCACAAAAACCAGAGAGCATGCCCAGCAAAAGTGTCTTTATCAGGCCTGATTTCTATGAGAATAAGTGCAAATGTTTATTATGCTATTAAATAGAGGCTGCTTTAGTCACAGAATGGGATGCCAGTGCCACAAAAACCAGAGAGCATGCCCAGCAAAAGTGTCTTTATCAGGCCTGATTTCTATGAGAATAAGTGCAAATGTTTATTATGCTATTAAATAGAGGCTGCTTTAGTCACAGAATGGGATGCCAGTGCCACAAAAACCAGAGAGCATGCACAGCAAAAGTGTCTTTATCAGGCCTGATTTCTATGAGAATAAGTGCAAATGTTTATTATGCTATTAAATAGAGGCTGCTTTAGTCACAGAATGGGATGCCAGTGCCACAAAAACCAGAGAGCATGCCCAGCAAAAGTGTCTTTATCAGGCCTGATTTCTATGAGAATAAGTGCAAATGTTTATTATGCTATTAAATAGAGGCTGCTTTAGTCACAGAATGGGATGCCAGTGCCACAAAAACCAGAGAGCATGCCCAGCAAAAGTGTCTTTATCAGGCCTGATTTCTATGAGAATAAGTGCAAATGTTTATTATGCTATTAAATAGAGGCTGCTTTAGTCACAGAATGGGATGCCAGTGCCACAAAAACCAGAGAGCATGCCCAGCAAAAGTGTCTTTATCAGGCCTGATTTCTATGAGAATAAGTGCAAATGTTTATTATGCTATTAAATAGAGGCTGCTTTAGTCACAGAATGGGATGCCAGTGCCACAAAAACCAGAGAGCATGCCCAGCAAAAGTGTCTTTATCAGGCCTGATTTCTATGAGAATAAGTGCAAATGTTTATTATGCTATTAAATAGAGGCTGCTTTAGTCACAGAATGGGATGCCAGTGCCACAAAAACCAGAGAGCATGCCCAGCAAAAGTGTCTTTATCAGGCCTGATTTCTATGAGAATAAGTGCAAATGTTTATTGTGCTATTAAATAGAGGCTGCTTTAGTCACAGAATGGGATGCCAGTGCCACAAAAACCAGAGAGCATGCCCAGCAAAAGTGTCTTTATCAGGCCTGATTTCTATGAGAATAAGTGCAAATGTTTATTATGCTATTAAATAGAGGCTGCTTTAGTCACAGAATGGGATGCCAGTGCCACAAAAACCAGAGAGCATGCCCAGCAAAAGTGTCTTTATCAGGCCTGATTTCTATGAGAATAAGTGCAAATGTTTATTATGCTATTAAATAGAGGCTGCTTTAGTCACAGAATGGGATGCCAGTGCCACAAAAACCAGAGAGCATGCCCAGCAAAAGTGTCTTTATCAGGCCTGATTTCTATGAGAATAAGTGCAAATGTTTATTGTGCTATTAAATAGAGGCTGCTTTAGTCACAGAATGGGATGCCAGTGCCACAAAAACCAGAGAGCATGCCCAGCAAAAGTGTCTTTATCAGGCCTGATTTCTATGAGAATAAGTGCAAATGTTTATTATGCTATTAAATAGAGGCTGCTTTAGTCACAGAATGGGATGCCAGTGCCACAAAAACCAGAGAGCATGCCCAGCAAAAGTGTCTTTATCAGGCCTGATTTCTATGAGAATAAGTGCAAATGTTTATTATGCTATTAAATAGAGGCTGCTTTAGTCACAGAATGGGATGCCAGTGCCACAAAAACCAGAGAGCATGCCCAGCAAAAGTGTCTTTATCAGGCCTGATTTCTATGAGAATAAGTGCAAATGTTTATTATGCTATTAAATAGAGGCTGCTTTAGTCACAGAATGGGATGCCAGTGCCACAAAAACCAGAGAGCATGCACAGCAAAAGTGTCTTTATCAGGCCTGATTTCTATGAGAATAAGTGCAAATGTTTATTATGCTATTAAATAGAGGCTGCTTTAGTCACAGAATGGGATGCCAGTGCCACAAAAACCAGAGAGCATGCCCAGCAAAAGTGTCTTTATCAGGCCTGATTTCTATGAGAATAAGTGCAAATGTTTATTATGCTATTAAATAGAGGCTGCTTTAGTCACAGAATGGGATGCCAGTGCCACAAAAACCAGAGAGCATGCCCAGCAAAAGTGTCTTTATCAGGCCTGATTTCTATGAGAATAAGTGCAAATGTTTATTATGCTATTAAATAGAGGCTGCTTTAGTCACAGAATGGGATGCCAGTGCCACAAAAACCAGAGAGCATGCCCAGCAAAAGTGTCTTTATCAGGCCTGATTTCTATGAGAATAAGTGCAAATGTTTATTATGCTATTAAATAGAGGCTGCTTTAGTCACAGAATGGGATGCCAGTGCCACAAAAACCAGAGAGCATGCCCAGCAAAAGTGTCTTTATCAGGCCTGATTTCTATGAGAATAAGTGCAAATGTTTATTATGCTATTAAATAGAGGCTGCTTTAGTCACAGAATGGGATGCCAGTGCCACAAAAACCAGAGAGCATGCCCAGCAAAAGTGTCTTTATCAGGCCTGATTTCTATGAGAATAAGTGCAAATGTTTATTGTGCTATTAAATAGAGGCTGCTTTAGTCACAGAATGGGATGCCAGTGCCACAAAAACCAGAGAGCATGCCCAGCAAAAGTGTCTTTATCAGGCCTGATTTCTATGAGAATAAGTGCAAATGTTTATTATGCTATTAAATAGAGGCTGCTTTAGTCACAGAATGGGATGCCAGTGCCACAAAAACCAGAGAGCATGCCCAGCAAAAGTGTCTTTATCAGGCCTGATTTCTATGAGAATAAGTGCAAATGTTTATTATGCTATTAAATAGAGGCTGCTTTAGTCACAGAATGGGATGCCAGTGCCACAAAAACCAGAGAGCATGCCCAGCAAAAGTGTCTTTATCAGGCCTGATTTCTATGAGAATAAGTGCAAATGTTTATTGTGCTATTAAATAGAGGCTGCTTTAGTCACAGAATGGGATGCCAGTGCCACAAAAACCAGAGAGCATGCCCAGCAAAAGTGTCTTTATCAGGCCTGATTTCTATGAGAATAAGTGCAAATGTTTATTATGCTATTAAATAGAGGCTGCTTTAGTCACAGAATGGGATGCCAGTGCCACAAAAACCAGAGAGCATGCCCAGCAAAAGTGTCTTTATCAGGCCTGATTTCTATGAGAATAAGTGCAAATGTTTATTATGCTATTAAATAGAGGCTGCTTTAGTCACAGAATGGGATGCCAGTGCCACAAAAACCAGAGAGCATGCCCAGCAAAAGTGTCTTTATCAGGCCTGATTTCTATGAGAATAAGTGCAAATGTTTATTATGCTATTAAATAGAGGCTGCTTTAGTCACAGAATGGGATGCCTCACAGCAGACTTAAGATCAGTTCAGTATATATGCACAGTTAGTTACTATAAGCAGCCTGAAAACACTAACAAAGGCTGGATGAAAAAAAAAAAATCTCCCTGTCACAGCCTCCGTTTTTCCTACCTTTCCCTGGCTTTCTGTCTGTCTCCTGTCTGTCTCCTGCCTGTCTCCTGCCTGTCTCCAGCCTGTCCCTGTCTGTCCCTGCCTGTCTAAGTGCCTCAGCTACACAGCGTTCTGTCTGTCACGAATGCAATAGAGAAATGAGGAAAAGCAAGATGGCCGCCGTTAAATACCGCTGTGTGACGTCACCGGGCTTGCTGGCTGCTGATAGGCTGCATGTGACTGCCCCAGCTTGCACTGGCGCGGGATACATGTCCAGACATGTCCCGCCCGCCATCTTAGAATGCCTGTAATGTAAATGAATGGATGTTAAAGGAAAACTTCGAGTGATCGAATCGCGGGGAAATTCGGATTCGATCCGAATCGAATTTTTCCTGAAATTCGGATCGAATCCGGGTTCGTCCGGATCGATTCGCTCATCCCTAACTTGTACCTATATTAGTGTTCCTCACCAGGGCCGGCGCCTGCACAGAGCAAACCTGGCCAATTGTCAGGGCCCCTGGCATCTTCAGGGGCCCACTCAAGCTCGCACTTGGCTGTGGTATTGTTTTACAGTGGACCTGAACCAACTGATGCAGGATGTTGTGTGTAGACCTGCTCATGGCTGGACTCAGCAACAGGGAATGATCAGCAACAATGGAGATTGTGGCATGGAATGGAGGGCAACTGATGGAAGCTCAGAAGGTGGCGAGAACTAGGTGACAACTGACAGCAATGATGGAGTCTTTAGTGGCAGTGGAGCAAGCAGTAAGGGCGGAAGGGTGCTTGGTGGCAGTAGAGAATGCCACTAGGACTAGAGGACAATTAGTGGCTATAGGGAAAGCAATAAGGACTGGAGGGTGATCAGTTTTGAATCCATGTTGTTGTGGAGGGGGTTGCAAGGTTAATTGCTGTGAGAAGCCATGTTGTTGTTGTGGGGGGGCAGGTTGCAAGGATCATCGCTGTGAGAAGCCATATTGTTGTGGCGGGATTGCAAGGATCATCTCTGTGAAAAGCAATGTTGTTTGAGTTATGAGGTGTCATGGTTTCAGCCCCACATGCTGGTTAATCACCTTTCTGTGTGCTCTGGCTGTCAGTATGGCTGCGCATCCCCGACATACCTTTAGTGCTCTCTCCTTTTATGGCCATGTTTTGCTAGTTTTGCAGGTCAGCTTCCCCATAGGTATTGCTGGGGTTAAAGTGGTGGGCTGACTCTGGTCTCGGCCAATTGGAACATAAAACCAGGCCTCTCCCAGCATGCATTGCCTGTTATAGCCTTTGCTGGGTGCTATGGTACCACTGGATTCTGCCTGGACCTGGACGTCTTCCTGACCTCGAGCTTGTCTACTCATCTGTACTGCGAACCCTCTGACAAGCCAGCTTGACCCCTTGCTTTACCCTTAACCAATGTCATGTGTATCCCCTTGGAACTCCGAATCAGAAGGACTATCATTCCCATGTATGACCTCAGCTAGCCCGACTTCTGCCCAGCCTGGTCCCTGGTTCATCTGCCTTCACCCTGTAAGTCTGCATCCTTTTTGCTATCCTAGGATCCTGGGGTCAGCTGTGTCCGGTGAGGCGTATCCAGCTTCCGGGCAAATGGAGGCTTGTCTATAGGCAGAAGTAGCAGCGGAGATTGGGGGTTGCGGACTGAATGTCCCATGGGGCCTGACATGGGGAGGGTCAAGAATCCTGCATACAAACCCAACAAAATGGCAAAGCTCTGTGCTGGGAGGTGCAAGCTGGGGACAGGTTGTAGTCTACTCCCAATCAACATCACCAGGCAGCCATGTTGGCCTCCAGCGCCTATTTCCAGCATGGCAAAAGAGTCATTACCAATGTAGCCAAGTCACACACGTATGTTATTTCACAGAGCTTTCGCTCTGTCTGCAGTTGCTGCAGAACACTTGTTGATCACCCCAACTACTATCAGGGACCTACCCTCACCTATCGTTGCTGCCCAGCTGGCCAGTATTCACTAAAGTATAGAGTTCATACGAGCGTCATTTTCGGCCACTTGGTGCGGAACGCTCACCACACTTTAGCGAATTAGCTCTGAGATGACTGAATTTGCTCAGAATATTATGAAAGCGCTTGTGCTTCATTGTTTATCAACAGCGACATCATACAACGAGCGAGACAATTTCACATCTGAAAAGTTTGGCTAATGACGCCCCTGGTACGTCCTACAGATGCCGCATACAAAGAACGCATTCTGTATGCCACTCACTGCGGAGACAAGAATAAACAAATTGTGGTGCTGGAGCTGGAGTCAAGCCTCGCCTTATTCCTGCTGAAGACCTTGCGAGAAGATTGTAATTAGATTGGTAAGACCCAGGATTCCAAGCTGTTCTCAAAATCACTTTTGAAACTCTATTCCTTTATTGTCCCTTATATTTCTCTAGCAAGAGAAATCCAATTCGCCATCCTCTGTGCTTTATGAAAGCTGCTTGAGCCGTGCTCCTGCCTGGGAACACACATGGCTAAATGAAGGAAGCGCTACGCGGAGAGGACGTGACAGCGATATGTGTCATGGAAGCTGATAGATCAATTTGATGGAGATGTGATGGAAAGTCTCCATGTTTCTCTCTGTAATATAGACTTTTTAATCCTATATACTTTTTGGGTTTTCTAAAAAATAAACCTCCTAAATAAGACATCTGGGACTTGGCAAGAGATCACATTATTTAAAGAGCAACAGTAAATCGTAATAAAACAAAAAGGAATCAACGGGGCTAATTCAGCACTGTGAGAATTTTTTTCTCATGCTTTTTTTTGGGAGAAAACAATTTTTTTCAGGATTTTTTCTTCGGTGCAATTCAGCATCTTATTTAGCTGTGCAAATGTAAAATTAAATTGCAAACCTAAATATAAAGCTGATCTGTACTGAGGAAAAAAATAGTGAAAAATACAATTTACATGGTGGTGAATCACCCACAATATTTACCTCCCCAATCGAGATGATCCAGCCCTGTGCCGGTTTCTCAAACAGCACACTACAGGCCGTTTCAGCATCCAATCACAAAATTGGAAATTGGAGCATATGCTCGAACAACCATGTAGAACCTACTTGAGATTAAGGTGCTCAAATGCCGGCCAACAAGGGAGAGCGCCTGGAGTCCAGCATAAGTAGGCAAAAAAACAGTGACTACCCAGCGCAGTGCAAGATCATTTCTTCAGTGGAGGAGACAAGGGGTTGTTGGGATGGGGCTGTAAGGAGAGAATTGTCTTTTATGTTATGACTAGCGATGGGCGAACCCAAACTGCAAAGTTCAGGTTCGTACCAAATTGCGATTTCGGGTTCCCAAACCTGAACACGAGTTCGGCACCAGGCCCCAACACAGAAAAGTTGGTTGAGGGGCTGCTGAGCAACTAGGCCATCAATTAGTTTCACCTAAGAGTGCAGCAGCAGCAAGCTCTGCTGTACCTTACCTGAGCCCCGCAATTTTTTCCTGTAAGGGGCTACCTTTGAAATCAGCCCCAGCCAGGGCCACAGAAAGAAAGCTGCTGGCTCCAATGAGTGAGGACACTCTTAGTTCCAGAACTCCCAGCTGCCACTAGAAGTGTCCTCACTCATGGGAGCGACAGCCATCTTACTGTGGCCCTTGCCGGGGCCGACTTCCTAGCAACGCCACCGCTGACAGGAAGAGGATGGTGGAGCTCAGATGAGTTTCACAGCAGTGCTTTCTGCAGGGTATAGGGGGTGCAACCAGAACAGAGCCCAGGAGGTCAGGGGGACTCCTTCATTGTTTCTCCTTCACTCTATAGATCACATTCTATTTGACATGGTATCATGTACAGTAAGAAAAAATAATTTTCTGTGCTCTTTTACACTTTAGTTGTCTAATTGTATCCAATTAGGTTTAAAATGTATGAGCAATGATAGGAGCCCTTTAAATGTCTGTCTCAGGGGCAGATCATATTTACTTACGTCTCTGCTTGGACAAAAGGTAAAACCTTTTTTCTTGCCTGGACAAGACCTCATAAAATAGCACTATCATGAAAAAATGTCCCAAACGTCCAAAAATCCATATAAATATGCTGGATAGCAGGAGCAGAGGTCACTTATACACTTCCCTGGGTTTTATTTCTACCAGGAGAAGAAACTACAGGCTTGGGGGGAGTTTTTTCAGTGTGGGTCTATAAGTGACCCCTGCTCTCATTAGCCGACATGTTTATATGGATTTTTAATATTATACAATTTTGCGATACACCTCATTTACAATGGAACCACAATTCCCTGAGAAATAGCTGCACGTGTGTGGCACCCATACTTCCATTGCAGCTGAATTCTGCCCACTTCATACACCATTGCAGCTGAATTCTGCCAACTTCATACACCATTGCAACTGAATTCTGCCCACTTCATACACCATTGCAACTGAATTCTGCCCACTTCATACACCATTGCAACTGAATTCTGCCCACTTCATACACCATTGCAGCTGAATTCTGCCCACTTCATACACCATTGCAGCTGAATTCTGCCCACTTCATACACCATTGCAGCTAAATTCTGCCCACTTCATACACCATTGCAGCTAAATTCTGCCCACTTCATACACCATTGCAGCTAAATTCTGCCCACTTCATACACCATTGCAGCTAAATTCTGCCCACTTCATACACCATTGCAGCTAAATTCTGCCCACTTCATACACCATTGCAGCTAAATTCTGCCCACTTCATACACCATTGCAGCTAAATTCTGCCCACTTCATACACCATTGCAGCTGAATTCTGCCCACTTCATACACCATTGCAGCTAAATTCTGCCCACTTCATACACCATTGCAGCTGAATTCTGCCAACTTTATACACCATTGCAACTGAATTCTGCCCACTTCATACACCATTGCAGCTGAATTCTGCCAACTTCATACACCATTGCAACTGAATTCTGCCCACTTCATACACCATTGCAACTGAATTCTGCCCACTTCATACACCATTGCAACTGAATTCTGCCCACTTCATACACCATTGCAGCTGAATTCTGCCCACTTCATACACCATTGCAGCTGAATTCTGCCCACTTCATACACCATTGCAGCTAAATTCTGCCCACTTCATACACCATTGCAGCTAAATTCTGCCCACTTCATACACCATTGCAGCTAAATTCTGCCCACTTCATACACCATTGCAGCTAAATTCTGCCCACTTCATACACCATTGCAGCTAAATTCTGCCCACTTCATACACCATTGCAGCTGAATTCTGCCCACTTCATACACCATTGCAGCTAAATTCTGCCCACTTCATACACCATTCCAGCTGAATTCTGCCCACTTCATACACCATTGCAGCTGAATTCTGCCCACTTATACACCATTGCAGCTGAATTCTGCCCACTTCATACACCATTGCAGCTAAATTCTGCCCACTTCATACACCATTGCAGCTAAATTCTGCCAACTTCATACACCATTGCAGCTGAACTAAATTCTGTCCACTTCATACACCACAGTGTGAAACCCCCCAGATCCCCCATACAAACTCACCTTTCCCCGCAAGCATGGACAATGGTCCAATCTGAGCCATTTGTTGTGCATATTAAACGCTCGGCAAACTGCTCTGTTTATGGCAATCGGGAGCAAAAGTGGGCACATCCCCAGCAGCAGCTGCACCCCACCCCCCACCCCAGCTTAACAGAACCCAGCCTAGGACAAAGTTGCGGGGGAGAATTCATTTTAACCAAATGACTAGGCTTACTAAACGCGTTATTCTTATTAGGTTGGAAGAATTATTTCTTTAGCCACTAACTTCCTGCCAGCCACCTTATACCCCATGGGAACACTGTAAAATTAGCCATCCCAAGGCATCTTATAATCTCACATAAATACCTTTTGTATTCTAAGTGAGGACACTTGCTTTGCTGTCATTTCTGGCTTGTGGCTGAGGTTTCTATGTATTTGGAACTAAAGCCCTAGAACACATCTGGTGGCCTGCACCTCCTACATGTGCAGTAGCTTTGGTTTGTGTTTCTTATGGAGACCAACCATAGACCAGGTGAGTATAGCTTTATGCTAGGCTAGGGGCAGCGGGACTGTACCATATGGGTACAGGTCCACTTTAATGTTTGTTTTTCAGGAGTTTGGCATTTCATCATGTCAGCATACATTAACACAAGACTGCAGCAATTGCACTGTGCAAAGGGGGCTACAGCCTGATCGATAGTATGACTTTATTTACTTCCTCATAAAAATCAATAGAAAAATTCCTGATTGTCTTGCAAATAAGGATAGTTATGTCATGCAAGGGAGAAAAGTATCATGCCAAAGAAGATCCATACCGGCTTTTATTCTGAGTGCAGCTACTAATGCTTATCAATATCACATAGGAAAATGTGTCCCAGGTGCCCTGGTGGAGACTACCCAGGAAGAGTGGCAATTGCTGCCTAAATGGCCATTATCAGCCACTGGCATATTAGCCATGCTAGGATCTGGGCTCATTACATAAAAGCCTTTATAGACTATAACAGCCAATATCTGAGGGGCCATAAGATGCTGAAACTGGAACATCATGACCTGAGAGCAGCAGAACAAGTGCAGGACCAGCAAATATTATGGATGTTTCAGAGGCAACAACACATGATAGCTAAATACATTGTCATAGATCCAGGGCCGGAATAAATGTGGAGGGGGGCCCCTGGGCACAAAATCTGGTGGAGGTCCCAGATACAGTATTTTTTCCTTATAATAGTCCAGGCAAGTAACTGATCGGTGGTTGTCTGGCACCTGCCCACTTGCTGGAACATCAGATCGAGTCCCTTGTTCCACCCTTATGCAGGTGCGTGCTGCTCGGGAACTCCTGCTTTGCCATTCTGGGGGAAGGTTTAGTCACCCAGCTGGTCTAGCAGAAAACAGTTCCCCTGCATTGGTTTGCAAATCAACAAAAGGATTGCCCAGGCATTGGGGGGGGGGCAATTGCCGCCGATAGCTTCTATGCCGACCCCAAAGGCAAAAGACTGAAAAGCCTCCTGGACCAGATCATAACCCAAAGGTTGGTGGCAAGTGGTGGAGGCCTCGGGGCACACCGCCCTCCTCATAATTCGGCCCTGCATAGATCACAGACATTTGACTAGCTAAACAAGACTATAAACGTTGTTCCAACATCTCCTTGTGTCCTGCCACCAATGGACACCAAAGAGCTTTAATGGTATAACACCAGGGTTCCCAAAAATGTTTCAAGTTTCAAGTACCATATTACATTTTTCCATTTACCTCCTGGGTGGTATAGGCATACAAAACAACCATTTATAGGGACTCTAAACCCAATGATAATAATAAGCCAGCAAGCAGCTCATCTGATGCCTGTCCCATGTGCCTCGCCTCCATTTCCTGCAGAGCAGGTAGAAGTTGTTGCATGGCTCCAAAGTTTGCCCCATTTTCAATTTTATTTCTCCAGGACCACGCAAAAAAGTGGTCCCAAGGCCACATTGTCCCTTGGTGCTCTCACTGTGAGCAAGCCAAAGTGGACCCCCAGCTGTCGCTGACCACAGCATAGCATGTTTAAAGGGATACAGAAGGCAGTTGTTAGACCATTGTGTTGGGCTACATTTGGCAATGTCTTAAACTGTTTTACTTTTTTTGCCTACAGAGTCCCGTGAAGTCTCATAAAGCTGTACCATGACATGCTCTTCTCAGATCAGCCACAAACCCAGAAACTGAAGCAAAGAAATAGTTTTTTACATACAATCAGAGATTTTCAGGTGCTTTAAAATGCCTTATTATTTACTGTTCCCAGGAGGAAACAGGTGGGAGAAAGTTAGCATTTGCCTGGACAGGGACTTAAAAATGCATATAGTTATCATAACCTTTTTGTGCAGCCTCACTAAGTACCACCTGTTAGGAGCTTGCATACTATCAAAGGTACTCGTACCACTGGCTGGGAACCCTTGTGGACCCGTACCACTATGATGTTGATATTGTTGTTGTTATTTATTATTATTATTATTATTATTATTATTATTATTATTATTAATAATAAAAATAATAATAATAATAATTGGCTCACATGGCTAGACCATGTGAGTATTTAGAACGCTCTCTAGAATACTACTAAGGGGGTTATTTAAGAAGGGATAGCGGCAGGTAGTGCCTCGTAGCGGCAGGCAGCGGCTGGTGAACACCGGGTGCTGTACGCAAAACCACATTTTAGAAAGCGAATCTGGTGTGCGCCTCTAACAGCGTCATGTTGCATCACATGTATTAATCCAGGCACCTCAGTGTATAGCGCCGATACTCTAGGCTCAGGAGCGACATGTAGTACCTTTCGCTCTGTAGCGCTCTTCAATATATTTCAATGGGGCTTCATTAGTTGTGTATAAATAGCGTGTTTGGCAATTTAAATTTTTTTTTTTGCTTAAATCATTGTTGCAGCCCAGTGGGGGAAAGAATAATAAGTGACTAAAAACTTTAATATATTAATTTTAGATGCTGGGCAATAGTTTTTAAAGGGTTTGGGCTTTTCATTAAATCATGCTGAAGGTCCAGTTTAAGTGCCCCACTTTGAAGTCTCAGTAGTGGTAATTTTTAGCTTGGTCCCAACACACATATAAGTCCGTTATGGCAATTTTTTCCTCAGAGGCCCGTTAATAGCCCCGCCCTTAAACCACACCCCCTGCAATGCCCAGTGTCCCACTCTGAGGTCCTGAAAAAATGGTCAGTTTACTTATTGAGATTGTATTTATTGTGGTCTGCTTATGAGATGTATGGAAGCAATGTTTTTTATCAGTATGGGTTTGGTGTATTATGTTAATGGCTACAATAAATGTATTCATTTTTTTTGTATTAGTGTGTTGTATTTTGGAGAGCAGTTTGGTATTTGGAGTCCATTATTATAATTATTGTTAATAACATTATTATATGGCTCACATGGCCAGTCCATCTGAACATCTAGAATGCTCTCTAGAATACTACTTCGTACTAAATAAATAGCAATTACACAATTAATGTAGGTTACTTCTAGAGCCTAAGATACATGCTCTGGATAGAGCAAACCCCAAGGCCTAGCTACCTGCTACAGCCTGCTACTACTGCTTCTTGTGTATCTCCTTGTGCACCTGCAACTGCTTAGCTGCCAAAAGGCCTGGCAGGCCACCAGTGGTTACGCGGGGTGCAAGAGTGGTGCTGGAATATAGACTAAGGCCCTTATTTATGAAGGAATAGCGACAGGTAGCGACTGGTGAGCGGCCGGTAATGACGGGCACCGCCACGAGAACGCCGGCTCCCCACCACAATCACACATTTATCAACCCAATCCTGCTTAGCGACTGAGATAGCGCCATATAGCGACTCATTCATCATTATTCCAGCCTCAGCCCACAGCGCCAGCATCCGACCTTGAATAGCGACAGGTATGACCTCTCGCTACCTGGCGCTCTCCAATGCATTTCAATGGAACAATCTTTAAATATTAATAATTGTTATTAATGTTTTTTTTTTTTTTTTTTTTTTTAAATGTGAAAAATTCTGTGACCACTTCTGCCATTTTAGATTTAAATTATATAATTAATATATAGAATTAATATATATATTAATATATATAATTAATTTAATAATTAAAAAAAAATGTAAAAAATGATATTACAGGTCTGATATTAATGTATTCATATTACTAAATTATTTAAAATACTTTTTTTTTTGGTTTCCAAAAATATGGTTGTTTGGGGGTTAAAAAACTACTTTTGACACATCGCCTCCAGCGCTCTGGGGTTTAAATATGCATTTCCCAGCGCTTGAATTTTTTGAGCGTGATTTTTTGATGAATATGGTGGAAGCCGGTCGCTCTGACCAGTCGCTATCATGCGCACCCATACATCGCGGAACCTGTCAAGTAGCGACTCGTAACCTTGTATTCAACATTACGCCACACCGACCGCTGTCAACAACCGAACAACGGCCAAGCACAGCGACTACTAGCGGGCGCTGTGAAAATACTGCTACAGTCGCTCAACTGTCGCTACATGTCGCTATTAATAAATCAGCCTCCCCATCGGTATATGGGGGTTCACTCAATTTGAAAGGGAGTTAAGTGATACTATAGTTTTTTTTTGTACTCAGGATTTGTACTCAGATACATGAAACCTACTCTTAAACTTTTTTTTTTTCACCCAGCAAGAGTTCATCATAAAATGCAGATGGCTTCACCACCCTGTTGAGTTATGTAAAATAATTCAGGTACTTTTATTTTTTTTTTGTTCTCCGGAATAGATTTTGTTCATATTATGCACAGAACAAATGGATTGGACAGATTTGTTTTCTTGTGAGCCTTCTCTTCTTTATCTCATGCGCTTCTTGAGATTCCCATCTGTAATATTTATACGAATTTGGCACAATAAAGCGAGAAATAATTCATGGCACAACGAGTGGATTTCAGCTTCATTTGACTTTACCAAACAATATCATTTTAGTCCAGAGCAACAGCAAAGGGTCTGAAGATGGGGCAATGGCAGACGATGTTGATGTATGATGCTGCTACGCTTGTGACTCCAATTGTCCAATTCAACCCTCTGACATTCCTGAAATTGGAAATTGACATATGGAAGAGACTTCAGTTGACAACTTTAATCCAGAGACACAGAGAGAAATCGGATCAAGGGGCTCTCTACATCATATTTATGACAAAAGACTTTTAGCCACCACTCAGTCAATGATGATTGCTGCGCACTGCGGCAGTTATAGCTCTAACTTTAATCCAGTTTTGGAATCCAGGGGACAGTGAAAAATGATTGACGCTTACGTAGGTTCAACAATGAACAGCTCTAAACACAACATTCCTAATGTGATCGGCATGTAAACATACCAGCCTGGAAAAAATACTCTATAGAATTATACAGCAGTGTCCTTCCAGCCATTTCCAAATATAGCTCCAAAAACAGCCTCCTGGCCTACATGGACACTTACGGCCTTATTTATCAAGGGCTAGCGCCAGGTAGTGTCTGACGAGCGCCAGGTACCGCCAGCTAACGGCGGCTACCGAATCAAGTACGCCCGGCGGCGGTCACAATGACGCATTTATCACGCTAAATGAGGCTAGCGCCGGCGAGAGCGTCAGCTAGCGCGGGATTCATCATGTAGCCGACTGCAACGAACAGCGCCGCTGCTAATCCCATCACAGCGACAGGTATGACCTGGCGCTCCCTGGCGTGGTCCAATGCATTTCAATAGAGCAATCTTTAAATAATCATAATTAATTGCTATTAATGTTGTTTTTTTTTTTTTAATGTCAAAAATTCTGTGACCACTTCTGCAATGTTAGGATTTTTTTTAAAGTAAAAATAAAAAAAAAAATGTGCAGAATTGATATTACAGGTCTGATATTCATGTATTCATATTACAAAATGTTTAGAAAAACTTGTATAATTTTTACATATAAAAAAAACGGTTGTTTGGGGGTTAAAAACTACTTTACACACATCGCCGCCAGCGCTCTGGGGTTTAAACAAGGAATTCACAGCGCGAGAAATTTTTGAGCGTGATTTGTTAATGAATCTGCAGCAAGCCGTTTGCTCTGGCCATTCGCTGTCAGGCGCACCCATACAACGCGGAACCTGTGAAACAGCGACCCCTAACCCCGTATTCAACATTACCGCACACCGACTGAGTCGCTGTCAACAAGCAAACCCCGGCCAAGCACAGCGAATACTAGCTGGCGCTGTGAAAATCACGCTACTGGCGCTCATCTGTCGCTACCTGGCACTATTAATGAATCGGCCTCTAAGGGCCTCATTAATGATGTGCGCCTGGTCCCGGGTTTTTTTGGACTATAGCAACAGTTACACAGCGCCAGCATTTTAGCATTCTCCAGCGCTGTGCTGTGGTCTGCATTGGTGCTAAAAGAAGATAAACAGAACGCTACCTGTTTAGTGTTCTTTGTTGCACTAGGAAGTGGCCGGCCTATATCAGCGTCTGTTGTCCCAGCTGATTAGCCCTGCGTCTGGTGAGCGACGCTTACTACCACCAGTTTTCGGGCGCTCTGCAGCATATTTATCAATTTTTTGGGCCTTAAATGTTTTGGTGCTGTATTTTACCGGCTCTGCTTAGCGTTCCGTCATTACAGTTACAAGAAATCACTGCTGGGGACAAAGGGGACAAACTTTCCATTGCACTTTTGGGGCGTTTTACTTGTTGGGGTCCGAGAAAAAGCCATTAAAATTAACTTTAATTAAAAAAAAAATCATTTTGGACAATCTAGGTCCTGCATTTCAATTATTGACAAGCCCGGCGCAGCGTCCTTTTTAGTGTTCCTGTTAAATAAAACACTAGCAGGTGGCCGCACCAGCATTTTTAAATTGGATGCTGGGTGGCGCTATGTGGTGCTAGCACTTCTTAAATAAGCCTCTAAACTAACCTTATCTCTGAAGTATGCCATTAATGCATTGAGGAGATACTCACTTTTCCTAGTGGAGCCCCATCTGACAGGGGATTAGAAATAACTATGAGTGATTTCTGCCTAATTTATTTTACCTCTGGTAAGAGTTTAAAAGAGTCGTTGGTGCACTGAAGAAGTGTGAGAGTCCTTCACTATGGGAGATCGTAATTGATTCATAAATGCTTTTCTCTATATTTTGCACTTAGTAGACTTTTGTAGCAATTGCTCTGTGTTTCATCTGGATATTATTAAAGTAGAGATTATGGCCTCGATTCAATAAGGGTAGAAAAAAATTCTCATGGTAGTAAAAGATTCAATTCATGAGAAAAAAGCCTGAGAATGTCACTGTTACTGAATCACCAGAAAAAAAGACAATGAAAGTCAATGGCACTTTTTACTACAGTGTAAAAGGTTCTCTACTTTTCCTTAGTAGTAAAAAGTGCCATTGGCTTTCATTGGCCTCGATTCACAAAGAGTTGAAAAAAATTCTCATGGTAGTAAAAAATTCAGTTCATGAGAAAAAAGCCTGAGAATGTCACTGTTAGTGAATCACCAGATAGGAAGACAATGAAAGTCAATGGCACTTTTTTACTCTTGAAAAAGGTATTGAACGTTTTACCCCTTTTAACCTGTAGTAAAAAAGTTAAAAATCCCATTGACTTTCATTGTCTTTTTATCTAGTGATTCAGTAACAGTGACATTCTCAGGCTTTTTTCTCATGAACTGAATTTTTTACTACCATGAGAATTTTTTTCTACCTTTACTGAATTGAGGCCTATATTTGAAATAATAGTTTCAACTTGTTGAGCAATAATTAAATTGGATTTGTTTATTAAGATAATAATTTGTAAGATTTTAGAGATCTGTATTTTTATGTTTCTTTGTCTGTAAAAGAGGATTCATTAGCTAAGACTGAAGCATTGTGGGGGGGAGACCATAGGCTAGGGTATCTTGGGCTACAAAGGGCACGGGTATAGATGGGTAGGCTGATTCATTACTAGCGGCAGGTACCGGCAGATGAGCGTCTGTAGCGAGGCGCTCAGAGCGACCGTTAGTAGTCGTTGTGATCGGCTATGGTTCGTTGTTACCGAGCGCCTCAGTCGCTGTCCGGCATTGATTAATTTGATGTGTGAGTCGCTATAACACCAGTACTTCGCTATATGGGACAGTAGCGACTGGTCAATGTGATTGACTCAAACCATATTCATCAAAAAACAGCCTCACACAGCGCCGGCGCTCAAATTTGGGTCGCTGTAGCCCAGAGAGCCAGAAGTGTGATGAAAGTCCCTTTTTGAACACAAATCCACTAGTAACAAAGCAAAAACATATTGAATTACATTGCTATTACACTGTGACATTAACACTTTAATGCCAGACCTGTAATGACAATTCTGCATAAAAATATAAAAAATCAAAAAATGTTTTCAAAAATGACTTTTAATAGGCCAGGAGAGGTCACACAATAATTTAATTGAAAAAAATAAAAATTAAAAGAAAGCCCTGTTTAAAGAGAAGAAAAGTAACGTCCATTGAAATGTATGGGAGAGCAAGCACCGGCAGTATACGCTGAGCCGCCTACGCTACATGGCGCTGTTAGAGTCGCTTACCGGAATTGCTTTGATAAATGTGGTATTGCATACAGCATGCGGCGTTCACCCGACGCTACCTGCCACTTACAAGGCACTACCTGTCGCTTGCACTACCCTTGATAAATAAACTCCTAAGTGTTTATAGGGGAAAATTGGAAGGCAGGGAGCGAATGGGGCATTATAAAAAGGAAGATCGCGTTTCGGCACAGGCTCTGGATGAGATGGGCTACTTGTTGGGGGCTGCCCACCGGATAACCTCTCTGTGCTCTCTATAACCAGTCTGCCCCTGGTCACAGGTAGTAAAGTAAAGAGGTCTGCCAACACGCTCTCTGTTGTAGATAAGTGTCTTCCATCCACATCACTGATAGGAAAGCTTACTCTCAGTTCTCGGTGCTGTAACCTCTCCTGTAAACAGGCCGGCATAGGATGGATGTGCAGAAGAGCTTTATGAGCCAAGATTTTTTTAGAAGGAGCCGCTTTACGGCTTCCATGTAGAAGGCATCCAGCAGCCTCGCCTGGTAGGAGGTGGAGGCGAATCCCAAAAGACGCTATTGAAAGAACTGTGCTAAAGGCATTTATCTAACTGCCTGTCTCCAAAGAGTATTTCTGTCTAAGGCCGGCGCTAGATGTGAATTCCCCGCACACCAGAGGGTTTGTACACTCTAATGTTCTACACATCATCCTTCAGAGCTGGCCGCCTGTGAAGTCAGCCCATCACTGACGATTAATATGTTTTACATGAGGAGACCAATTATTTGCTTTAATACAAAAGAAACCTGCCCGAGTCTCTGCACTGGGACATGGAGAGCTGCAAGACGTGTGCCGGAGAGCTGGCCTGGGATACAGCCACCTGTTCTACCTAAAGCTGCCAAATGGGCAAAAAAGAACAGTGCTCTCCTGAGACAGCTAAGGCTTAACATTAGTGGCAATGCATTAGAGCCCCTACTGTCACTGTTCTGCAAAGTAACCTCCATCTTTCTCGGGGCTCAGAACTTGTAACCCCTGCCACCAACAAAAACTATTTCACACAGGGAGAGAAGGGCAAGTCTACGGGACATCTGTTATCACTGAAAGACTGGGGCCCAAAATGAGCCCGGAATTTTACCAGCCTCCAACCATCCTGCAACATGCCAACTAAGCCCCCCTTAATGCCCATACCTGTCAATGAGTGACTGATGAAGTGGGATTAGTGCCCACGGAATGCGTGGCTCTTTGGTTGAGGTAGGCGATGGGGAGACTCTATTTCAGTGACATCTGTATTGTTGGTTATTTTGGGGGAGATTTTTCATTATAGTTGAATTTTTGCTGGATTTGGTAAGGTGCTTAATAATCTAATGGAGTGATGTTTTTTCTGCATTTTTAGCTCTAGGTGATCACTTGTGGTGATGATGATTGGTTATGATCGGTTTTGATTGTATGTTTATGCACTAGCACTTTATACATAATAATAGTATTTGAGGATCCAGATCATAGTCAGGTTTTGCACAGTCTGTATCTCATATATTTTGCACGATTGGATTAATTATAGAACAGGGGTATTTTTACAGTGGATACATTTATTTATTATTGATTAATTATTGATTACTTATTATATCTTTTGTTAGTTTGCTGTATAGTTTTCTCCCTACTGCCTACACATCCATTTATGTTGGTTTGTCTTATTTGTTGTTGTTCTATGTTTTTTAATGGTTTTTATTATATCTGACATGCGGTGTGGTGGATAATTTAATCAAATAAATATTTTGCATTGATTAAGATATGGACGTGCCTCCCTTTTTGCTTTTGGTACCTGTCAATTAATGCACTCAAAGGTTGATGCTATAACACTACTACAGATCATTGCATGGCGGAGCTCAGCTTTAGTATTGTGGGGACAGATAGGGGTTGATTCAGAGCCAGGTGAGAATTCTCACTCCTTTTTTAAGATAGAAAACTGCCATTCATTTTCATTGTCTACCTTGCGGGTGATTCAGAGCCAGGTGAAAATTTACACCCGGTAGACAATGAAAATCATTGGCAGTTTTCTCTCCTAAAAAAGGAGTGAGAATTCTCACCTGGCTTTGAATCAACCCAATGTGCGGGTGGATATATCCCCCACAGACATGATTCTGAGCAGGGCAGTCTCTAGGTAAAATAGCGCTCAGTGCAGGAAGGCAAAAGTTCTGCTGTCCCGTACAGGTATATGCCATGCTGTGCCTTTATCTTAGCAGTAAGAAGTCCCCCCCTCCCCATGTCTGAGCCCAATATGGGGGATAAGGGACCAGTGTTATGGTCTGCACCAGTAACAGTGGCCCACACTCATCTGCAGGAAACAGCATGACCAGGATAGGGGTTCCCCCCAATGGCCTTGGTGGAGTTCCACACCCGCACCCTCCTGTGGGGCAGAATTCCACAATCAGGCAAAACTACTTTCCAGGTCCACACTTCTATGCAGATCAGCGCTTGTATCACTGCTTGGCGGCCAATATGTTTCGATAGGTGTGCATGCGTGTGGCGCATGCAAGTCCACTTAGCGAACCTGATTGTTAACTGCTCGTTACACGAGGGTCCAGAGTGGCTGCAGCCAGCAATGAAACAGGTATTAGTAAGTAAGTAGTTTGCCCGATTTTTAGCTTCCTTGAGAGTTCAGAATGCCCCAGGAGCAAAGGGGTAAGTGGACCTCCAGTCATTTTTGAATGCTTACGTTACGTTAACACCTGACACCTGGCACTCATCTGTGGCATGCGTTTATTCATGCGTTTATGATCCTGCAAACACAAAACTCATGGGGGACCACATAAAGTATGAATATGTGTTCACGTTTGTGGCCCAGACGCAGCAGGACTATTTGTGGCGTTTTTTTAGTTCTTCCCAACCAGAGAGGTCTTAAAGAGGCCATGGAGGTGCCAGTGTTGGATTCACTTTGCGGTATTGCTGCGTCCACCCCAAACATGTGTGCTTAAAGTGCATCAAAACCCAGGATTTTCACTCTCCTGGGATTTGGTCCCCTTTTACAAGGGGCATTAGCGAGTTATTAAAAAATAAACCAGCATTTATTTGTGCATGTTAATAGTCATATTAATGGCCATGAATCCTGAATGAACAGCTTCCCAGGCACCTCCCGCGGGCTGCTCCCTCAGATATGCCTGGCAGGGGCACATGCAACAGATGGAGGGGTGCTGATCTGAGTTGTGTGATCTAATTTCGAGGTGAGTATAATGGCAAACCAGGGAATTACGCACAAGTGGGCATTCTAATGCTAGTAAATAACCCAGAACTTTAATTTTGTAGACCCCAGAGCCAGGTTATATATGTTTTAGGAAAGGCTTGGAACCCCTGCTATATTTAACATTCCATAGGAGGTTACTTTCTAATGACTGGACAAAATACTGGAAAACTGTTGCACTTAAAGTGGACCAACACCCAGGATTTTGACTATCCTGGGTTTTGGTCCACTTGGGGGGGGGGGGGCACCGTCCAATCTCCGCCGACGGACAAGCGGGTGACAGCGACGGACAAGACAGCGCGTCCGCCGCCGCCTCCCGCACGTCACTCTTACAGGGCGTGCGCCCACGCCGGCCATTCACAAATGGCCGGCGCGGGCGCGCGCACGTCTAGAGGGGCGCGCGGGAGTAATAAGGTAAGGTTTTTTGGGGGTTTTGGGGGGGTTTCACCCCACGGGACATCCCGATCTCGGATGTCCCGCGGTGAGGGAGGTGATCGGCCCGGGAATCTTATAGATTCCCGGGCCGATCACCCGTGGGTGTTGGTCCACTTTAACCTGGAGAACTTCACAAAACCCAAGCACAAGAGCTCCATCTCTTCCCTAACCTTCCTATAGGAAGCATTGAAGGCATAACTCTTCAGGAAAGGGTCTATGACCAGCACCCCATGAATATCTCCCAACTGTCCCTCATTTGGAGGAACTATCCCTTTTTTGATTGCATGTCCCCTTGTTCCTTGCTGTTCTCATTTATCCCTTTTTGAGATGTAACCTCAAAAGGGGATGCCTATTTAGTGTTTCTATTGTTGTAACTGTTGCAACCTATCTCCTATCCATCCCCCAATGTGGCTTAATTTAACAATTGTCCCTCTTGACCACCCTGAAAAGTTTGAAGGTATGTCGATGTCCTGATGTCTGTATTAGATCAGAGGGCTTTTATTTTAGGTTGGGCGCTGAAGCATTTGCTCCCTAGACTGGAGGGTGCTAATCCAATGTGATCTCCCAGATTTGCCAGTAATTTGAAGATAATGGGATAGTACATCCCATTGCCATCAGCAAAAAAGTAATGAACACTGTCAGAGTGTCTTGAGTGGGCGCAGAAAAATTACAGGTTAATCCGAAACAGATCTATAATTAAAGATTTAAAAAGTTGACACTTAAGTATCCTCTTTCAGGTGAATGTGAAAGGAATTCGGCTCAGTCAAGCTGAAGCTGACATGCCGCTCCATAATGGCAGCCAACCTGCAATTTAGGAGGACCCCAGGCTACTGCAAATGAGCAGCTGGCCACAAATGCCGAGACGCACAATCCACTTTTTTCGATTACCATGAAAGTCAGTCATAAGCAGATAAAGTTAGAGCGCTCCAGGCCATCGCTTGGTTATATTAATAATTTACAAAAACACAGTTTATATAAGAAAAATCTGTATGTCGCTACAGCTCCGGTGAACTTTTTCAGCTCCAAAGACAGTAAGAAAATAGATCCTAAAAATAAGCTGTTGTATTTTATGGGGAATTATTAAGAGGATAAACATTAAGACAGCAGCCTTCAGGTAACGCAACCAAAGCAGCCCTCGGGGGCGCTGCATCTCCCTACACCAGCATCCTAACTTGGGATGCCCATCAGCTGAAGGTCCAATAAAAAGAGCCAAAAATTGGGCAGTAAAATAGATCTTAAAGAAGGACCATCATGAAAAATGGCCCAATAATAGAAATCCATATAAATATGCTGGATGGCGGAAGGAGGGGTGACTTATAGACCCGGCATCAAGAAATATCCAGCCAGGTTTGTTTCCTTTAAATGGAAGGAAGGGGAGACAGGTTATGCCCCTCCCTCCGGTACACTCAGAAACCTGTCACCCTGAATTTTATTCCTACCAGAAGAAAAGCACAAGCTTGGTGGGATACACAATTTCACGATACACCTCATGTAAGTGCTGCTCGTGCATCCGACAGAGGGACCGGAAAATTCCCTTGGCAGGCCCAAAAAGGGCCCCTTTTGGGCCTGCCATCCTCAGAGAGACCCCTGACCTGGGCCCCTTTGTTTATATACTGCTCTTTATTGAGAACTGGGGAACAACGTGATCAGCCAGGTCCTAGTTTTGGTCCTGTGTACAGTGATATATTGATGCTGCACTAACGAATACCAATGATCAATTTTTTTAAATGAAAAAATAATACATTAAAAGCAAACAAACAAATGTGCCCCCTCCTCCCTGTGCCAATCAGCCCAGGCAGTGGGTCCTGGCTCTGTCGGTTTACCAGCCCCTATTCCCTTCAGTATGGGTCTGTTGCTTTTCTAGGGTAGAACTCTCGGCCTAAACCGATGGGCACTGGGCTCTTGCGCACCCTGGTGCCCCAAGAGGGGGTGCAGGTAATCAGGTAGGGACGGTTCCGGCAGGTGACATGCTGGCCCCCCTACCCTAGGGGACACCTGGATCCCTTTCCAGTTTACTCACAGCAGTAAAAAAGCAAAGGCACCACAAAAATAAACCTTTAATATTCTGAATTACTTACTGCTCCACATATTCTACTTTAGCTCCCCCACCAGGCCGCGTCCTCCTCTGGTTCCAATGGGGTCTTCTGTGTCCCTTGGTAGGCATTGATGGGGGTCAGGGGTACTTTGTTTAATGGGGGACACAGGTCTCCCCTGCTTTTATCATGACCAGGAGTAATGACCTGGGAGCCAGGCAAGAAAGCTTTTATATCTCAGAGGGATTTCCCCATGTGACTAAATATGTCACTGGAGGGGCGGGGTATGGAAGGCGATTTCCCAGGGTATCCCCCTCCATACCTCTAGCCTCCAGTAATGTCATGCCCTCGGCACCCCGTCAGTGCTTCCGCTTCCAACCATTCAGAAAGGCTGGGCACAGGAGCGTGCATGGCCAAAGAGAAGCCGGGGATGTGGCGCCGGCGGAGATCGCGTTATGGTACCCACCGGGATCTAGCAAGATCACCATTGTCCCCAGGGGGTTTCACACAGTGGGACATCCGGTGTAGCAAGCCCTGGGGGCAGGCTAGTGGCTGGGCCTGGAATCTTTCAGATATTTTGACCCACTTTAAAAAAATCTGCACAAAAAAAGTCTTTCTCCCCAACAAAAAATAACCTACTGAATCCAATGGGTTTCACTTTTTGAGAGATTTTCATGCTACAATCTGGATTTGGGGAAGTGTCCTGCATGAGAGAAACTATTTGCGAAAAACATTGGCACAAAAATAAATGTTCTGCTGCGGAATTGCTTTCTCTTCTGGTGCTGAATCGACCCTTTAAAGGTGAGGTAAAAACAAAAGCATTACATTACCCTCACATCATCCAAAACACATTGGCTGAATTTTTGTTGCTCCCTCATCTAGTCCTTGCCTAGAAAGACCTGGTGGCTTATGGCCCCTCGTGTCAGTGGGCCTGAAGTACAAATGTCCTCACACCTCAAGCTTTAGAATGTCTGCCTCACCCACACTCACAAAGTAGCCCTACACACAATCTTTAATTCTCCTTTTTATTCCTCTCGTTATTCTCTGTACAGCGCGTTGGAGCCTTTTATAGCAAAATACTTCACATTTCCAAGGAATTCTTGGAGCTAACCTCAAATAAACAGCAGCCCAGAAAAAACAGAAGTCGATGAAAACCTTATGTTGCACAGTCCTTGGTTCGAAAGAAAAGGCATTTGAACACAATGGCGGTTCTTATTAAGCTGGCATTAATGGAAGCGCACACACTGTATCAATAAAGCCTAACCACAAGCCGGGTATTAGAAAAATGGAAAATGTTTCTGTATCTCTCATTCAATGGGAATTACCCTCGTTCTTCACATACGTTCTGGATGCAAATGCAAAAGAAAAACAACCAGCGGGTCAGAAAAAATAATCGACACCTTGTTTCAGATTTTACAGCTCGACCAATGCCTGTATGCTTTTCCAGGGCCAGTTAAATCGTGTTCGCGGCCTGAAAAGACGGAGCCATTTTGTGGGCAGACTATAAACTGACGGGGCATTGATGACATCGCCAAAGCAGCCATTTTTGGCCGTGAAAAAGAAGCTTATAAATTCACTAGAGAGCTCATAATGCTACAAATAGGAATGCTGTCATTCTCAGCTACACTTATAAAACTCAGATGTAACTCTTCCATGACCCCTCGTGAGATGCTTTATCATTCGAAGATGAATATGCACTTGCAATTTATTCAGATTCAGATATTCTGATATTTTTCTGGGGCATTCCAACTTGAGATGCCCTATTCTGTGAAACTCCTTGAATGACCCTGACCTGGCTATCCAGTGGTGCATGTGCGGGTCAGGGCAGGACTAGTACCCCTCAGCTTTCCAAGGCATCTCTGAATGGCTGGCGCGGGTGCACATCAGCTGCAGGGAAGCATCAGGTGGAGGGGGGGCAGCACTCCATTCACACAGAATAGATTGCTGGATGAGGCAATTTGACTTTCCTGGGTTTTGATCCATTCCCCATGGCCATCCTGAATTGGGATGCCTCACTGTATGAAATCCAGCAGAATGTTGCTATTCACTCACCTCTTCCTTGTTCTAACGTTCCCCGGAGCATCCTGAATCGCCTATTTCATTCTCCAAATGGTTCTCATTGACCAAAATGAAGTGTGCACGCTGCCGCATTCCCCTGTGGCATGCATGGTCCCACTCCAGCCTATCTGAATTGCTGGGGCTGCAGCGAGCACACAGCGCCGGGGTTGTGACAGCTCTTCCCATTGAAAATAGTGATTGCCAGTAAGGCATAGGTGATTCGGGAAAGCCAGTGACCAGCCCTGGAGACTGCTGGTGGGTTTTGTTCCATGCAAATGGGGCAGATAAAATATAAAAAACATAAAATATAGATGTATCATTGATAACAATGCAAACGGCTGCATGCTTATCAATAATCAGCTTTATACTCACCCGTAATGCCGCTTGGGAAAACCGCTGCCTCCAACGCCATTTTGCTGCACCCAAGAGGATGTATGCTTCCAACAATCCTCCTAGGTGCTTAAAGAGGAAGAGGTTAAAACCTCCCCTAAACCTCACCGATCTACTGCCCCCCCTCCGGTTTTACCTTTGGGCACTAAATACTCACCTCACCAGGGAATCCATCTTCTGGGACCTTCCGATGGGCGGCTCCATCTTGCATCCCATCAGGCACTAAACATGGTCCCCAATGTCATGTCTGCGCAGTGCCCATGAATGGTATGCAATGGGGCTGCCCAAAATCCTGCGAGACTTTGCTGAGCAGCACGGGACTTTGAAGAGCCAAAAGCCGTGCTGTGACTTACAGATGGCTAAGCCGGCAGGAGGGGGGCAGCCATCAGGCCCTGAAGCAGCTGGATGTCGTTGCAGCAGGCAGTGGCAACATCCAAAAGGTAAGTAGGGGCAGATGGGGGGGGGAATCGGCCCCTTTCTATTGTTGGTCCGATGTTCCTCTTTAAATCAAATCCTGTGCCTGCACACTGGTCAATTCAAATTTATTTAAGAGATCTGAAAGCTGTTGACCTCTGTAGCTTCCCATTGGTTCATGTAATTGTGTCAATTTCTGCGGCACATGAACCCTGAAACAACAAGGAAAAGAAGCAGCATAGCTGGCAGTAGTTGGCTGTGTGCTGCAGGAACATCCGGTCCTGGGGCTTTTTTTATTTTTAGTCTTTCGATTACATATTGCTTACATATTGGCTTTCTTGACTACATAAACTCATTTTTTTCTTTATTTTTACCACAGAGTGTAAATAATTACAAAGGAATATAAATGAAAGTTGCCATGTGGTACTTGGGAGGAGGTGTCATGCAAGGCGAGGCATACGTTTAAATAAAGGTGGCAGCTTTGTTTTCTCACCTACTTCCCTGTAGGGAAGGAAAATCACACCTCTAATGATTCTGACAGAGTATCGCTTTAAGTCATCACGGCAGAATTAAAACACTAATATGAACGTGCGGACAGATGAATCTGCTGCTGCGAGTTCACACTAATTATATCCCAGACTTTCAGAGGACTGCCCGGAGATCACCCAATCTGAGCACAATTAGCTCTTGTTGATATTTAATATGGCGGCATGATTCTTCTCACTATTACTTAAGTATAGTAGCTTGCGGTTTAATAAATATATTACAGATGTATTTTTAAAATGGTTGTGATTCTTTTAGTTAATAACTACTGATAGAATACCCGCAGGAGGGTATCTAGTGAGGACTTCTCCAGTGATCAGCTGCCAACCTTGCAATGGCTGTCTATGTAGACAACATGTGGGAGTTGGAGCATGGGCTTGGGGTGCCCGAAGGGTTAAAGTTATTCAAATTAGGCCCGGGGGGGTTGCCAGGGATGGAGAATTGTGCTCACACAGTCCATGGCATGATGATCACCACGATTCTCCAGAGCACAGAAGAGAAAGTAAAGCACACGGTGTTCTTTACAGGATACCCCGTCTTTATTAAATACTTCACTCTCCAGCACGTTCTTATTCAACACAGTTCAACATGGTTTCTTCCCCAGTATGGGAGTCTCCTCTTCTCTCTCCTGCTCTGGGCATCCCATCCTGGGATCCCATCGAGCCTCGCTCCAGGGGCACCTTCCCGTGACCCTGAAATTCCAGCTCTCAAGCTGGCTTCCTTGCCTCTCATGTGACTCAACAGGGGAACCAAACACTAGGGCCCAAGTCCTCTTCCATCCCACTCCCAGAGATCTCACCGATCAATACTCCAGGGGAGTCCGCCTCTGACCCCCCCACTTCCAAGACCCCAAGACGGTGTTCTGGATCTCTCTGCAAGGGTCCTGGAAACTAGGACCTTCCTCATTAAGCATCCACTCCACAGGATCTCCAGTGGCTACACTCCACCTGCTCCTCGCCTTCTCACAGGTCCATCCAGACCTTGGCACACCACGGATCAGGATCTCCTCAGATTCCTCTTTTATAGTCTATCCCTCTACTGCCCTGCAATGGCAAGACCGAACTACAATACACAACTTATTCTATTTCTTGTACTATGGGGGCCTCTAGTGGCCTACCTAAGTATTTACATCTAAACTATACACTTATTAATACATTCTATAATGTTCTATATGGTTCTATAATGGTCCACCCCACCCAGAGTGCTTGTCTAAAGAAACTTTTCCTCCCTTCTCCAGCCTGTCAGCACTGCCGTGTGAGGGGGACATTGCTCTCTGCTTTACCTCAGGCACAATGTAAGCAACTCTGACCACGTCACCTTTCTCAGGGGTATGTGAGGGGCATGCTGCCCTCTGATTAACTCAGACACACTGTAAGCAACTCTGGCCACGTTCTCTCTCTCAATGCTGAAATGTATGTAACTAAAGAAATGATTGCTAAAGAAATGAAAAGATATTGGGAAAAGGCTTTAGTACAAAAAAGAAACACAGGCTGTTTGGGGGCACTGGGCTGGGGATGGAAGGTGACAACATAAATTTCCTTTCTGGGTATAGGATGACTTAAAGTGTCTGCACAGGGCCTAGCTACTCCTCTGACTGTATCAAAGGCTGTGTTATATATTTTCAGCTATAAATCCGAAAACAAACATTTTTCAGACTGGCGCTTTTACAGTAAAAACAAGAGTATTATGCGTCGCCTTTTCCTATTCATATTCATAATTTCAGTTGGGTGGAAGCATGTCTGCAGTACCCTGTGCTTATCATAAAAGGAAGGCGTGATTGACAGGAGGTCTGCCGAGCGCTCGAGGGTGTTGATGCAGGGAGGAAAAAAAAGAGAAGGCGGATGGAAAGCAAACAGAAGGATATGAAGATGGTGTTTGTGCTGTTATATAAAAGTTAAATAGCGCTGAATACTAATCTGCTAATATGTTTTACAGTAAACATCTGTTTCACAAAGACGGGGTGACTGCGCGTATACGTTGCCCTTCGTTAAGCTCAAAAATGCTATTTTAAGTGGCGTGTTTGCAAACTCCCCCAATATAAGGATGCATGCAACTTTCAGGAATCATTCTAGAGATATAATAAATAAAACAGGTAAAATAGGGCTAGATTATAGGGACAACTTACCCTGCAAATGAGCCTCGATCATTATGACTTTTCATGAAGATGTGCCTGGCAGCTGGGGGCGCTGCGGAGAGCAGGGGCAGAATGGGGCCACAACTTAGCCTGAAAAAATTCTGGCTTCAACCAGCCCATGAGCAGCAAGCTCCGCCCCCAGGGTGCTTCTGTGCCAGACTACGAGTGGATTCATTAGCTGAGAGTATAACATTGCAGGGGCAGATCATAGGCAATGTTGACTATTGCTACTCTTAAAGTGGAACAAAGCCCAGGATTTTGACTATCCTGGGTTTTTGGTCCTTCCCCCATTGTGTGAAACCCGCCAGAAACTCACCTCATCCCAGTCCTACGGCGCATGCGGGGCCACTCGTCCAATCAGCGTGCTCAAAGCCTCTGACGTCACGCCATTTAAGACGGCGTCTAAAGCCAGAGACTCCGAGCACGCTGGCGGCCACATCCCCGACTTCCCTCTAACAGGGAGCGTGCCCGTGCTGGCCATTCACAAATGCCTGGTGCGGCCCACATATGCGTTGTTGGACTGGGAAGAAAGGCAAGTGAACGGGGCGACCTGGGGGGTTTCACACAGCGGGGCATCACGATTTTGGATGCCCCAGGGGGAGGGAATCGATCGGCCTGGGAATCTTATAGATTCCCAGGCCGATCGAGTTTGGTTTTGAGACACTTTAAACCGCACTTTCACCCTGAATAAGCACCTATCTTACATATTTCCTCCACCCTGTACATACAGATTGCCCACATTAAAAATCATCCTACCTGCATCTACTGCATTTTCTGAGCCTTTAAACATCCAACATGGCGGCTCATGCAAAGCACAGCTATAACCCACCACCTGCAGTTTTCATCCCTCTCCTCTCCTCAGTATATGTGATGCTTCTGAGGCAAGATGGCGGCGCCCATATCCTAGAGTCCTGATCAGAGTTGCAGCCCAGTGGGGGAAAAAATAATAAGCAATAGACTTAAAACTTAAAACATATTATTTTGAGATGCTGGGAATAGTTTCTGCAATGGTTTGGGCTTTTCATTAAATTATGCACAGCCATGATCCTGGAGGCAAAATGGGATGGGTGGTACAATGAATCTGGGTATGAGGGGATACTTGGGAAGTAGGGAGCTGAGGGGGGGGGGGGGGTGTTTGAAGAGGAGTGAGTGAATTCTGGCACAGGGTCTGGGTGAGGTGCCAGCTCAGTTGGCCCCAAAGTAGTGCGGCCCAGAGGGCATTCTCCCTGTGCTCCCAATGGCCAGTCCACCCCCTGGCAGAAAGCGGCCTGTGTATGCATGTGTTGTGGGAGGAAATACACAACAACAAGAGGTACTACTGACTCACTGGGAACAAAGAGACTCCAGATCTTCATAAAAACATAGACCCTCTTTATTATTGATCCTCGGTGACGCACAGTACAACTGACGCACATCACACCTATAGAGAATTAACAGTCCCCTTTATTCTGGGGACCAGTATGAGCCTGGAAAACCCCAGTGGCTGCTGCTGGTAATGGGGACGGGGATGCGAGAATGGTGTGGGAGACATGATTGGGTGATAAATCAAATATTTCCTTTAAAGTGGACCAAAACCCGCGCCCCCCTCCCGGGATGCCCCACTGTGTGTGCACGGCAACTCACTGATTGGATGAGCAGCCGTGCATGTGTCGTAGGACCGGGAAGAGGTGAGTTGCCTTAGGCGATCTGGGGGGTTTCACGCAGGCAAGAATCCTGGGTTTTGGTCCCCTTTAAGCAGAGGGAGATTTCGTATTAGAAAGGTCCGAGGAGGGGATTAAACAAACTTTAAACCGGACCAACACCTGTATTTTCTTTACCGGGTGTTGGTCCCATGGAACAAGCTCAAGCACAGAAGAACAAGCACAGAATTCTGGATGCCCCCACCGAACTTAACCTCCCATGCCCCCACCGAACTTAACCTCCCATGCCCCCACCGAACTTAACCTCCCTTGCCCCCACCGAACTTAACCTCCCATGCCCCCACCGAACTTAACCTCCCATGCCCCCACCGAACTTAACCTCCCATGCCCCCACCGAACTTAACCTCCCATGCCCCCCACCAAACTTAACCTCCCATGCCCCCCACCGAACTTAACCTCCCATGCCCCCACTGAACTTAACCTCCCATGCCCCCCACTGAACTTAACCTCCCATGCCCCCCACCGAACTTAACCTCCCATGCCCCCACCGAACTTAACCTCCCATGCCCCCACCGAACTTAACCTCCCATGCCCCCCACCGAACTTAACCTCCCATGCCCCCACCGAACTTAACCTCCCATGCCCCCCACCGAACTTAACCTCCCATGCCCCCACCGAACTTAACCTCCCATGCCCCCACCGAACTTAACCTCCCATGCCCCCCACCGAACTTAACCTCCCATGCCCCCCACCGAACTTAACCTCCCATGCCCCCCACCGAACTTAACCTCCCATGCCCCCACCGAACTTAACCTCCCTTGCCCCCACCGAACTTAACCTCCCATGCCCCCACCGAACTTAACCTCCCATGCCCCCACCGAACTTAACCTCCTTTGCCCCCACCGAACTTAACCTCCCATGCCCCCACCGAACTTAACCTCCCATGCCCCCACCGAACTTAACCTCCCATGCCCCCCACCGAACTTAACCTCCCATGCCCCCACCGAACTTAACCTCCCATGCCCCCACCGAACTTAACCTCCCATGCCCCCACCGAACTTAACCTCCCATGCCCCCACCGAACGTAACCTCCCATGCCCCCACCGAACTTAACCTCCCATGCCCCCACCGAACTTAACCTCCCATGCCCCCACCGAACTTAACCTCCCATGCCCCCCACTGAACTTAACCTCCCATGCCCCCCACCGAACTTAACCTCCCATGCCCCCACCGAACTTAACTTCCCCAGAATGCCCCCCCCCCAGTTTGTTCTTATTCGCTGTCTGTGGGACCAACACCCGTCAAAAGAAAAACGGGTGTTGGTGCGGTTTAAGGTCTATTTAAAGGGACAATCCACTTTTGTGTACTTTCCCTTTTCAACCTCAGATCAGGGCTGCACAAAGCTTATCTTCACCTGGTCCCATGGTTGTGTCCTGCAACCCCTGCTACTTCCAGCCTGTAGATGGCTGAGTACTTTTTTATGGATGCCTCGGCTGATCTTTGTTCACCGCTGTATACCACCAGAATCTGATAGCATACCTCCCAACTTTTCAGGGTGGGAAAGAGGGACAATTGTTAAATTAGGCCACGCTCCCTCATTGAGGGATGGCTAAGAGATAGGATGTAACAGTTGCAACAATATAAACACTTAAAACTGGACCTTCAACATGATTTCATGAAAAGCCTAAACCCTTAAAAACTATTTCCCGGCATCTAAAATTAATATGTTTTAATTTTTTATTATTATTATTTTTTTCCCCCACCGAGCTGCAACTCTGTTCAGGACTCTAGGATATGGGCGCTGCCATCTTGCCTCAGAAGCAGGGGTGAAAACTGCAGAGGGCAGGTTTATAACTGTGCTTTGCTCAGACAGAGCAGATTTGGGATCAGGAAAAGGGCAGCAATCCCAGAATGCAGAGCAACACAGTCAGAAGACATTTCCTGCCTGCAGGCAGCCTGAGACTCCATGGGCCACCATCTTGGATGTTTAAAGGCTCAGAAATTGCAGCAGATGCAGGTAGGATGATTTGTAATGGGAGCAATTTGTAAACATATAAGATATGCTCTTATTTAGGGTGAAGGTCTAGCTTAAATAGGCAAATGAAACATTTATTGATGCAGATCTGCATGTTACACCTGAAAGGGGGAGCAAAGGAGAACAGCAAGGGACAGGGGGACATGGACTAAAAAGAGGGACAGTCCCTCAAAATCAGGGACACTTGGGAGCTATGCAATAGTGCAGCACCCATATTTACATCCTGGGACAGGACCGGGTGAAGGTGAGTAGGGGAGCCTCCCGTGCATCTGGCAGCCAGGATTTGAGTTGTGCTGGACTTTCCCTCTAAGGACTCCATCAGTCATTCGCAATAACTCAGCTTTCTGCATTCAAGCATCAGATGGCGCGTTTTTTTTTTTTTTTTTAAATCTTCAACTCAAACGGATTCCTAATTAGTTTTGATGAAGCAAAAGTCTCTCCAAGCCCGCCAGTCTGATGTGCAGCAGGGCATGGCGCCGAGCCCACATTTCCCCAACAAGACATAATACGCTCTATTCCAGGGGGAATATTTTTAGAGGTTGTTCTGCTTTTAGTGGATGAGGGTGCGCGTTTCACAACTCTGACAGCTGGTGAGCAATTCACACGCCCACTCTGCAGAAGTACGCTGCGCTCGCTGGCTGTCCCCCAAACAGCCCGTAAGCATTCCATCAGAGATGATTGATTAGTCATGATGATGACATAAGACCTCTGTCAGTGCACGCCCCCCCCCCCCCGTGTGTGTGTACCCAACCCCACACGCCAGCCTCCAAATCACTTTAACCTCCAGCATGTCATCTTCTGCCTTCATCTGTCATGAGTGTGCACACATACCCATAGCCAATCACATTGCGAGTCTGTCATACGACAACAACATTTTACATTTGATTTTTAAGAAACAAAGATGTCTGAGCGCGCCACCAAGTCTGCTACTGGCTATTCACTTCTTTTTATTTTTGCCCGAGAAGAGATTATTCCAGACATGTCTAAACTCACCTACTGCTGATTGAGCCACCTTCTCTGCTAGACATCACTTACAAGCGCCAGCGACATAATACTAAGACTTTGTAATACTGCTTTTTTTATTTCCCTGTATGCTTCCGATTTTAAGGCAGATGTACAGTCAAACATCTTAAAGGAGCCACAGCACTCAACCCTGTTAGCTTGCAACCAAACCTATTTTCTGTCTCTCAGAGATTTGAGTTAGGATTGTACCTACGCAGAGGCACTATGGCATTTGGTGGTGCAGTTTTAGCTTCTCTGGATGAATGTGGACCAAGACCTCTGTTTTTAACCAGATATAAGTTTGGTTGCAAGCTAACAGGGCTAACAGGATTGAGTGGTGCAGCTTTAGCATACTTCTCCAGATGTGTGTGGACCCAGACCTCTGTTTTTAACCAGATTTAGAGACAGATTATTGGTTTGGTTGCAAGTTAACAGGGTTGAGTGCTGGGGCTCCATTAAGACTTGTGTACCCTAATTTCCCTGCTCTCACAGATTACAGTTAAGTCTTCACCTACGCAGAGGCACCGTGGAGCTTGGTGGTGCAACTTTAGCATACTTCTCCAGATGTGTGTGGACCCAGACCTCTGTTTTCAACCAGATTTAGAGACAGATTATAGATTTGGTTGCAAGCTAACAGGGTTGAGTGCTGGGGCTCCATTAAGACTTGTGTACCCTAATTACCCTGCTCTCATAGATTACAGTTAAGACTGCACCTACGCAGAGGCACCCTGGTTTTTGGTGGTGCAGCTTTAGCATACTTCTGCAGATGTGTGTGAACCAAGACCTCTGTTTTTAACCACATTTAGAGACAGATTATAGCTTTGGTTGCAAGCTAACAGGGTTAAGTGCTGGGGCCCCATTAAGACTTGTGTATCCTAATTGCCCTGCTCTCATAGATTACAGTTAAGACTGCACCTACGCAGAGGCACTGTGGCGTTTGGTGGTGCAGCTTTAGCATACTTCTCCAGATGTGTGCGGACCAAGACCCCTGTTTTTAACCAGATTTAGAGACAGATAATAGCTTTGGTTGCATGCTAGCAGGGTTGAGTGCTGGGGCTCCATTAAGACTTGTGTACCCTAATGGCCCTGATCTCAAAGATTACAGTTAAGATTGCACCTATGCAGAGGCACTGTGGCGTTTGGTGGTGCAACTTTAGCATACTTCTCCAGATGTGTGTGGACCAAGACCTCTGTTTTTAACCAGATTTAGAGACAGATTATTGGTTTGGTTGCAAGTTAACAGGGTTGAGTGCCGTGGCTCCTTTAAGACTTGTGTATCCTAATTGCACTGCTCACGTGCACCTCCCAGGTTAGTAATAAATTGGCCTGAGCCGCTGCCACCCCTCCTTTATTTTCTACAGTCAAAAATGTCTGGAGGTCCGCTTTTCCCCCAGCCTGCAATCCATGGACTGAATCTCTCACTAAAACTTAAAGTGGAACAAAACCTGTGATTTTTCCTATCCTATGTATTGGAGCATCCCACTTTGGCAGTAGGGGCTTTTTGGTCTGCTTTAAACTTTCAGTCTGCTAACTGGAATTCCAGGCTTGCTTGGGATGCCCCACAGCTGGATTTGCTAGCTAACCCCCCACCTGAGCAGCACACACATCTAGTTACGATCCAGTGCTGTGCAGAAATTCGGCACAGGAACTGTGCACAGCGACATCCTCTGCTGTTTGTGCTCTCTGTGCCTGGTAGACCTGGCAGGCTGCCAGCCACAATGCGCACAGTGGGGTAGCAGGGGATGCCATTGTGCTCACTTCCTGTGCCAAATTTGTGTACAGAGCTGAATAGCTCACTAGGTGAGTGTGCTGCTCGAGCAAGTGTGCAGAAACCAGGATGCCCCACATGTATCCTAATAACTAGAGCAAAGTCAAACATGATTTAAACCAGTTTCCAATTTGGGGTGCCCCACTGTGTGAGGTCCCCTGAGATTGCTGTAAAACAATCCCACCATGCATCCCTGGCAGCCCTCTGGTTAAAGGCCCAGCACTGGCACACACAGCTGGAGATTGGCCCAGGAATCTATAAGATTCCCAGGCAGATTGATTCCCTCCCCCGGGGCATCCAGAATCGGGAAGCTCCGCTGTGTGAAATCATCCATAAACTCACCTTCTTTCACAGTCCAACGGCGCATGCGCGAGCCGCGAGCGCATCCCTGCTATCCCTCTAGCAGGACTTGTGCCCCACGCCATGCATTTGTGAATGGCCGTCACAGGAACGCTACCAGTTAGAGGGTAATGACCGATGCGGGCGTCAGATCTGCTCATATATGATGAGTTCCTGGACGATGGGGCTCAAGGCTACCTGGGGGTTTCACACAGCTGGGCACCCCCAACCGGGGCCAAGGACTAAAATCCAGGATAGTCAAAATCCTGGGTTTTGGTTCACTTTAACACACAGGAGCATTCCAAATCAGGATGGCCTGCAGTTCACCACTGCCGTAAAGCTCATAAGCTGAGTTACATGTTAGCCGGTGCACAGAGATTGGGTGACTCTCTTGTCTTTTATCTATACAGGGAAGCCGGAAGCCGTATTGCCCAACTTAGGCTCAGGTTCCCCTGCCACCCCTCAAGCACGACCTGGTGGTAATTCCAATACTCCAGAGCCGGGCAGTAGCAAGGATGCATAGGCAATACTCTTACCGCCGCTGATCAGTCTCCCGCTGCGACAGTTTGTAAAACTGGGAGCTACGCTTGGAGCTTGTGTATGGCCGGACCCCATTGAAATCAATAGGCTCCTCTGTACACGTAAGTATCTGCGGTATGGAGGCGCCCATTGTTTATGAACAGACATGCCCACCCGCTAGAACCTGTAAACGGCTTCACAAACTGGGACTACGGGAGTCTGATTGCGGGAGTGGAGGAAAGGTAAGCGGATCGTCTATGCCACTGTTTCTCAACCTGCGGTACAAGTACCCCAGGGGGTACACGCCACATCTTGAAGGGGTGCACAGTGATATTTAGAGGTGCACCAACATAGTAGGTCTGATGGTTTTGGTATATTAATTTACCAGTAATAAAATATTTCTTCTTGTTTTAAAAGTTTTACAAGGTCTGTGGCCTACTTATTTTGGTAACATTTATAAGTGACTTGGGGTTACTTGGCTGGAGTTTCTCGTTACCAGGGGGTACTTGGCGTTAAATAGTTCACACACCACTGAAGTATGTTGAAGTATGCAGTAAGAGGAGGAGTGGAGGGTTTGGACACATCTTGGTCTGCTTTCAGCAAGCCCCAAATCAGGCAAAAAACCCCACGGATCTGCGCTCTCACATTTTTTGTGCTTCCCAAATTACGGCCATTGGCCTATGAATTTCTCTATTGGTTGGTGTGCAGCTGCTGCCAGGGAAGGGTAAGCATTTTATCTTCACTTCAATCTCTTACCGTGATGTGAGCAGACCTCAAAACATTTTTGCCTGGAGGTCTGCTTGAAAGCCTGTAAAGCAGAGTTTGTATGCACGTCATAAAAACGTCAGCATATAACTTGAAACACAAAAAGGCCTCAAAGCAAATGAACCAATAAACACCAGAGCTTCCCTTCATAAATGGCATCTGCTTCTGATGCCTCTGCCAGTATCAGGCTTTATCGGATGTCTTCTAGATTTCTGAGAAAGCTTCCTGATCACCGCAGACACATTCTCTTATTGATCCGGGATGATTCATATGCTGCTGCATGCATCCAGAACTCGCACAACAATGAGACAATAGCGAGCCCACAGGGTATTACTCACACATAGGTGAATGGATGGAAACCTTGCCAGCCTGCACTGCCAGCACTGCCACAGGTGGGGTGGGCTGATGGGTCACATTCATTTATATGAGCATCCGTATAGGGCTAAATGTTATTACAGATACATTGATGATACACCCCTCCTCCGTGCCACTTTAATCAATGCTGCCTCCATAACTGAGTGGTTGATAGTATACATCAAGTCACATGGTAACAATACTGATATCCTTTCAAAGAGGTGACATTACAGTGGACAGAGGATTTTGACTATCCTGGGTTTGGTCCTTGCCCCCAGGTTCACCCCGATTGGGGGTACCCCACTGTGTGAAACTACCCAGTTTGGCCGAACAACCTCACCTCTTCCCGGTCCAATCAGAACGCTCAGATCAGCTCGAGCTTCTTGGAGAAGAGGCTTGAGCTGATCTTGAGCTGATCTGAGCGTGCTGATTGGACCGGGAAGAGGTGAGTTTGTTCGGCCAACCTGGGTAGTCTAATGTGAGCGGATCCAAGCGCGCTGGCAGACGCATCCCCCGCTACCCTTTAACAGAGAGTGTTCCCGTGCCGGCCATTCACAAATGCCCTGCTAAAGGGATAGTGGGGATGTGGCTGCTACTCATGTGTCGTTGGACCAGGAATGAAGGTGAGTTTTTGGGAGACCTGGGGTTTTTACACAGCAGGGCATCCCCGATCCAGGGGGAACAAGTATGCCTATGTCTATGAGACTCCAGGGTGGGTTTTGGTCCTCTTTAAGCAACAAACTTCAACGTTTTGCATCACTTTGTGTAACATTGCTATTTTGGGCCTCAGCTCATATTGCTTTACAATGGGATTACCTGGATTTAGCATAAACACAATAACTGTTCACTTACCTAACATGCCGCCGATTCATCCTGCATTATTCACAACCACTGTTGTTTAGCACTGATAGGTGGACCAATCTCCACCCCTCTTGTATCAGACTATGTGGGACAAGCCAATGCTTGTGTGTGCAGACTGACAACAGAACTGACAGCAAATACATCTTTATTTATGCTGAAAGTGTTTTGCTGCTCTGCCATATTGTTTGTTTTCCTCTTTTGGAATGTAAAATAATCATTTGTGTTAGGATTGTGTCCTCACAACTGTGATTTACTTACCATCATGGTGTTTCCATGATTTTCATATTCCTGGGTCTCTGCTTTGCTACAGTGGGAGTGGTTTTTATGGCCTTGAGTAAAAACAATGGACAAACAAGTCCCACAATTCTTCCAATGTAACAGGTGAACTCTTTAGCAGCCTAATAACCTATCCAGCTGAGAACCCGGCCATTAACCCTTTATTAACTAGACAAGAGCAAGAAAAGGACCGCACCAACAATATTAACCTCCCTGGCGTTATGATTATATGTGCAATTTTGTGCACAAAGCGTTACCATTACGTTTAAATCTGCCGCCCAGTTCCACCCCCATGAGCCTCTGCGGCTCACAGAGACGGAACCAGGAAGTCAGACGGACGCATCTGCCGGGGCTCTCACCTGCGTTCACAGCGGGGACATCGCTGGATCGCAGGGAAAAGGTAAGGAGACTGCTCCTCTGCCTAATCTACCCCGAGCGTGACTCGGGGTTACCGCTACTTGCAGCGAAAATTAACCCCGAGTCACGCTCGGGAACACCGCCAGGGAGGTTAACCTCCTTAGCGGTGATCCCGAGCGTGACTCGGGGTTAATTTGCGCTGTGAGTAGTGGTAACCCCGAGTCACGCTCGGGATCAAGGAGCAGGGCGGCGCAGTCTCCTTACCTTCTCCCTGCGATCCAGCGATGTCCCTGCTGCGATCGCAGGTGAGAGCCGCGGCTGCGGCGTCCGTCGCACTTCCGGGTTCCATCTCTGTGAGCCGCAGAGGCTCATGGGGGCGGAGCCGTGCGTCAGAGACAAATGTAATGGTAACGCTTTCGTTACCATTACATTTGCCTCTATCATAACGCCAGGGGGGTTAATAATAATGAACCAGTGTGCTAACAGTACAGGGTTGAAACAGACTAGCCTGTTACATATATGAAAAACAAAGGATGGGGGTTCCACTTACCCCCAAAAGACCCTGCTTGTACAGAAGCACCACTTACAAGAGATAAAAGAAATATGTAATCAATTCTATTCATGTATCAACATTTATATTACAACGATACTATACAAACATCTTTAAAACACCATTAAAAACGTATATACACCAAGAGATATAAAGAGGAGAGGGAGGCAATGGGGGTGGGGGCAAAACCAAAAAACCTATAGTCGCTGCTCTACAAACAACTGATAGAGCCCTCTAAATAATGACCTATGGGCTCTCTTCCCCAATAACCATAATTAAAGGCCTGCTGCATCATAAAAAGACATCATACCAAATGTAATTAAAACCATCAATGAAACTCTAAAGCTATAAGTGATACAATTTATAATACGAGTGTTAAACCAATATTATGTTTATCCAAAAGTGCATAAGACATCAGTACAATAATCACATAAGGTGTACCCATGAAGCATCAATAACCTCCTAAACACAAAACAAATATATAAAAAATGAACAATGCTTAACTAAGACTGAAACCCTTAAACAAATGTGCCTATCTCAGCAAAAAGTGAGGACCCACCAGGTTTTTTGGTTTTGCCCCCCCATTGCCTCCCTCTCCTCTTTATATCTCTTGGTGTATATACGTTTTTAATGGTGTTTTAAAGATGTTTGTATAGTATGGGTGTAATATAAATGTTGATACATGAATAAAATTGATTACATATTTCTTTTATTTCTTGTAAGTGGTGCTTCTGCACAAGCAGGGTCTTTTGGGGGTAAGTGGAACCCCCATCTTTTGTTTTTCCTTTATTAACTAGAACACAAGACTGAGCGCCTTCCAAACTGAAGAAGTTGAATTTCAGCAGAATGGGTTAAACCAGTCACTATGCCTTAGCTAATTAGATGATTATTAAGCTAGAGTGAAGTCTATGGTATGTACTCGAAATCGCCACTTTGGTGTGCATAGCTAAGGTAAACACATTGTTGCTAAAGAAAACTGTTTTCTTTTATAACACAGAGTTGCACATGAATAGAAAATTAAAAAAATAAGATATAAGTTCAGCACATTGCAGGCATAATTTTGCCACGCGATAATGGCAACTTATAGAAATGCCTTTGAAAGTGGAAGGACAAAACCCAAGCAAGTTTAGTCAGTTGCGCCCCACCCTGGAAATCAGTGACATAAACTATATGAAAGGGTTTAAACCAGGTCTTCAGCATAATTTTAATAAAAAGCCCAAACCCTTAAAATATTATTCCCCAGCATTAAAAATTAATATATTTTTAGTTTTTAGTCATTTATTATTCTTTCTCCCGCTGGGCTGCAACTCTGTTCAGGTCTCTAGGATACAGGCGCCTCCATCTTGCCTCAGAATCATCACATACTGAGGAGAGGGGGGGGGGCAAAATTGCAGGGGGTGGGGTTATAGCTGTGCTTTGAACAGACAGAGCAAAGCTGAGGTCAGGAAAAGGACAGCAATCCCAGAATGCAAAGCAGCATAGTCAGAAAACACTTCCTGTTTTCAGGCAGCCTGAGACGCCACGGGCCACCATCTTCGATGTAAAAAGTTCATAAAAAGCAGTAGATGCAGGTAGAATGATAATGTGGACAATCTGTATGTACATGGAGGAGGGCACATATAAGATAGGCTCTGATTTAGGGTGAAGGTCTGGTTTAATGCCATGCAGATGGAACAGCAGGCAGATTCTATGCTGCATAACTGCATGGCAGCGGCCATCTTGTAACATACATGAGTCCAGCTTCTATAAAAACCCAATCCCGCAGTCAAAATTGCTTCACATATCAGTGCAGTCCTCCTCAGCTGTGATGATTCATTGCTCTGCTGCACAGCTGAAAGAATTGTATAATTTTAGAAGATTGGCTGACTGACTTGGAGTGTTCGCAGTGAACAGTGGTAAAGATACATTGTTGCAGGTTTCTATTCACACACACACACACACACACACACACACACAAAATGATTGTATTGTGTGTATGTGTTTATATAACGGGGAGGCCGATTCATTAATAGCGCCAGGTAGTGACAGATGAGCAACTGTAGCGTGATTTTTACAGCGCCAGCCAGTATTCGCTGTGCTTGGCCGGCGTTTGCTTGATGACAGCGACTCAGTCGGGTGTGCGGTAATGTTGAATACGGGCTTAGGGGTCGCTGTTTCACAGGTTCAGCGTTGTATGTGTGCGCCTGACAACGAATGGCCAGAGCGAACGGCTTGCTTCATATTCATTAAAAAATGACGCTCCGAATTTGCTGGCGCTGTCCATTCCTTGTTTAAACCCCAGTGCGCTGGCGGCGATGGGTGTTAACTAGTTTTTAACCCCTAAACAACCATATTTTTTGATTGTAACGTTATACATGTTTTTGGAATCATTTTGTAATATGAATATATTAATATCAGACCTGTAAGATCATTTCTGCACAAATTTTTTTTTTTTTTTTACTTTAAAAAAAAAAAACCTAACATTGCAGAAGTGGTCTCAGAATTTTTGACATTAAAAAAAAAAAAAAAATACCAATTAATTATGATTAATTAAACATTGCTCCATTGAAATGCATTGGACAATGCCAGGGAGCGACAGGTCATACCTGCCGCTGTGAAGGAATTTGCAGCGGCGCTGTTCGTTCCAGGCGGCTTCATGATGAATCCCGCGCTAGCCGTCGCTCTCGCCGGCGCTAGCCTCATTTAGCTTGATAAATGCGTCATTGTGACCGCCGCCGGGCGTACTTGAGTCGGTAGCCGCCGATAGCTGGCGGTACCTGGCGCTCGTCAGACACTACCTGGCGCTAGCCCGTGATAAATAAGGCCCATAATACACAAGCTGCCCATGTTTCTGAGGCATTTATCTCTCTCAGTTTGCTGTGGGCTGCTGCTGGCACAGCTTTCCCCTCATGCTTATGTGTGTGACAAGATGGCCGCTCCCATGCAGTTCTGCACCAAAGAATCAGCCTGTTATTCCAGAACATCTTCATTGAGTTACGCCCTCTTAAATCGTTTTTAACAGAGGGGGGCTTTAGGGGAGCAATTAACTAAACTTTCCTTTTTTAATTTTTTGTCCGCTTTAAGGGAGGAAGAGGCATAGGATCACCAAGAACAAGATCATTCACAGGTGAGAGGAGAGTGTGAGGCACTAGCGTGAACCAATAACAATTCTATAGACAATCATAGCTTTTTTTTTTGGAGTGGGAGGGGGGCAGTTAAACAGTTCAAATAATTCAGTTGACTTTTTGTCACTTTTTCCAAGGGCAAATAATAAGTACAGTACCAGTGATAAAGGGGAATAAGTTCAAAAAAGGGAGATGAGATCTCTGCAGTAAACTCCATGGCTCTGCCATGATTGCTCCGATTCAGTCCCAGATAAAGTCCTCTTATTGTCTGTATTAGACTGAGTGGTGTTTATGCCATATGTAGCATTCCCTAAGCCCATCCTATACAGCAGGAGTGCTCATGTTTAAATCAATAGGAGCAGTGGGCACTCCCACGCCTTATTCAGACAGCGCTAGGTCTGGGTACAGGTGAGAAAAGATAAAGGTCAATCTTCGAGTTGTTGTGCCCTACCTGAGTTTCAAGGTGAACCAAAAGTCTAGAAGCATCTAGTCTGGGTTTAATCCTTTCCTAGGGAGCATCCCAAATTAGGATGCCCTCCCCCTCCCCGCCTTTATATATACTAATGTTTAAAGAGGTTTGTAAAACCAAATCTTAGTCTAAAGCAAGAGTTGGAGAATCTCTCTAAACTGAATGGGGCATTAAATAAATGAAGAGAAACTAAAATATAGGGAGAGCCCCTCTAAATGAATTCCCCCCTTTGTGTCCACCTGGATGTGCATGCTCGCACTTCATCTCCATTATCCTAAAGTAAACATTTCCTGATTAAATAATGATTGTAAGGGCCAGTAGATTGTGGCTTTGAATGGAGGATTTGTATTGAATGTGTAGGCTCGTGCTTAGGCGATGCTCATGGATATAAATGACATGTTGTCAATAGTTTTTAGTGATTTTTGTGTCAGTGTTGAAATGAGTTCTATCCTAAATTACACCCAAGCTGTAAGGGACTGCTCATAGCGGCACAGAGGCAGCTGCTGGATAAGCCGGGGGCTTGTGCCAGGGGGGAGCGTTATGTTCTGGGGGAAAGTCCACAAGAGCCTGAATGAGCCTGCCCAATGGCAGCCTCCTCGCCTCCCCATGGAAGGTTTGATTGACCTGTAGCCCAACCTGATCCACTACTGACTGACCTGTGCCCCAACATATTCTACTACTGACTGATCTGTACCCCAACCTGATCCACTATTGACTGACCTGTACCCCAACCTGATCCAATAATGACTGACCTGTACCGCACCCTGATCCACTACTGACTGACCAGTACCTCAACCTGATCCACTAATGACTGACCTGTAACCCAACATATTCTACTACTGACTGACCTGTACCCCAACCTGATCCACTACTGACTAACCTATACCCAACCTGATCCACTACTGACTAACCTATACCCAACCTGATCCACTACTGACCGACCTATGCACAACCTGATCCACTACTGACTGACCTGTACCCCAACCTGATCCACCAATGACTGACCTGTACCCCAACCTGATCCACCAATGACTGACCTGTACCCCAACCTGATCCACTACTGACTAACCTATACCCAACCTGATCCACTACTGACTGACCTGAACCCTAACCTGATCCACTACTGACAGACCTGTACCCAACCTGATCCACTACTGACTGACCTGTACCCCAACCTGATCCACCAATGACTGACCTGTACCCCAACCTGATCCACTATTGACTGACCTGTACCCCAACCTGATCCAATAATGACTGACCTGTACCGCACCCTGATCCACTACTGACTGACCAGTACCTCAACCTGATCCACTAATGACTGACCTGTAACCCAACATATTCTACTACTGACTGACCTGTATCCCAACCTAATCCACCAATGACTGACCTGTACCCCAACCTGATCCACTACTGACTGACCTGTACCCAACCTGATCCACTACTGACTGACCTGTACCCAACCTCATCCACTACTGACTGACCAGTACCTCAACCTGATCCACTAATGACTGACCTGTAACCCAACATATTCTACTACTGACTGACCTGTATCCCAACCTAATCCACCAATGACTGACCTGTACCCCAACCTGATCCACTACTGACTGACCTGAACCCTAACCTGATCCACTACTGACCGACCTGTACCCAACCTGATCCACTACTGACTGACCTGTACCCCAACCTGATCCACTACTGACTGACCTGTACCCCAACCTGATCCACTACTGACCGACCTGTACCCAACCTGATCCAATAATGACTGACCTGTACCCCAACATATTCTACTACTGACTGACCTGTACCCCAACCTGATCCACTACTGACTGACCTGTACCCCAACCTGATCCACTACTTACTGACCTGTACCCCAACCTGATCCACTACTGACTGACCTGTACCCAAGCTGATCCACTACTGACTGACCTGTACCCCAACCTGATCCACTACTGACTGACCTGTACCCAACCTGATCCACTACTGACTGACCTGTACCCAACCTGATCCACTACTGACTGACCTGTACCCCAACCTGATCCACTACTGATTGACCTGTACCCCAACCTGATCCCCTACTGACTGACCTGTACCCAACCTCATCCACTACTGACTGACCTGTACCCCAACCTGATCCACTACTGACTGACCTGAACCCTAACCTGATCCACTACTGACCGACCTGTACCCAACCTGATCCACTACTGACTGACCTGTACCCCAACCTGATCCACTACTGACCGACCTGTACCCAACCTGATCCACTACTGACTGACCTGTACCCCAACATATTCTACTACTGACTGACCTGTACCCCAACCTGATCCACTACTGACTGACCTGTACCCCAACCTGATCCACTACTTACTGACCTGTACCCCAACCTGATCCACTACTGACTGACCTGTACCCAAGCTGATCCACTACTGACTGACCTGTACCCCAACCTGATCCACTACTGACTGACCTGTACCCAACCTGATCCACTACTGACTGACCTGTACCCAACCTGATCCACTACTGACTGACCTGTACCCCAACCTGATCCACTACTGATTGACCTGTACCCCAACCTGATCCCCTACTGACTGACCTGTACCCCAACCTGATCCACTACTGATTGACCTGTACCTCAACCTGATCCACTACTGATTGACCTGTACCCCAACCTGATCCACTACTGACTGACCTGTACCCCAACCTGATCCACTACTGATTGACCTGTACCCCATCCTAAGCCATTTCTGTGCACATTGTAACCTACTTCCTCTTGTCACCAGTAAACCTTAAAGTTATCTTTCCCTTGCAGAGCAGAAACAGAAACAGTGGCACATGTGTGCAACAGCCACAACTCTACCAATAGGTGGTGTAGCATGTGTTTAATTGTATTGTGCAGCTCTTTCCAGGGCTTCCATCAGAAGAAGCTTCTTGGAAGAGGTTGGTTAAGTTGTATGTAATTAGGGGTCCCCAACCTGTAGCTTGCAAACCCCTGCTGGGTGACTCATGGGTTGCCTGCTACACTAGAATACTTGAAGATGGTTAGCACACTTTTGAGACACCCAGGACTGGACATTGTAGGCAAAGATAAACACAGGCATATCTTTCCTAATGGCTTCCATTGCAGAACCAGAATACCCAAATGGTTTCATGCAATGCTGGTGTCACATCCCTGGGACATGCAGAGGTCAGGCACTAGAGAACCAAGTGTCGCCTGCCATTTATACACTTTGGGGCTAGACAATGCACTTTTTGGTGGATATTTTAGGGGTGGATGTACCACTTGCACTATGCCTATTCATTTCATGGGGGCAATCCATGAACACTCTGCTTATTCATTTTTGGGGGCTGGGGAGGGGTATTGATCCACAGTCAACTGCCAAATTTGCTTTCAAGTATTTTACTGCACTGTTATCTGGAATTATTTTCAGTGTTTTCCTGTGCAAGGGTTGTGCATGGCTTTTACTAGCTATTAGTGCTGAATGTGGCTCCTAAAGTTAAAATGATTGGAGGCCCTTGCCCTAGAGTTATGAGTTATAGTCAGAATTAAGAGCAGCATTAACTATTTTTTAGACATTGGTTAAACATGCATAATACGTTTTCCAATTTATAGCCGAAACTCCGAAAAGCACAATAGAAAAATTCCAATGTAATGAACAATACCTATCGCCATTGTTAGAGTCTAATGGAGCATGTTGTAGGAATCTGACAGCAAAGAGGTAAATATCGCTAAGAAACTGAATTCAGCATTTAGTGAGCTAACTTGATACACAAAAGCTTTACAATAATTATATTGCAACATAATGATTAAGTAGCTGCAGTATTCGAACTGTCCTACCTACGCTCTGGAGAACAATGGCATATTCAGACAGAATTTACTTGAAGAAACAAAATCAAACTGACTCCAAGGAGTAAGATTTTGGTTCCTGAAACAACTCACTTATTTATATGAACTCTATAGTGAAAATCTATATAAACATACAGGTTAGTGAGAAGATGAGTAACCTAAACAACACTGTTAAAAAATTCCCACCAACCTTGTGGCTTTCCACATCTGCTAGTACGAAAAGCCAATTTTCAAGTCACCACTTCCTCATTCATGGTGTATGGCACCAAATGGCAATTAATCAGGTGACCAACGGAAACCATTCAGGTTTAATGTGCAAGGCAACTGGGAAATCCAGATCACCGACAGATGGTCACCGGCAGTGATTGCGAGTCACTTGTGAATGAGGAAGTGGTTATCATAGGATCGCTTTAACATCTGCTCATGATGGGTAAAAGCATTGATGTAACATCTTGTCTGATGAAGAGAAGTAAGTATCCTGGAAATTGCTCCCCCAAACCCCCTCTTTTGCAATTAGTGATGTAGGTTATTTTAGAGGGCTTAGCCCTTTGTAGATGTTGTATTATAGCATTTGTGAATGGCCGCGCGGGCACGCTCCCTGTTAGAGGGAAGCTGAGGATTCAGCCATCAGAGCCGCTGCCCTTAGACGCACGTTGGACCGGGAAGAGGTGAGCTGATCTCGGGGTCCTGGGGGGTTTCCCGATTGGGGTGCCCCCCGGGGAAAGGACCAAAACCCAGGATAGTCAAAACTATTGACTATCCTGGGTTTTGGTCCAACATTAAACTATTTTAGTAAACATTAAACTATTATTTGAAAATTAAATAATTAGCACGACCGACCACCATAGACATTGGCCTATATATAGAAATGACCTTCATACAGCGGTCAGTTTCGTTCTTAGTTTAATTTAAACCCCAATCCAACTCAATCCATATTGTTCAGAACAAAACTTTACAATATATTTAACTTCTAATCCACCATAAAAAGCAATCCAATGTAAAATAATAACTATGTCTATAAATAACCAAACTCATAAAACAAAAAGAATAGCTTTGACCTCGAACACGAAGGCCAAGCTGCTCTATCAGACATGCTGGCTGAAATCAGATTTGGTGATGCGCTTCAACTTTAACAAAACGCTTGCTGAGAAATTCGCTATTACAGAATAAGCAAGCAATCAAAAAAAAAATGAATGACTTTAATGATTGAATGTGCTTGTCAGCCGGGCGTCCCCGCCACCATGTCGCTGAACTGAGGAGGGAGAGCAAAGTTTCATGAATCCATCGGGATTAAGACTTCAAAAATGACATTTGATGTAGAAGTTAGTTGCGAAGGAGATAAGGGAAGCGGAATTTTCCAAGTCCCTGCTCGTACTTGTGATAAGGATCTGGCAGATAAACGGGCAGAGCGCAGAGTACATTACTCCAGCTTACATTAAAAGTCGCACAAGATGGAACAGGCGCCTTGCTATTGGGGCTTTACTTCTTGTGAACCTTCATCTGGCCATGGGAAGATAACATTGCTAACTGCTTCCTCAGGGATAAGTTAGTAATCATGTCCCTGAGACACCCATGTTTTTCTGTTAGATGGATCTCCTTGCAGCACGACAGTAAAAAGCACTGGAACTGCTTTAATTCCCCCTTCCTAACCTATCCAAAAATGATGTTACAGTGCAGCTATTAGAAAGCGTATCAATGACCCCTCGCCGCCTGCCCTGCCCCTCTCTCTTGGCTCTGAGACTGGGAGGCCGATTCAGTAATAGCGCCAGGTAGCGACAGATGAGCGCCAGTAGCGTGATTTTCACAGCGCCCGCTAGTATTCGCTGTGCTTGGCCGTTGTTCGGTTGTTGACAGCGACTCAGTCGGTGTGCGGTAATGTTGAATACGGGGTTAGGAGTCGCTGTTTGACAGGTTCCGCACTGTATGGGAGCGCCTGACAGCGAATGGTCATAGCGAACAGCTCCCAGCATATTCATTAACAAATCACGCTCAAAAAATTCTCGCGCTGTGAAAAGCTTGTATAAACCCCAGAGCGCTGGCGGCGATGGCTTAAAAGTAGTTTTTAACCCCCAAACATCCATATTTTTTGATTAAAAAATTAAACAAGTTTTTCTAAACATTTTGTAATATGAATACATTAATATCAGACCTGTAATATCAATTCTGCACAAATTTATTATTTTTTATTTTTTTACCTTTAAAAAAATATCTAACATTGCCGAAGTGGTCACAGAATTTTTGACATTTAAAAAAAAAAAAAAACATTAATATCAATTAAATATGAAGATTTGAAGATTGCTCCACTGAAATGCATTGGAGAGCGCCAGGTAGCGAGAGGTCATACCTGGCGCTGTGATGGGATTAGCAGCGGCGCTGTTCGTTGCAGTCCGCTACATGATGAATCCCACGCTAGCTGACGCTCTCGCCGGCGCTAGCCTCATTTAGCGTGATAAATGCGTGATTGTGTCCGCCGCCTGGCGTTCTGGAGTCGGTAGCCGCCGATAGCTGGCGATACCTGGCGCTAGTGAGACACTACCTGGCGCTATCCCTTGATAAATAAGGCCCTGATTGGGTATAAAAACAAAAAAAAAACATCTCTCCTCGCCTGGATACCACACCATTACTAGCACTCCTGTGGCAGCCGAACAGACAGTATTTATTATTATTGTTGTTTATTTATATAGCGCCATCATTTTCCGTAGCGCTGTACAAAGTAGTAATTACAGACAGGGTAGAAACATACAGTACATAGACTATTTCAGATGCAGTGTTACAGAGTTAACAATAGATATTCTGAATACAAGATACAATAGAGAAGAGAGCCCTGCCCTTGCGAGCTTACAGTACATAGAGTGGCACCCCTGATCTGTGCGTGCTTCCGCTCCGCCCATTTAGAGCGGGGAAAGCCACTTCCTGTCCAAAATGGCTGTGCCCAGGACCCGAAGCACTGGGGGAATGGTGCTGGATACTGGGCGAGGTAAGGTATTTTTTAAGTTGCTTGTTTTGTACCTCCACTTGGGAGTTATCAAACATCAGCGAATGTTAAAGTCCGGGAGGGCGTTCTCCCTGTTAGAGGGAAGCGTGAGATGCGGCCGCCAGCGCGCTCGGAGCCACTGAGCTAAGACGTCGCTCAGACGTGCATAGCTCAGCGGCTCCGAGTGCGCTGATTGGAAGAGCGGCCGCACATGCGCGGTAGGACCGGGATCGGATGAGTTAATGCACGATCTCTGGGGGGTTTCACACAGCAGGGGGTAGTCCAAAATAGTCAAAATCCTGGGTTTTGGTCCACTTTAATACCCCTCAGCTCCAATATTTTTGCCGCAGCGGCACTAAGGCCCTTATTTAACAAGGGATAGCGCCAGGTAGCGAATGGTGAGCGAACGGTAATGACGGTCACTGCCACGAGAACGCCGGCTCCCCTCCGCAATCACACATTTATTAAGCCGATCCTGCTTAGCGACTGACAGAGCGCCAGATAGCGAATCATTCATCATTATTCCAGCCTCACCCCACAGCGCCAGCGAGCGGCCTTGAACAGCGACAGGTATGACAATGCATTTCAATGGAGCAATCTTTAAATATTAATAATTAATTGTTATTAATGTTTTTTTTTTTTTTTTTTTTTTAAATGTCAAAAAATCTGTGACCACTTCTGCAATGTTAGATATTTTTTTTAAGGTTAAAAAAAAAAAAAAAAAAATTTGTGCAGAATTGATATTACAGGTCTGATATTAATGTATTCATATTACAAAATGTTTTGCAAAACTTGTTTTTTTTTTTTCAAAAAATATGGTTGTTTGGGGGTTAAAAAACGACTTTTAACCCATCGCCGCCAGCGCTCTGGGGTTTAAACATGCATTTCACAGAGCGAGAATTTTTTGAGCGTGATTTGTTAATGAATATGGTGGGAGCCGTTCGCTATGGCCATTCGCTGTCATGCGCTCCCATACAGCGCGGAACCTGTCAAATAGCGACTCCTCACCCAATATTCAACATTACTGCAAACCGACTGAGTCGCTATCAACTACAGAACAACGGCCAAGCACAGCGACTACTAGCGGGCGCTCTGAAAATGCCGCTACTGTCGCTCATCTGTCGCTACCTGGCGCTATTAATGAATCGGCCTCCCCGTGTACAATTTGTCAAACAAAAAACAGGCAGCGCCAATGCGTCTGCCAGTTTGCATCCAATTTATCTTTAGCACCATATAGGTTGCAGTGCCAGGGCTCTTGTTTAAAGAGGATCTTCACCTTGAATAACAGCATATTTTATATGCTTCCCTCGCCCTGTACATACAGATTGCTCACATTAAAAATCATCCTACCTGCATCTACTGCATGTTATGAGCCTTTAAACATCCAAGATGGCTGCTCATGAAGCATTAAGCTACCGGCAAACAGGAAGTGTCTTGTGACTGTGTCGCTCTGCATTCAGGGAAAGGACAGCATGGGATTGCTGTCCTTTCCCTGACCCCAGCTCTGCTCTGTCTGAGCAAAGCACAGCTATAACTCCACCCGCCCTAGACTTTATCCCGCTCTCCTCTCCTCAGTGTGTGATGCTTCTGAGTCAAGATGGCTTCAGGAGTCCTGAACAGAGTTGCAACCTGGTGGGGGAAAGAATAATAAGTAAGTGACTAAAAACTTTAAATGTATTACTTTTAGATGCTGGGGAATAGTTCATGCTGAAGGTCCGGTTTAAGCTGTGACGGTTTATAGTGGTGCTGGAGCTTAAGATCCCATAGAGCACAATGGGCAGAACACTACTGAAGTGTTTTATGCTTATAAATAATATTACACACATTTATTTGTACAGAACTTGCATTGTAACTTGTCAATAATGGAAACGTAGGACCTAGACGCCATTTTATTTTTTTCTTGCCTTCTTTTGCTTACCAAAGTGTCAAAACAACTAAAACACAGCCAAAACTCATTGTAAAGTTTGTCTCCTTTGTCCCTGCCAGTGATATCCTGTAAGTGTAATGATGAAATGCCAACCAGCGCCAGAAAAATATAGCTCCAATCATTTCAGCATGGCAAAAATGAATAAATATGCTGTGCAGCGCCTAAAAGACGGCGGTACAAAGTGGCGCACATTGGTGCCGGTAGAATCAAACACTGACACAGGCCGTCCAATACCTAATGCAACAATCACAGCAAATTAGTTAACATAGGGCACTGCGAATTCCAGCACCATTTTGGGGTAGATTCAGAGCTAGGTGAGAATTTTCACTCCTCTATTAGGAGAGTCCAATTTGTAGGAACTCTTACCATATGATCTGATTGGGGGCGGGTGGCTAGCGGTGGCGCCGTGTCTCCAAGAAAAACGAGAGAGCCAGCACACCAATTTGAAATCAATTCTATTGTAATGACGTCAACGTCCATAAATCAATATTGCTCCTATATTTGTCCATATAATAGTCTAACGTTTCGCGGCTCCCACGCCCCTTCATCAGGAACAGATGTTTTTCTCTTTTAGGAGAGACACCTGCCATTGACTTTCATTGTCTACCTTGGGGCTGATTCAGAGCCAGGTGAAAATTTACACCCAGTAGACAATGAAAGTGAATGGCATTTTTCTGACCTGGTTCTAGATCGACCCCATTGTGTCCAAATAGCAACGCCAAAAAACACACTTTATGAATAAGACCCAAAATCTTCCCCTCTTCCTTTAGACTGTAAGCTCGCAAGGGCAGGGCTCTCTCCCCTATTGTATCTTGTATTCAGAATATCCATTGTCAACTCTGTAAAACTGCATTTGAATTATTATATGTACCGTATGTTTCTACCCTGTCTGTAATTACTACTTTGTAAAGCGCTATGGAAGATGATGGCGCTATATAAATAAACATTAATAATAATAATAATAATAATCTCAGGGCCTCCTTCTGCAGAGGTCCTTCCGATAGTGGGGGAGGAAGGCATGATTGGGCTGAAAAATGCAGTGCCCCGACCCCCATTGGTAGAAGTGCAGCCATTTCTGGCTTCCTTGTTACATGATGCTCAGCAAGGAAAAGAGCTCCAGGTCACATGGCTGCTGAGAGCCAATCACAGGGCCCAGATTCGTGGAGTAGTTAAACAAAACCTAGGTGAATGCTTTAGAAACTGTCGTGAGCAAGGAACCTACATTCATATTTGGTGGGAGTGTAGGCTAGTCAAGCAGTTCTGGGCTAAGGTATTTTACCTCATATTGAAGGCAACAGGCCTGCGTCTGACCCCCTCACCCCAATTAGCCCTTCTAAACTTAAGACCTCCCGACTGCTCCAGAACACAGTTTGAGCTAGTGAGGCATATTCTAACAGCTGCTAAAATGACTATTGCTCGATCATGGAAGAATAGGTCAATTTCCAGCGGTAGCCTCATACCTCGTATTAACGAGGTAAAGCTTTTTGAAAAGATGGCTGCCTCTATGCAGGGGATTCTCACCTCCTTCCTAGCTACCTGGGAAGGTTGGATTACCCATTTCCAACCTAAAAATTTCGACCGTCACCTATTTGTATCTTAGCTCCCACTCTCTCTGTAATCTAGAGGCCGATTCATTAATAGCGCCAGGTAGCGACAGATGAGCGACAGTAGCGGCATTTTCAGAGCGCCCGCTAGTAGTCGCTGTGCTTGGCCGTTGTTCTGTAGTTGATAGCGACTCAGTCGGTTTGCCGTAATGTTGAATATTGGGTGAGGAGTCGCTATTTGACAGGTTCCGCGCTGTATGGGAGCGCATGACAGCGAATGGCCATAGCGAACGGCTCCCAGCATATTCATTAACAAATCACGCTCAAAAAATTCTCGCGCTGTGAAATGCTTGTTTAAACCCCAGAGCGCTGGCGGCGATGGGTTAAAAGTAGTTTTTTAACCCCCAAACAACCATATTTTTAGAAAAAAAAGAAACATGTTTTTCAAAACATTTTGTAATATGAATACATTAATATCAGACCTGTAATATCAATTCTGCACAAATTTTTTTTTTTTTTTTATCTTAAAAAAAATATCTAACATTGCAGAAGTGGTCACAGAATTTTTGACATTTAAAAAAAAAAACATTAATAGCAATTAATTAAGAATATTTAAAGATTGCTCCATTGAAATGCATTGGAGAGCGCCAGGTAGCGAGAGGTCATACCTGTCGCTGTTCAAGGTCGCTCGCTGGCGCTGTGGGGTGAGGCTGGAATAATGATGAATGATTCGCTATCTGGCGCTCTGTCAGTCGCTAAGCAGGATCGGCTTGATAAATGTGTGATTGCGGAGGGGAGCCGGCGTTCTCGTGGCGGTGACCGTCATTACCGTTCGCTCACCATTCGCTACCTGGCGCTATCCCTTGTTAAATAAGGGCCCTAGTGTTATCCTTTTTGGGTTGGCTGTAGTATGGACACCCACCCCGTTCCCTCTTTCCCTTTTTTTCCCTTCTTCCACTATCTTTCTTATTCTTTTATCATGTCTTGTATTTAAACAGTTCAGCCGATGTTGTTTTCTAATTGCGCTGAATGCTTTGTATAACATCTTACTTGAGCTCTACTTCATATATATAATGTCTTCAACTGGATGTGGTTTTTCCTACTTGTATTACAAATCGAAATGTAAGCTGTTTTTGGTTGTAACATTTGTATAAATGTGTGTCTAAGTTACAGATCTGTATTATGCCTGAAGAAGAAGCTTGAACAGCTTCGAAAGCTTGCATTTTCAATCTAAATGAGTTAGCCAATAAATGGTATTACCTTAACCTTGGATTTCCTGCTTACATCGATGGCTAACACAGTACAACAACTTACTACATATCTTCAATACAAATATTGTGCAAAAAAACAAAAAACAAAACCTAGGTAGCAGGAGGGTATGTGTAGGGGGGAATCAGGCTCATTCATTTTGTGTAAAATATTTGTTGGACCACTTTAAAGTGGAACAAAACGCATGACTTTCCTGGCTTTTGTTTCATGCCCTTGGAGCAAACCAGAATTGGAAACCCCCCAGTTCCCCCAGTGAAACTCAGCTCTCCTCAGTCCGATGGCACATGTTGGGCTCTTGTCCAATCAGAGCTCTTTGCCGTGTTTACATCTCGGCAAGGGGCTCTGATTGCCTTCAATGGCGAGGAAGCTGCTGCATCCCCCGTACCCCCAGCGGCAAGCGGCCTGTCTGAATGCCTTTCCACAGTCTGCAACCCAGATAGCCCAGATCTTCAGAACAGGCGGGTATAGAAGACCTGTACCAGGATGAAAGGGGAGTATACATTTTTATTTTACTAAGCTGGGCTTTAATACATTACTACTACATTAATACATTACTACTTATTTAATAGCATCTCCATATATTTGCCCCGACTCCCGCTTTAGGAAGTCTCTGCACAAGATCCTTTAGCTATAAGGCTAGCTCTGCATTTACAAGATTAGCATTTATTTATTCCTGAAGGCAATGTATACCTAAACACCACAAAGGCAAATGTCTAATCTTGTTAAATCCCTAAATCTTCTTAATTAATTAAAAAATCCCCCCCAAAAAAGGCCATTTTAGGATTCCTTTTCCAGGCGGCAACTAAAATCTGAAAAGGATCCTTCCATTGTGATGTGGCACCTTAATGCTATAATACCCCCCCTGCTGCTGCTGTGGGGATTCACCTAAAGAAAAGCCAAAGTGTATGTCCTCCCACCATGGGGTGCTTATCCCGCAAATCCCCTGAGCAGCCCTATTAGCACTTCGGTTCAGCCACCCGGAAGAAAAGCCGGCTCTGCCTCTATCTGCAGAATCCAGCAATAGTATCACAGAGCTAACAGACCTTTCTGGGGGCTTTAAAGTGGAATAAAACCTGTGATTTTTCACTTTCCTGGGTTTTGGTCCTTGCCTTGGGGGCATTCCCATTTTCCCTTTAGGCTAGGGTCACCCCCAGCTTATCTATATGGATGGACGCGGGAGATTCTAGGGATGTGGCCAATGTTGTTTAAATCACCGTGGGTGCCAGGACAAAGGTTTTGCAGTGACCCAGGTGGGGTGGGTGGTTCACACAGCAAGACATCCTGATTTGGGATGCCCCAGGCTGGCCACACTGAGTTTTGTTCCACTTTAACTCTTCAGTTGCCAAGCACGTAATTATCACGTGGTTGCCTCTCCTGCCATTCCACTTTCGGCTGTGCAGCTGAGATTACATTTAGCTTCTCCAGCGGTGCAATAAAGTGGACCAAAACCCAGGATTTTGACTATCCTGGGTTTTGGTTCTTGCCCCGGGGTGCCCCACTGTGTGAAACCCCACAGGTCGCCGAAACCAACACACCTCTTCCCGGTCCTACGGCATATGCGCGGCCGCTCGTCCAATCAGCGCACTCGGATGCGCTGAGGTCACGTCGTCTAAGGCGAGCTCCTCTGAGCACGCTGACGGCTGCATCCCCCGCTACCCTCTAACAGGGAGCGTGCCCACGCCGGCTATTCACAAATACCTGCCGCTGGCACGCGCCCTGTTAGAGGGATAGTGGGGATGCGGCTGCAGATTGCGCATGCGCCTTGGCCCAGTAAAGAAAATAAGTTCATGGGCGACCTGGCAGGTTTCACACAGCAGGGCATCACGATTTTGGATGCCCCAGGGGAGGGAATCGATCACCGTGGGTTTTGGTCCACTTTAATATCGGGGAGGCCGATAGGACGAGAGACAGCGCATACGCCATTGGACCAAAGAGAGGTGAGTTTACTGGATGAACGTTGGGGAACCCCAAACTGGTATGCCCCAGGGAGACATACCAAAACCCGGGATAGTGAAAATCCTGCTTTTTGGGCCACTTTAAAGGCATACCCTCCAACTTTTCAAGGAAGGAAAGAGGGACAATTGTTAAATTAAGCCACATCGCCTCATGGCTAGAAGATAGGATGTAACAGTTACAACAATATAAACAATTTGAATAGGCAAATTAATCCTTTATTGATTTAGATCTGCATATTTAACCTCAAAGGAGGACAGAGGAGAACAATGGGGGACAGGGGGACATGAACTTAAAAGAGGGACAGTTCCTTCAAATCAGGGACAGTTGGGAGGTATGTTTAAGTGGACCAAAACCCACCATGATAGGCCTGAGAATCTATAAGAATTCCGGGCCGATCGATTCCCTCAGAATTCCCATCAAAAATCAGGGTTCCCCACTGTGTCGAACCCCCCAGGTCACCCCATACACTTACACCTTGTTCCCCGGTTCAACGGCGCATACACCAGCTGCGGCCGCATCCTCGCTATACCTCTAGCAGGGCCCGTGCCAGGCATTTGTGAATTTGAATAGGCAACAATTTGAATAGGCAAATTAATCCTTTATTGATTTAGATCTGCATATTTAACCTCAAAGGAGGACAGAGGAGAACAATGGGGGACAGGGGGACATGAACTTAAAAGAGGGACAGTTCCTTCAAATCAGGGACAGTTGGGAGGTATGTTTAAGTGGACCAAAACCCACCATGATAGGCCTGAGAATCTATAAGAATTCCGGGCCGATCGATTCCCTCAGAATTCCCATCAAAAATCAGGGTTCCCCACTGTGTCGAACCCCCCAGGTCACCCCATACACTTACACCTTGTTCCCCGGTTCAACGGCGCATACACCAGCTGCGGCCGCATCCTCGCTATACCTCTAGCAGGGCCCGTGCCAGGCATTTGTGAATGGCTGTCGCGGACATGCTCCCTGTTAGAGAGCAGCGATGGGTGTGGCTGCCAGCACGTTCTGAGCCGCTGGGCTTAGATGTAGGCTTACGTAGGACGTGACGTCAGCAGCTCCGAGCGTGCTGATTGGACGAGTGTCCGAGCATGCGCCATAGGACCGGGAAGAGGTCAGTTAACTTTGGCGATCTGGGGGTTTCACACCCCACATCAGAGTGCCCCGGGGGAAAGGACCAAAACCCAGGATAGTCAAAATCCTGGGTTTTTGTCCACTTTAAAGGGACTGTCCATGCAAAATGTGATTTTTTTCAGCATTTTACCCCGTCATACCTGCCCTTTCTCTTCTGAATCTGGGTTCTGTACACGGAGCGCTCCCGTAAGTCTCTCACAAGCCTCTTGGCTACTGATCAACAAGACAAAGAACAAGATAAAGAACAAAGGAATCCATATTTCATTACAATTAATTGAATGCCTTCACATCTATAAAACATGTTGCCCAGAGAAATCTGGCCAGTGATTAAGCATATAATTGGTATTTTCTCCACTCTAGTGTTGCGTGACAAAAGAATATGCTAATTGCTGATAATGAGCTTCTCTGGAAGGTCGGGTGCTGGGCTCTGAGGTGGAGAAATCACATCCATATTTGTCAGGCCTGTACAGACACATGGTGGTGGTGGTGGTGATGGTGATGGTGGTGGTGGGGGAGGGGTGGTGTTAGAGATGACCCGATCCTCTGGGTCGTCTCTGGAACAGTCTTTGTTCTTTGTATGTGGAGAAGACAAAACGGCGCATGGGGAAGCTGCTGGCCAGTATCTCATCCGTTGCACAAAAGCACAGATTGTCATTGCTGGCTGCTGCGGGAATTCCAAGAAGGAGAAACATACTGGGAAGCCCATCTGATGTTCTGACAGATTTATTTTATTCCCTTGTTTTCCGGACTTCCTCGCCTCAGGATGCAAAGCGGACATGTCATGATAAAAAGACCATTGTAGGCATAAAATAAGAATCCTGCATTCACAAAGCGGCCCTCTAACTCTGCCATCTAGCTAAATAATAAAATGTATCTTCATTTTCTTACCTATATCTTTTTTTGTGCTGTTTTGGTTAGTGCTCCCCCTAGTGGCTGGCTGATTGATTAAAATGAAACGTCCTATTAAAGTGGACCAAAATCCACGGCGATCGGCCCGGGAATCTATAAGATTCCTGGGCCTATCGATTCCCTTCCCCACAGCCCTGCTGTGTGAAACCTCCCAGGTCGCCGATACACTTACCTTCTTTCCTGGTCCAACGACGCATGCACGAGCCCCTGCCACATCCCCGCTATCCCTCTAGCAGGGTGTACCCGCGCCAGGCATTTGTGAATAGCTGCCACGGGCACGGTCCCTGTTAGAGGGTAGCGGGGGATGCGGCAGCGGCTCACACATGCATGCTCGGAGCTGCTCGCCTAAGACATAGGCTTAGACGACGTGACATCAGCGAATCCAAGCGCGCTGATTGGACGACCGGCCGCACATGCACCGTAGGACCAGGAAGAGGTGAGTTGGTTTGGGCGACCTTGGGGGTTTCACACATCACAAGGACCAAAACCCAGGATAGTCAAAATCCCCCCGTCCAATGGCCCATGTGTGGGCCGCATCCCCGCTATGCCTCTAACAGGACAAATGCCCGCATCAGGCATTTGTGAATGGCCGACGTGGGCACACTCCCAGTTAGAGGGAAGTGGGTGATGCGGCCGCCAGCCCGCTCGGAGATGCTAGCTCTAGACGCCATCTTAGATGTTGTGACGTCAGTCACTCTGAGTGCGCTGATTGGACAAGCGGTCGCTCATCGCGAGGTGGGGGGTTTCACACAACGGGGAAAGCCCCAGGGGAAAGGACCAAAACCCAGGATAGTCAAAATCCCGGGTTTTGGTCCACTTTAAAAACTACAGGACCATTTATGGTGGCCCAATCAGTGTTTCGACGGGCTGGAGTCTAGACTCTAGGACCAGCTCATTACATACCCCAATGTGACTCCCAACCCTTTGTCCACAAATTGGTGGAGCGGAGGTGGGGCTGCTGAGCCACCAATGATTGAATGTATAAGAAAAAATCAGAAAGTCATGCAGCGCTTCCCCCATCCCTGCTGAAACCCCTGAGGACTGTTAAAAAAAATGGGCCAGTGATTGCTGCTCTCCACTTCTATCTAGAGGTTGCCGCCGCACCTGGCCTCATTGGAGATGCACCCAACGATGTAACGTTTTTACAGAACAAATAATTTCTCTGCCCGTTATTTTGTGCCGTACTCACATATCCCGCAGAAAAGCCGCTAGGTTATATAGAAATCACCGAGGAGAAATTTCAATTGACTCAGGCAAGACGTAGAGGGAAAGAAAGAAAAGCACCTGCGGAGGGCGACCATCATGCTCGTATTAATACAGACACATTTAGATTGCAGCTGCCCACTGAAGGTGAAAAAGAAAGATGAGAAAGCAAATTTCTATTGATACCTTTGTAATGAACTGTCTTGCCACAAGGACTCCCCTTCTCTATTCATTCTCAAGGTTATACCGTGATTCAAAGCAACAAAATGACGTGCGATTTCTGTAATGCTGCGTCAAGGCAACAGGGCTTGGTGTATTTTTCTTGAGGATGGATCACTAGTCATCTGGCTGCCTTACTCATTTTACAATGAAATGTACCACAGTCCCCAGCATCAGGCCGGATGAGTATTGCCGGAGTCAGTATGATTCATTATTATTATTATTAGCATGGGGTCAAGAGAACCTCATAGGGGTAAGGTGGCAGGATCTACAAGATGCCAAGGGATAAGCGTTGTATGTCAATAAGAATCTCAGTATTATCTGTACATACAAGTAATACTTTGTGGCAGGATGGCGGGTACAGACAGGGGCAGACTTACCATAGGGAGACTTGGAAAAATTCCTGGTGGGCCACCTTGCTTAAAGTGGACCAAAACCCATGACGATTGGCCCAGGAATCTATAGGATTCCCAGGCCAATCAGTTCCCTCCCCCGGAGCATCCAAAATCGGGATGCCCCAATGTGTGAAACCCCCCAGTTCGCCCCATACACTTACCTTCTTACCCGGTCCAACGGTGCATGAGTGAGCCATGGCCACTTCCCCGCTATTCCTCTAGCAGGGCACATGCCTGCGCCAGGCATTTGTGAATGGATCGTTCGCCGTGACAGCGGCTCCGAGCGCGCTGATTGGATGAATGGCGACACGTGCGCCATAGGACCAGGAAGAGGAGAGTCGGTTTCGGCGACTTGAGGGGTTTCACACAGGGGGGCACCCCCTCGGGCAAGGACCAAAATCCAGAATGGTCAAAATCCTGGGCTTTGGTCCACTTTAAGGTCTGGTAGGGCCACATCCAGTTTCTGCTTCCTTAGGCCCTTATTTAACAAGGGATAGCGCCAGGTAGCGACTGGTGAGCGAACGGTAATGACGCTCACCGCCACGAGAACGCCGGCTCCCCACCACAATCACAAATTTATCAAGCCGATCCTGCTTAGCGACTGAGAGAGCGCCATATAGCGAATCATTCATCATTATTCCAGCCTCACCCCACAGCGCCAGCGAGCGACCTTGAACAGCGACAGGTATGACCTCTCGCTACCTGGCGCTCTCCAATGCATTTCAATGGAACAATCTTTAAATAATCATAAATAATTGTTATTAATTTTTTTTTTTTTTTATGTGAAAAATTCTGTTACCACTTCTGCAATGTTAGATATTTTTTTTAAGGTAAAAAAAAAAATTCCCAAAAAATTTGTGCAGAATTGATATTACAGGTCTGATATTAATGTATTCATATTACAAAATGTTTTTATAAACTAGTTTTTTTTGGTTTCCAAAAATATGGTTGTTTGGGGGTTAAAAAACTACTTTTAACCCATCGCCGCCAGCGCTCTGGGGTTTAAACAAGCATTTCACAGCGCGAGAATTTTTTGAGCGTGATTTGTTAATGAATATGGTGGGAGCCGGTCGCTATGGCCATTCGCTATCATGCGCTCCCATACAGCGCGGAACCTGTCAAATAGCGAACCTCACCCAATATTCAACATTACCGCACACCGACTGAGTCGCTGTCAACAACCGAACAACGGCCAAGCACAGCGACTACTAGCGGGCGCTCTGAAAATACTGCTACAGTCGCTCATCTGTCGCTACCTGGCGCTATTAATGAATCGGCCTCAAAGTCTCCTTTCTGGCACCTCCCGTTCAATAAAAAAGACAGTCCGGAGTGTATGTTGTGCTTTTTATTTTTACTACTATGGTATGTACACTCCTGACTACAGGAGACGGGGAGGCCGATTCATTAACAGCGGCAGGTAGCGACAGTTGAGCGACTGTAGCGGTATTTTCAGAGCGCCCGCTAGTAGTCGCTGTGCTTGGCCGTTGTTCGGTAGTTGATAGCGACTCAGTCGGTTTGCCGTAATGTTGAATATTGGGTGAGGAGTCGCTATTTGACAGATTCCACGCTGTATGGGAGCGCATGATAGCGACTGTCAGAGCGACCGGCTTCCACCATATTCATTAACAAATCACCCTCAAAAAAGTGAAATGCTTGTTTAAACCCCAGAGCGCTGGCGGCGATTGGTTAAAAGTAGTTTTTTAACCCCCAAACAACCATATTTTTGGAAACCAAAAAAAACAAGTTTTTAAAATAATTTTGTAATATGAATACATTAATATCAGACCTGTAATATCAATTCTGTACATTTTTTTTTTTTTTTACCTTAAAAAAATTATTTAAAATGGCAGAAGTGGTCACAGAATTTTTCACATTTAAAAAAAATAAAATAAAAATTAATAACAATTAATTATGAATATTTAAAGATTGTTCCATTGAAATGCATTGGAGACCGCCAGGTAGCGAGAGGTCATACCTGTCGCTGTTCAAGGTCGGACGCTGGCGCTGTGGGCTGAGGCTGGAATAATGAATGAATGATTCGCTATCTGGCGCTATCTCAGTCGCTAAGCAGGATTGGCTTGATAAATGTGTGATTGTGGTGGGGAGCCGGCGTTCTCGTGGCGGGGCCCGTCATTACCGGCCGCTCACCAGTCGCTACCTGTCGCTATCCCTTGTTAAATAAGGGCCAAAATCTGAGTATGTATATTTTTTTATGTTACTGCCTGGACAGGGACTTTAATGGTTTGCAGGCAAAATGGTAGCATGGGAGAGAGGCTGGGGGGCCCTAAGAATCTGGCTTTATGAGGCCCAGAAATGAGTGATGGTGGCCCTGGCTAGGACAAGTGCTGCACAAGGTTTTTATGTCCTTCCTGTGTCTTCTCCACGCTCTTACCTATCACTGCAGTGCATTGGCTTGTGACCAGTTTACCCTTGTGCAGGTCTTTCATGTATGCCTCTGTGGTGGGGACATTAAATCATCAAGACTGGATGTGACTGTTACAGTTTTCTATGTGAGGCACCAACAGATGGTGGCTTATTATAAATTAATACAATTAATTATAAAAATAATAGTCCAACCTTGAGCACGGCAACTCTTTATCCTTTTCATCTTGATTCCAGACTGTAGAGTATATTTATATTCTTTCAGATGGTTAAGAAAAGGGGACAATAGACAATTATTTCAGTCTTATTTAAAGAAGTACAGCTGGCCCTCTGTATTCGTGGGGGTTGGGGGAACTGCATAGTCGCAAATAAGGCGAATCCGCAAATAACCCCTGTCAGGGAACCGCAGGTCATGTGTTCCAACTAACGATCAGGGACCTCCGGACACACAACCCGCTTTCCCAAGCCCCAGCCCGAGCCGCCTAGCGAGACTACCAGGCCCAAAACCTGCGGACACACAGATTCTTGGCTAAAGCAAAAAGATCTCTCAAGTTAAATATGGGTTTTAATGCAATGAGCACACTAGGCAATGATAACAAACATTTGGCTATAATGGAATATGAAAAAATTCAAATGTCGTTCTGAGAAGTGGGTTACAGGTTACAGTGAGTTACACAGAGATAATAAAGTCAGTTACTTTAAAGTGGACCAACACCCAGGATTTTGACTATCCTGGGTTTTGATCCACTTCGGTGGGGCACCCCGATCGGGGGTGCCCCGCTGTCTGAAACCCCCCCGAAAGCCCAGAAACACTCACCTCACCACGCTCCCACGTGACCGCTCCAGCCAATCACAGCGCTCAGAGCCGCTGTGGTATGTGCGTCCAAGGCCGCTTGGACGCGCATAGCAGCTCAGCGGCTCTGAGCGCTGGAGGCCGCGTCTCGCGCTTCCCTCTAACAGGGAACATGCTCCAATGGAACGGGGCTGAGGTAAGGATTGTGGGCCTCCTGGGGGGTTCCTCCCCGCGGGGCATCCCGATTTCGGATGCCCCGCGGGGAGGGATCTGATCGGTCCGGGAATCTTATAGATTCCTGGGCCGATCCCCCCTGGGTGTTGGTCCACTTTAAGATACAGTTGCAGAGTAGTGATGACGATGAGCTCCCACATAGAGGTAAGTGGCAAGCTTGTTGATGGGCACCTCCAGTACGCGTGCACCGTGACCTCCCCAGAAGTGACCCTGTTCTTGTCTCCTTGACCTACCTTTAAGCAAGGTCTCTGCCCCTCCACCCCCCTCCTCCCAGACACAGGTCCTGTATAATTCTTTTGAAGCCCCCATATGCTATCACATCTCCCCAGTAGAGGAGGATCCTGGCTCCTCTCTGTCTGACCAAGGTGTTAGGAGAGCTGCAGGGGGGCTTTCATCCTCAAACTGCCTTTTCTGAGAGTCAGAACCTCAGGCCCATATATGGACTTCCTTTTCCTGCTAGCCTTGTAACAGAGAATCTTAAAGGGGGATGCCGGGCATCAGCGATAAAATGAAATGTAATATTTGCCCTATTCCACACAACCCCCATGAAAACAAAGGGCTGGGGGGGGGGGCACACACTGCAGGGCAGGGTAAGGCAAGGCAGGGAGGGGGTTTATAAAGAAAAATGCCCTTACCTCACCGGAGATTCAACGCTGGTCCCTTGCTTCCTTCTCACACCCTATGCCCCTTGCCAAGCAGAAGGACCTACCACTTTGATCCTCATTCCCTAAGCTTCTCCTTTTAGGATAAACATCTGCTGAAATTCTTCTGGAAACATGAAACTCACCTATCCGCATCCCTTCAGTGCTCAGAGTTTGGCTGTTCTTGTGCTCCCCAGAAGTCATGTGGGCTACCTGACTGGTCAGAGGGGCCCCATCATTGTGGCTACTCTACCACGATTAATACAGGCAATCCTGGGGGGTTCAAACACAGGGGTAAAATCCTAGGTTTTAGTCCACTTTAAATATTGGTAGAAAGCTGCCCCGCGCTGACCTGCAGTAAATCAGTTCCATAAATGTATCTGTTCACAAATTACATTTATGGCCAAAAAGATCCCCCAATGAGGGGGGGGGGGGAGCATCCATATAACTCTGGGCATATGCACAATTAATACTTAATGTGCTGTTTCCTGTGTTCTCCATAAACATGACAAATGTGTCAAATTAAATAAAGGAAGGACACGGCTGCTGAGGCAAGACACAAGGCCACCACGCTTTATAATGTACATCATTAACACTGCGAGGGAGGGAGAAACCTACTATATAACAAGGCATCCGTGACCATTGGCGAGATTATACTTATTTATGTAATATTACCAAATCCATGAATGTGGGAATATTTCCCATTGCTGGAAAGGAATGCTATTGGCCAGACCATTGTATCAGAAAATGTGTGTAATTTAAAGAGGAAGTCCATATTAAGGGTTAAAATATTATTTTACAGAAAGAGCAGTAGATGCTTGGAACAAACTTCCAGCAGAGGTAGTTGAAAAATCAACAGTCACTGAATTTAAACATGCCTGGGATAAGCACACATCTATCCTAAGATAAAGAGAACATACAGTATACACATAAGGGCAGACTAGATGGACCGTATGGTCTCCTTCTGCCGTCAACGTTCTATGTTTCTATGTTCCTGAGAAGCATAGGTCATTGTGAGGGTTGGGTAGGGAGCAAGATTAAAGAGGAACAAAACCCACTTTTTTTCCTCAGCTTGGGGTTAGGGCCATATTTCCCATTAGGCAACCCTAGGCCTGTGCCTAGGGCAACTACTTGTAGGGGGTGCTGCAAAGTGCACTGTTACTGCTATAGTTTTAAAAAAAGTTGGATTCTTCACTGTGCGACTGTGAAAGTTGAGTGGAAGGGAAGTAGCAAACATACCTACCTGCTGTAACCCACCAATGCACTGCGGAATCACTGGAAAGGTAAGTTTTACAGCAAACCTGGGAGTTTCACAGTTGATCCTGAAAGAGGGAGACTGCTGGTCCTAGAGTCTTATAGAGTCTAGGTCAGTGAATGCTCCTCAATGAAATAGCTTATCAAGATATGCAAAATGCTGGTGAAGGAAAGACAAGCCCTTGTGCTAATGAAGGACACAAGCCTTCAACGCAACCACAAGTTGGAATTAATGGCTGTGTAAATATTAGAAGCCAGTGTATTACTCAGTGTAAGATGGTGAATGGACAGGTAATAGAAGCTGTTTGTGTTCCTAGTCTGGTCTGGGTCTTTTAAGGGAACTTTTAAGATGTGCTGGGCCTAATAAATTCAATGGCTGATCTGTGCAGGGGGAAAGAATATTGCAGAGATCCAGGGGCTTTATCCTACAGAGCTGGGGGTACTTCAATCCAGTGAGCCAGATGTCTCTAAACCAACGACAGACAGAGTTGGGTTATACTCAGAGAGAAGCCTCATATTGGGAAGTGGAAAACAGAAATAGAGGACAGAGCAGTGCTGCTGACTAGAGACTATACAAAGTGCAGGTGGATGCTAACAGTTTTATTAGCCATCGAGAGATATTCCACTGTGTGGCTAGAATTTGGACAAGCAGGATTGTACCTCTTACCTCTGAACTGCACCATTAATAAAAGCTCCAATACATAAGCTACGGGTGTAACAGTGTGGTGGACTATGTTACACCATGTTAAAAAGTTTAGATAGAAGTCAGTTTAGTTAGGCTTTCAAAATAGGGATTGTATGCATATTTTTGCATCCCTGTTGCAGGGGTTAAGCTTAGGCACAGACTAGGGAACTACCCATCATAATGCTGATTGGTCCCTGATGCTATATATTTGCCTTGGGAAGTCTGAGAGCGAGAAGAGCTGTGCTGGAGCCGAAGCTGGGAGGGTTGGATGTAAGTGCTCAGGGAGAAGCACTGATAGATACCCTCTGGAGTGTGTGAGGTGTCACATTCGAAAGACTACGCGGCTGGGGACCTTGGTGGCCAGGACAGAGGAATACCGGACGGGGAACAGAGGGTTCTCTGTGGCCGTAACAAAAACAGACCATGACAGACTCCAAGAGGGTGGAACAGTTGAGGACTGTCCATTGCCTGTGGTAGGGATGGTACCCTATGTGTCAGGGTCCCCTGTGAATAATTCTGATGTAATAAAGAAGCCTGTTTGCAATGGTTTATGGACTGTCGCATCAAGTGGACCTGCATTCTCAAGGGAGCACTACTTAGAGCTGAGGGGGGCCACCTCTGCCTTGATACCAGGCCCTTTAAAGCAGCACAAAAGCCGCACTGGCTGACACTAAAGCTGGCTGCTAGCCTGTCCATAGGGCATCCTAAACCAGAGTGCCCTGCTGTGCGAAACCCCTGGGTTATTGGTGGCTCTTAGAACTTAGTGTTCGGCCACACACTCAGCATCCCTATAGCTATGGTCCACTACCGCGACCAGCCATTCCATTTCCCTGTGGGTGGGAGCGCTCCAAATTGAAGAAGGAGATTCCGTCACACTGTCTGTTCTAAAGAAATTGGGAATGGAGTATTTTAGCAAACCATTTGGTTCAAAATTTTGTTTTTTATTTCCCTCCTTAGGTGCGTCTTATGGTCAGGTGTGTCTAATAGGGTGGAAGACCCTAGATTTTTTTTTTTTAACCCAGCCATAGCCGATCTGGCTGCATCGCCCGAGGTTCAACGACGTTAGGAAGAGTTGTGTTCCATTTTAAAGAACCCCTCTTCCAGTTCAGGAGTTAGCTTTCTCTCAACTCCCTCAAGCTTCCACTACCTATAGAGGGCATCCCAAAATCTGTACATGTCCCCTCCCCCGCTACATAGGCACCAGTAGCTTCATACAGGCACAGGCAGCGGTAAAAGAGCTATACAAGAAAACAGTAACTAATTAATATTTCATATACACACAACTGCTAATTGCCCGCAGCCCCCCAGAGAGAGAGCCAGGTACCGTGACGCCATATATTGGCAGGCGTCCTTTGTTAACAACTCACAGGAAAGGAAACTGTGCATTTCATGACCTCTGATCACCCGCCAACAAGGCAGAAGCAGGTTAACGCGCACACGTAACATGGGCCAACGGTAATTACTATACACCCACGGGTTTGCTTCACACATTTACACTGGCTTCTCTGCTTTTAATGCATTTATATCTGACAACTTAGGAGGTGGATTTATTAAAGCGGAACAAAAAAACTCTGACTGATTTTGACTATCCTGGGTTTTGCTCCTTTTCTCTCTAGGATTCCACGCCATGTAAAGGCCCGGCCAATCGCTGTAAATACTCACCAGTCCCATGGCACATCTAATTAGCGATGTATGCTGTGCCATGTAATGCTCGACACATAGCTGTTACGGGATAGAGAAAGAAGAGTTATCGAGGCCCCAGTCTCCCTGCAGACTTTGGTTCCCAGCCTATCTGAATGGTTGGGCGCTGGATAGCGTCTAATCCACAAGATATCGGGGATGCAACTGTGGCCTAAGTATGCGTGTGGGATCACGTATAGCAGTGATCCCAAGAGTTTTCACATGGTGGGGCATCCCAAATTAGAATGCCTAGGGGACAAGCTGTAACCCAAATCTGGAATCATGGAATCTTTTAGAATTTAGAGCCAGGTTACAAACATTTTGATCTACAGTGAATTGACCTAGATGCAAGATCTAAAATAAACACTCTGCTGGAAATAAAGTTAAGAATATTAAAAATTTTATATAAAAAAAAAAAAATTAAAAAGTCGCATTGAAGCAAACAAATCCACCAATAGTGGTTATTGATCCTTAATTATCATGTCAAATCCAACCACCGGTTGTGCAAAATAACGTACCAGATTACCAGGGTTAGCCATTGTAATCAATTAGGTCCTCTTTAGTGCAATGGTCCAAGACCAATATAATTCTCTCTCTCCGTTTTTAAACAATGTTTCATGCAGAGGAAAAAAAAGGATATACGCCGACAATAGTGTAATATTGTTTGAGACAAATAAAAGGCCCGTCTGGCCCGTTTTATAACGCTTACCAGATCAAATATTGATTAAAACACCAAACTCCATTCAAGTAGAGAGGAAAAGAAAGGTTGGGCTTTGCCTCCTATCCTCTGACTTCCATTCAGCCTCTCCGAGGTAGACAGGCGAGGCACCGAACTCCGTTTTTCCGGACCACGGGTCCCGGCAGTGCTCGTCGTCACTGAATGGTCATGTGCTGCTGTAGCTCCGCATGACACGTTTCGTCATATCCATTTAAAAATGACTGATCCACTAACCCCTTAGTGGGGGCATCCCATTAAAGCATGACGTGTTACATTGCCTCTCAGCACCATTCCTAGCTCCAGCTTGCTGTCTTATTAATGCCATTATCTGGGCTGTCCCTTTAAAATAATAGCAACACAGGAAGTGGTAGTTCATGATAAAAGTTGGGAAACCCTGCTATAGGCAATTTTGACTTCAGGTCAGGTTTTATAAAACCGGACCTTCACCTGGAATAAGAGCCTATCTTGTATGTTTCCCCCACCCCTTACATACAGATTGCCCACATAAAAAAACTATCCTACCTGCACCTATGCCATTTTTTTAACCTTTTAATATTTAAGATGGCGTCTTGGGGAGTCTCATGCAGGAAGTGCCTTCTGACTATGCCACTCTGCATTCTGGGATTGTTGTCCTTTTCCTGACCCCAGCTCTGCTCTGTCTGTGCAAAGCACAGCTATAACCCTCCCCTGCACTTTTTACTTCTCTCATCAGTATGTGATGCTTTTGAGGCAAGGTGGTCGCGCCCGTATCCTAGGCCCTTATTTAACAAGGGATAGCGACAGGTAGCGACTAATGAGCGGCCGGTAATGACGGGCCCCGCCACGAGAACGCCGGCTCCCCACCACAATCACACATTTATCAAGCCAATCCTGCTTAGCAACAGAGATAGCGCCAGATAGCGACTCATTCATCATTATTCCAGCCTCAGCCCACAGCGCCAGCGTCCGACCTTGAACAGCGACAGGTATGACCTCTCGCTACCTGGCGCTCTCCAATGCATTTCAATGGAACAATCTTTAAATATTCATAATTCATTATGAATTTTTTTTTTTTTTTTTAAATGTGAAAAATTCTGTGACCACTTCTGGCATTTTCGATAATTTTTTTAAGGTAAAAAAAAAATAGAAAAAAAAATTGTACATAATTGATATTACAGGTCTGATATTAATGTATTCATATTACTAAATTATTTTAAAAAATTGTTTTTTTGGTTTCCAAAAATATGGTTGTTTGGGGGTTAAAAAACTACTTTTAACCCATCGCCGCCAGCGCTCTGGGGTTTAAACATGCATTTTACAGCGCGAGAATTTTTTGAGCGTGATTTTTTAATAAATATGGTGGGAGCCGGTCGCTATCATGCGCTCCCATACAGCGCGGAACCTGTCAAATAGCGACTCCTCACCCAATATTCAACATTACGGCAAACCGACTGAGTCGCTATCAACTACGAACAACGGCCAAGCACAGCAACAACTAGCGGGCGCTCTGAAAATGCCGCTACAGTCGCTACCTGCCGCTATTAATGAATCGGCCTCCCCGAGTCCTGAACAGAGTTGAAGCCAAGCGGGGGTAAAGAATAATAAGTATGCAACTAAAAACTTAAAAGATATTAATTTTAGATGCTGGGGAATAGTTTATTAAGGGTTTGGGCTTTTCAATAAAACGTCCGATTTAAGAGCAATTCTTTGATATGGAGTCATCTTTGTACGCTGAGCTCATAGAATGTTTTAATATCAGCATTTTAGCGTTAATACACCTAAATGGACGTTTATTTGAAGAAAGAAAACATATCATATAACTCCAGTCACCAGAGGTAGCACAATAGGGGCGGTATTTCCCTTCAAACACACCATGGCCCTAATCAGACGTGTTAACTGCGACTAAACCGTTATTATCCAACCATTAGAGAAATAATATTTCTGACACGAACACAAAGCATTGTTTCACAGACGCTCCCTGTAAAATGCACATCCAGTCTCCACTGCCGCGGGTGCGTGGGCAATTTTCTTAGCTTTCAGAATGACCTGCGCTCAATAAATGACTATAATAAATTACAAGTTATCAAAATAGAATTTTTATTTTCAATCAGAACGCTACAGCACATGGAATTATCTTGATTAAAGAATTCAAAACATTAAGATTAAAACCAAATGTAGCTGCAAATCTTTTCTTCCCCCTTCTCCAAAGTGCCCACAATTAGGTGTCAGAGGCCCTGCTGGCCTCTAAAACTACACCTGGCATAAGGACATGCTCAAATAACATCAGAAGCTGTGATTGTATTGACCCAAACCTTGCATTGATTCTTTAAAGTGGACCAACACCCAGGATTTTGACTATCCTGGGTTTTGGTCCACTTCGGCGGGGCACCCCGATCGGGGGTGCCCCGCTGTGTGAAACCCCCCAGAAACCCCAAAAAACTCACCTCTCAACGCTCCCACGTGAACGCCGCAGCCAATCCCCGCCAACGTCCAGGCGGGGATCAGGAACGTCCAAGCCGCTTCCGCCGCATCCCGCGCGTCACTCTCGGCGCGTGCGCGCCCCCGCCGGCCATTCACAGAGGGCCGGCGCGGGCGCGCGCACGTCTGGAGGGGCGCGCGGGAGGCGGCAGCGGAAGCGGCGGCGGATCAGGTAAGATGTTTTTGGGGTTTCTGGGGGGTTTCACCCCGCGGGACATCCCGATCTCGGATGTCCCGCGGGGTGGGAGGTGATCAGCCCGGGAATCTTATAGATTTCCGGGCCGATCACCCCTGGGTGTTGGTCCACTTTAAACTGGCACCAGGAAACGAGAACAAGAGCTTAGCATGGGGCAACCAATCCCATTGGGGGTCTGCTTTGAAGTGCCTGTCCAGGCACATATATCCCTATTGGCAACAGTGTAAAATAAGCCATTGCAAAGCATCTCAGAATCTCCAATTATATGGAAATACCTTATGTATTCTAAGTGAAGCGGTTTTCTTTGCTTCAATTTCCTCCCGTCCTCACGCGGCCTGGGCATGTTACCACGTCACGTCCTCCTTCCCTCCTTGTCCTCCCCTTTCAAACAGGCCAAGCCGGCATTTAAGGCGCACGCTACACAGCAAGCATTCACCCTGGCGAAGTGGTCCAGAACCACGCAACGCGTCAGTGTTTCCTCTGACTGGTGGTTTCGGTGCAGGATGGCATGGGGCTCCTTTTGATTCCCGGGCGATGTATCATTGTTTACATTTATTATTTGCGTTTTAGGCTGCCCAGAGAGTTACAGTGATGGTGAACGCCGCTTGTCTTTGTACTCTGCACTTTCACTCAGCCTGTGTTGTTATTGCGCTTCTCTATTGCTTGTTTTGCACATGCACTTTGCACTTTCAGTGACCACGGTCCTTAGATTTTTGGCACTTACATTCACTTGTTTCTTTGCTGCCTTTTTTAGATTATTATCTTACATAGGTCAAATCCTAGGTGCACCATTGCACGCATTCCACGCATTGCGTGCAATGGCACTCACTTTCTCAGCGGCGCGTCGCTCATTGTGCAATCTGGGCAGTCTTGATTAATTTGTCAATTTTATACTTTATTTATGTTTATAATATTGATTTATATTATTTAATATTTACTTATCATGTGATAACCCCCTATTCTTCCCTCCTGCCCCTATCCCAGTCATTATATGTATTTTATCTACTGTTGTATATGGCAGTCTTGTTGTGTCATACATGTAATTTTGCACTAGGCTATTGTGTCCTACTCATATAATAAATCAAGTATTTTTTCATTAATTTTCTGAGCGTGTGCAGCCATTTCTCTGGGAATACTATGTGACAGCTCCAGAGTCCCCTCTGTTCAGTCTATATAAGTAAATGGAGCTGAGCGGGGCCAGCAGCCGCATCCCCTGCACTCTAACAGGGAGCATGCCCACCCTGGGCATTCACAAATACCTGGCGCAGATGCACGCCCTGCTAAAGGAATAGCAGGAAGTGGCCGCTGTTTGCGCTTGCGCAGTTGGAAGTGTGGAGAAGGACCTGTGGGGTTTCACACAGCCGGGGCATTCCCAGAACCGGATGCACCGGGGGCAGGGAATGGAGTGGCCATGGGTCTTGGTCCACTTTAAGTCCTCTTAAATAGCTCATGTCACTGATTGCCAGGGGGAGTAATTCACTAAGCTTTCATTTTTTGCCTGGAGATCCGCTTTAACAACTGAGACAATCAATCGTATGACTAGCAAAACGTCTTCATGAAAATAAAGCTAGTCCAGCTGCCTTGATTCATTACTACAGACATGAACATGATCTGTTTTTCAGGCGGTGGTGAGGTAGGTGCAAATCACTTCCTGGTTGGTCCGGAGTTCTCCTGTAGGAAACCAGGCTGGCTTTTATTTTCCTGCTGCGGCAATCAGATCTAGCGGACAATATTTTATCGCTTTGTCTAAGCTCAGCCTGATAAATAATATCAGTAGTATAAGAAAATACAGATAAGAGAGCTGTGCTTCCATTAACCTGCCCTGTAATTGCTTCCCCTAATGCAATACATGATGTGATATGTAGCTGTATAATCACACTCTAATCTGGGACATCTGTTGCCCATTCATAATGTTTAGGCCGTGCAGGCAGCATCAATCTCTCCTACACGCAGGCCCTGGAGATGCTTTCCATACCTCCGAGTGGCTTGGATGGGATCCGAATTTCTTACCTTCTCTTTCTCTGGATGACTCCATCGCTGAAAAATGACAGGCCTGCAATTAGCGGGGCTCACAAATGGCTCTGCAACGTTCAGATGCAGATCAACCAAGCTTCTCCAGATGCTTGGGATTTTGAACATAGAGCAATGGCAAAGGTCTGGACTTTGGAAAGCAGCTAAACCATACCTCCCAATGTTTGAAAGCCGTAAAGAGGGACATGATAAGACATTTTTTTGCATTTAAACCACACATCCCGCCATTCTAGCCAGTGAGGGGCATCCCTCCAATACAACCAGTGAGGGGTATCCCTCATAACAGCTGGTAAGGGGCATCCCTCATTGCAGCCAGTGATGGGCATCCATCATTACAGTCAGTTAGGGGCATCCCTCATTACAGTCAGTGAGAGTCATCACTCATTACAGCCAGTGAGGGACATCCCTCATTGCAGCCAGTTAGGGGCATCCCTCATTACAGCCAGTGAGGGACATCCCTCATTGCAGCCAGTTGGGGGCATCCCTCATTACAGTCAGTGAGGGACATCCCTCATTGCAGCCAGTTAGGGGCATCCCTCATTACAGTCAGTGAGGCGCATCCCTCATTGTAGCCAGTGAGGGGCATCCCTGATTGCAGCCAGTGAGGGGCATCCCTCATTGCAGGCATTTAGGGGCATCCCTCATTAATCAGTGAGGGGAATCCCTCATTACAGCCAGTTAGGGGCGACACAGACACACACACTCACCAAGGCAGGCGATAATCTCCCCTCGTGCGCGATCTCCCCCTCCAGGCTCCTTCCTAGAGTCCTGCGCATCAACGGCTTAGTGGCGGGAACAGGCTCCTTCCTGGAGTCCCACCCAGTGAACAACCAATGAGCCGTGGGACGCTGGGACCAATGTCACCAGGACTAGTAGGGTGTAAACAGTACAGAAATGCCAGACACCAAAGTGGCGTCACTGACACAGAATAGCCATGGGACTTGAGTGGTGTCACTGACTCAGAATGTTCCGAGATTAGAAGTGACTGGCACATCCCCAGGGCCAATGGGGTTTAACCAATACAAAAATGACATGGGTATCACAGGGACTAGAGTAGTGTCACTGGAACAAAAATGCATGGGTATCACCAAAACTGGAAAGGTGCTAATGGCATAGAAAGTTTATGGATGCCAGAGACTAAAGATCCATAACTGGCACAGGAAAGCCATGGGTGTCACCAGGACTAGAGGGGGTGTAAACAGTACAGAAATGCGGGACACTAAAGTGGTGTCACTGGTACCAAAAAACATGGGTGTCACTGACTCAGAATGTTCAGAGGTTAGAAAGCAACTGGCACAGGAAAGCCCTGGGCATCCCCAGGGCTAATGGGGTATAACCAGTACAAAAATGACATGGGTATCACAGGGACTAGAGTGGTGTCACTGGGCGTGACTGGGACTAGAGTGGTGTCTAACGCAACATCTAAAAGTTTTGAATTATTAGCTACTTGTTGTCTTGCCAATAATAAAACAGAAATGTGTCTATAACACCAGGTGCAGTGCTATACAGCAGTTTCCAGTCCCCCACTACAGATGAGCGCCGTGGCTGGATCAGGTAATCTCGGAGAAGGGAGTCGACAAATGGAAGGGAGGTTTTTGGCTGCCAAGGAAAAGGGGGGAGGAGGGGAGAAACAAGATGAAAGATTGAGACAGAAGCAATGTTTTATCTCTCAGCATCATTACTGCACCTTTTCTCTGCGATTTTATGACGCCCCCAGCGCAGTCCATAAAGCTGGAGCACCTTTTCACCTTGAATAACAGTGTCTGCCAATAAACATGTGACAAACCATACAAATGGCATTTGTAAAAGCTGTGATTGTGTCTCCGCTCAGCGGTGGATCCCAGGGAGCAGAGCGACCGCACACAGCTCCGCATTAGCTCCCCGCTGGCAGCAGACACAGCCAAAACAATAGCAACTTCCCCGCTATATCTACTGTATTAATCAAAGCCTAAGTGTCGCTGGCTTTTGCGTGTCCAATTAGAGGTGTTCTATACATTCTAGCAGAACTGAAGTTATTGTGGGTGGAGGAGTCACATTTGCTTTCTGCAGGGTTAGATGGAGAATCAAGGAAAAGCAATGGCTGAATTCTAGAAATCAAACTGACTCACTTCTCTTCAGCATCATATGTGTGTGTATAGAATATTGATGTACTGTGCCCTTGATGCAATAAAAAAAACATCAATGCATTTACGCACATTTTTGTTGTATGTTACTATTTTTAGGTTGTCATTCAGCAAAGCCGTTCCTATTGTGCATATTGTTCACTTATCAGATAACGTAAGTGTATAAATGCGCACAAAATGCAAAAAGTGCTCCTAAAAAAACGTTCATGTGTATGAAGTGTATACGTTCTAACTTTTTGTTGCTAGTTCTTTTCAATGCAGGAGTGTAATTTATTAATGTATTTACCCTATATTAAACATAAAACCCCTCTTTTCCATGAGCAAACCAGTCTGGAATAGGGGCACCAGACATCTGGGCTATAAATCCAGAGGCTAAATGGCTGCACCCTGGCCCTGCCAGCCCCCATGCTCTTCAACTGGACAGCTCCGGGGGAGGCAGGGATACGATTCCTGGGGCCCCCCTTCATAAGCTCCAGAGGGGGGGATATGATTCCTGGGGTCCCCCCCCCCTTGATCAACTCCGGGGGAGGCGTGGATACAATTCCTGGGGCCCCCCTCCATCAGCTCCAGAGGGGGGGATACGATTCCTGGGGTCCCCCCCCCCCTCGATCAGCTCCGGAGGAGGCAGGGATACGATTCCTGGGGCCCCCCTTCAAACAATCCCCTGCAAAACCCATAAATCTTAGCTGTCACCAAGCTCCCCTGGCAAAATGCAGCCATGTGATTGGCCAGTGGCTTCCCACTCTCGTCCAGTAGCTGGCAAGGCCACAGAGCTGCATTTCACTAAGCGAGCGTGTGACAGGTAAGATTTAGGGGGGTTGCAGGGGGCTGATTGAAGGGGGGCTGGCAATCTGGATGCCTCCCTGGAGTGGACCAATGCCTGTTTTTTGTACAATGGGTGTTAGCCCGGTTTCATCACAGGCCCAGTGCTTTTCCAGGGTGCCTGGAAGAACACTGAGCCCATACTGATGGGGACCAGGCACTTCTGCACCCTAGTGTGCAGGAGTGGGTGTAGATAATCAGACAGGGTACTGGGATGCCAGCCCTCAAACCGGTATTTGTGGAAAGTGGGTGACCCACTATAGGATCGATTCATTACCACGTGAGAAAAACTACTTTTTCGGAGAGGAAACTTCTATTTACTCTTTGGCTTGGATTCAATAAGAGTTGAAAAAAGTAAAGTCACTTTTATGTTCTCATGAAATCACTTTTATGAGAGAAAAAAGCCTGGGCATTTCTCTGTTGCTGAATCACCAGCCAGGGAGAGTCAATGGCACTTTTTTACTACAGTGTAAAAAAGAGTAAAAAGTTCAGCACTTTTCTTAGGAGTAAGACAATGTACCATTGACTTTCATTGTATTCCTATCTGCTGATTCAGGACCATTTGAGACTAACCCCAAAAATATAAAAAATATAATATAAAATATAAAATAAAATAAATAAAAAATATAAAAATATAAAAGTGTTTGTGTTGGTCTGGTTTAAACGATTTTTGACTGTTGGTCCACTTTAAGAGTGGCCATATTCACCATGCCCATGACCTCTCTGCATCTCTGCAATAGCCTCAGCTGATGAGCACAAATGTTGGCTGGCTGAGAAGCACATGGGGGGGTCATGGTCTGACTTGGGCGAGTAAAGTCTGTGGCTGATTTTCAGTCTCAGACCACCCCAGTCAATTTATGAGATAAGTTGCAATATTATACGGCGATCTCACCATCTGAGTTGGCCGGTATTCAGTTTGGTGAGCTATCCAAGTGCTGGAAAAAAAACACCTGATTGGGTTTTGAGGTAAAGAGGTTCTCTACTCGCTAAGGAGTATTCACAGAAGTGTGAAGAACCCTTCCAATAAGCCAGCAGGCTTGGCAAATAAGTTCTCACTCGGCAAGAGACATAGGTGAGTATGCCTAGCTGAGGGTTAGAAGGGCAATTGAGGGTGTTTAAAGTTGACCAAAACCCATGAAGATTGGCCCAGGAAACTATAAGATTCCTGGGCTGATCCCCCCGGGGCATCCAAAATTGAGATGCCCTGCTGTGTGAAACCCCCCAGGTCGCCCATAAACTCACCTTTGTTTTCTGCCAACGGCATATGCGCGAGTAGCGGCCGCATCATGCTGTTCCTCTAGCAGGACGCTGCACGCGCCGAGCATTTGTGAATGGCCGGCATGGGCATGGTTCCAGTTAGAGGGTAGCGGGGGACGTGGCCGCCAGCACGCTCGGATCCGCTCACGTTAGATGAGCTGACATAAGCCAATCCGAGCAAACTGATTGGACAAGAGGTTGCACATGCGACAAAGGACGGAGGTCAAGAGGGAGTGCGATCAGGCGACCTGGGGGGTTTCACACAGCAGGGCAAGGACCTAAACCCAGGATAGTCAAAATCCTGGGTTTTGGTCTACTTTAAAGTGCTATTGGAAAGCTTGCCTCACAATGTATGTCCACTTTACCACAGTGTGGAGATCGTACAAATGCAGCTTTAAGCAGAAAAAAAAGAAAACTAATCTTTGAGAAAGAAAATCAATTATACACAATGCAGCTAAAGAACTGCTCGTCCTGGAAATAAGTTTTTGATTATGACAAAGAGCATGGAAATGCAAGAACCATTTTTTTCTCCCAAGACAAAATTTACCTCCGATCGCCCAGTGGCCTGGATAATAAATGAAGCCTAATATAATGGCTTTCCTGTCCATGGCGGGTCCCTGGAATCAATGGCCATTTGCAATTTCATCATGAAATAATACATTTGGATACATTAATTGATTATTCTGCTTCAGCTGTAATAAAGCAAATGTGTTCTGCCCACTCGTAGTTATGCTGGAAAGAGGTTGTTAGGGTCTTGGGGGCAAATATTGATTCCCAGATAGGAACGGAGGGGAGAGGAGGCGCGACGCAGCTCTCCAGGATGCAGAGTCAGAGCCTATGGGAGTCCTGCAGGAATGATGCAGCGAATAGCAGGTCCTCTGTCAGGAGATCAAACATTTTTCCTCCGTTTCTCATGTAAACATATCATTGTTGAATTAAAATCAGATTTTGAGACAAGAGTAATAATGAGGAAAGTATATGGTTGGCATTTACAATAACTGCAACTCCTCAAGCTCAGTGTCTGGGAGTCATTCTGGCCTCCTCTCTCTCATTCACACCTCACATTTACTCCCGAGCCACCTCCTGTCGTCTTCAACTTAAAAATATATCCCGCATCCTCCCCTTCCTCTCACCTGATATCACTAAAATGCTAGTGCACGCCCTGGTCATATCCCGACTGGATTACTGCAACACCCTCCTCTGTGGTTTGCCGACAGACTGCTCCCCTTCAATCTATTCAAAACTCTGCTGCTCGCCTGCTTCTCCAGTGCTGCTCCCCTCTGTCAATCACTCCACTGGTTACCTGTCTCTCAGAGAGATCAGTTCAAACTTCTAAACTAACCCACAAAGCTCTCTCTAATCAGCCCCCCCTACATTTCATCTCTGATCCAGAGCTACCAACCCAAGCGCAACGTCCGCTCTGCCTCTGACATTCTCCTGTCCTCCTTCTTGGTTACCTCCACGCACTCCCACTCTTCAAGACTTCTCCTGTGCCTCCCCACTTCTCTGGAATGCACTCCCCTGCTCAATCCGTCACTCTCCATCACTCCAAGCCTTTAAAATTGCCTTCAAAACTCACTTCTTCAGACAAGCATATGACCTGGCTTAAGCAACTCCTATAACCTTCAAATGGCACATGCAGCCCAACTCAAGCTCTACCACTTGTGATCCCTACCTTTTGTCTCCACCCCCATCATTTAGACTGTAAGCTCACAAGGGCAGAGCTCTCCTTCCTATTGTCTCCTGTGCTCACAACACTTGGTTTGAACCTCGTGGTACTATATGTTTTACCTTGTCTGTAGTCATACATTGTAAAGCGCTATGGAAGATGGTGGCACTATATAAATAAACAATTATAATAATAATCATTATTTTCCCACACAATCTGCATTATCTCCATACACATTTACCAAACCTGTGTAGTGTAGCAAACTATTTAACCTTTAACCCGCATTATATATGGCTGGTAAGATTGTCTGTAAATTGTACAGTCAGATTAGAAGACACTGGCCTGCATAAGGTCAATATATTAGCATCTGATGAAAAAGATGTCTGCTGCTCAACCGATTTATAAATGGTCTGGGTGGTGCAATTAAAGGGACTCTGTAGGCAGAGTGCATAATCTGTCATTCAGTAGCTTACCTCATCATGGCTGAGCTCTCCCTGCCTATAAGAACGCAGCTGCTCCTGAAAGAAGAAACAAGGCAAAGAGTAGTGGCACACCCCCTGAATTCCTTTGCCATATACCACCAATCATAGGGATAAGCTGGTCATCATCAGACTGTGGACAATGGGAGAGAGGGAGAACAGACAGGGTGATGAAAATGCCTGTCTTATAGACCCTGCCCATTATGCTGATTATTATACGGCATCACAGAGTCAAGGGACATGCCCACATGCTTCAGACATTAAATTATAATATGAAACTGTAAACCTTAATATCTCGCCCATTTCTTCTTCAATTTTAAGACAGAAAACAGTTTAGGACTTAGCCTGACACAATGGTCTAACAATTGCCTTTGACTTCTGTATCCCTTTAAACGGGGAGGCCGATTCATTAATAGCGCCAGGTAGCGACAGATGAGCGACAGTAGCGGTATTTTCACAGCGCCCGCTAGTATTCGCTGTGCTTGGCCGTTGTTCGGCTGTTGACAGCGACTCAGTCGGTGTGCGGTAATGTTGAATACGGGGTTAGGAGTCGCTGTTTGACAGGTTCCGCGCTGTATGGGAGCGCATGACAGCGAACGGCCATAGCGAACGGCTCCCATTAACAAATCACGCTCAAAAAATTCTCGCGCTGTGAAATGCATGTTTAAACCCCAGAGCGCTGGCGGCGATGGGTTAAAAGTAGTTTTTTAACCCCCAAACAACCATATTTTTGATAAAAAAAAAAACATGTTTTTCAAAACATTTTGTAATATGAATACATTAATATCAGACCTGTAATATCAATTCTGCACAATTTTTTTTTTTTTTTTTTTTTTTTTACCTTAAAAAAAATATCTAACATTGCAGAAGTGGTCACAGAATTTTTGACATTTAAAAAAAAAAAAAAAACATTAATAGCAATTCATTATGAATATTTAAAGATTGTTCCATTGAAATGCATTGGAGAGCGCCAGGTAGCGAGAGGTCATACCTGTCGCTGTGATGGGATTAGCAGCGGCGCTGTGGGGTGAGGCTGGAATAATGATGAATGATTCGCTATCTGGCGCTCTGTCAGTCGCTAAGCAGGATCGGCTTGATAAATGTGTGATTGCGGAGGGGAGCCGGCGTACTCGTGGCGGTGACCGCCATTACCGTTCGCTCACCATTCGCTACCTGGCGCTATCCCTTGTTAAATAAGGGCCAAAGACAACACTTAAATGAGACGCATCGTTCAAAGCCTGTCAGCAAAGCAACAAGACTTACAACCTATCTCTAAAAGTTAAAAACAGAGGCATCAGTTGCATACATTGCTAAAAGCATGTGGAAGCCAAATCCTCTCCCCCTGGTTCCACATGCATTTGCAAATGTGTGCATCTGAGACCTCTGTATATCCATGGACCATATACATGCTTTATTTCAGAATTAAGATAGGATTCATCTGGATTAAGTGATACAGAACCAGAATAATGCCAATTATTTGGCAGAACTGCATGAGAATAGAATAGAGGTATATTCAGCTCATCACAACCCCCCACATCTCACTACCTTAAATAAAGCACTAACAACATGACTGACAGGTGACCAATGAGGATTGCCTGCAGGGCGTGTAGTCATCCCTGACATACATGCCACCTATAAGGGGGGTTGCCTGGGTGAAACTTGCTGGTCCATTGACTTAAAAGGTATTGTAAACCCGGCAACAATAATATGGAAGCAAGCTGCTCACCTGTTGCTTATTCCATGTGCCTTGCCTCCATTTCCTGCTGCGCCGGTAGAAGCTGTAGCAGGGCACCAAAGTTTACCCTTCTTTGAATTTCCTCCAAGACCACACAAAGTCGTCTAACAGCCACTCTGTCCTTTGAATGGCATGGAATGAATGGAAAAACCATGGCAAACCACAGCGGTCAGCTGGCTGGCTCTGACCACAGCAGAGCATATTCATGCCCATGACATGATCTTCCCAGCTCAGCCACAATTCAGAAATTGAAGCAAATAAAGTGGCTTTGCCTTCAATACATAAGGCACTGGAGGGATCCCATATTATTATTATTATTATTTATAAAGCGCCATCATCTTTCATAGCACTTTACAAAGTATATATATATATTACAGACAGGGTAGAAACATACAGTACACAGACTATTACAAATGCAGAGTTCACAATGAATATTCTGAATACAAGATACAATAGGAGAGAGAGCCCTGCTCTTGCGAGCTTACAGTCTAAAGCAGCGGCACTCAACTGGCGGACCTGGGTCTGAATGCGGACCTCAGTGCCAGATTTCTGGACCCCTGCCATGACACTTGCCTTGCACTCAGTTGCTTCTGTGCTGCCGCCTTTAGTAGATCGGCAATGTAGTGCTTAGAGGCCGATTCATTAATAGCGCCAGGTAGCGACAGTTGAGCGACTGTAGCGGCATTTTCAGAGCGCCCGCTAGTAGTCGCTGTGCTTGGCCGTTGTTCGGTAGTTGATAGCGACTCAGTCGGTTTGCCGTAATGTTGACTGGCCATAGCGACCGGCTCCCACCATATTCATTAACAAATCACGCTCAAAAAATTCTTGCGCTGTAAAATGCATGTTTAAACCCCAGAGCGCTGGCGGCGATGTGTTAAAAGTAGTTTTTTAACCCCCAAACAACCATATTTTTGGAAACCAAAAAAAACAAGTTTTTAAAATAATTTTTTTAACTTAAAAAAATTATTTAAAATGGCAGAAGTGGTCACAGAATTTTTCACATTTAAAAAAAAAAAAAAAACATTAATAATTAATTATGAATATTTAAAGATTGCTCCATTGAAATGCATTGGAGAGCGCCAGGTAGCGAGAGGTCATACCTGTCACTGTTCAAGGTCGGACACTGGCGCCGTGGGCTGAGGCTGGAATAATGATGAATGAGTGGCTATATGGCGCTATCTCAGTCGCTAAGCAGGATTGGCTTGATAAATGTGTGATTGTGGTGGGGAGCCGGCGTTCTCGTGGCGGTGCCCACCATTACCGGCCGCTCACCAGTCGCTACCTGTCGCTATTCCTTGTAAAATAAGGGCCTATGTCTCCCTGCCAGTGTCATGGCTCACTGGCACCTAGCATTGCAATATGAAGTACTGCACGGGTGGGAAGTGGCATTGCAAGGTACACACAAACTTCGTTCCTCAATCGCTTTGCCCCATCCAATCTTGTCCTGCTGCCCCAGTTCAGCCCCATCCATTCCTGTCACCCCCCAGTTCAGCCCCATGCATACCTGTCCTGCCATCCCCGCCACATCCATCTCCGCCCCCCCCCCCAGGTCAGCCCCATCCATTCCTGCCTCCCCCCCCCCCCCAGCTCTGCCCCATCCATCCCAGGCTTTTTTAGTTTTGCCTGTCAAATGTATAGGCCCCCCTCCAGTGTGCGGATTTCTAACTATCCACCCCCCCCTCCACGATAGGCCCCCCACCCCCCCCGCCCAGACCTTCACCTCTCACTGGATGCCTGTATATGGACCTTTACAAGAAGTGGTTCAGTACCCCTGGTCTAAAGGATGAGGGGGAAGAATCACAAACAATCAGTATTGAGCTTTATGGCATGTGCACTTTAAGCGCACCAAAACCCACTGAACTTGCAAAATATATTTGGCCGAAGCCCCTGCCGATACTTCCTTCTTTAGGTGTAGAACTAGAAATGGATATTTTCGCTTTTCAAATTTTTCGGGAACATTGTTTTTTCTGCTGTCCCTCTCTGTAAGATGGCAGGTGATCAGTCATTGCATAGGTGTGGCAATGACATCATTGGCACACACAACAGAGGCAGTGAATGGAGGAGGCGGAGCTTTACAGGTAAAACAGGCGCCATTATCTGGAATTAGAATGGAGCAGGAGCAGTGAAAATTGGAAAAATATACTCTTCATAGTGGGAGCAATTCAGGGCATGTTAGTTAACAATGTGGGGTTTTGACAATGGAGAAGTTGTTTGCTATGCACGATGGAGGTCTGGAGAGATTTTGGGAGGTGTGGGCTCCATGAATTCAGGAATATATGCCAGCTGATTTTGATGCCAACCTTTTACGCTGTGATAGAGTGACTAACCGGATTCTTTTATAATCCGGAGGTTTTTTTTTCCTTTTTCTTCTCTCCCTTCCATGTGATCCATTTCTTTTCCTCCCCTCCTCGGGGAGGCCGATTCATTAATAGCGGCAGGTAGCGACAGTTGAGCGACTGTAGCAGTATTTTCACAGCGCCCGCTAGTAGTCGCTGTGCTTGGCCATTGTTCGGTTGTTGATAGCGACTGAGTCGGTGTGCAGTAATGTTGAATACGGGGTGACGAGTCGCTATTTGACAGGTTCCGCGATGTATGGGTGCGCATGATAACGACTGGTCAGAGTGACCGGCTCCCACCACATTCATCAAAAAATCACGCTCAAAAAATTCTCGCGCTGTGAAATGCATGTTTAAACCCCAGAGCGCTGACGGCGATGTGTTAAAAGTAGTTTTTTAACCCCCAAACCACCATATTTTTGGAAACCAAAAAAAAAAAAATTTGAAAGAATTTAGTAATATGAATACAATAATATCAGACCTGTAATATCAATTCTGCACAAATCTTATTTTTTTTTACCTTAAAAAAATGAACTAACATGGCAGAAGTGGTCACAGAATTTTTCACATTTAAAAAAAAAAAACATTAATAACAATTAATTATGAATATTTAAAGATTGTTCCATTGAAATGCATTGGAGAGCGCCAGGTAGCGAGAGGTCATACCTGTCGCTGTTCAAGGTCGGACGCTGGCGCTGTGGGCTGAGGCTGGAATAATGATGAATGAGTCGCTATATGGCGCTATCTCAGTCGCTAAGCAGGATCGGCTTGATAAATGTGTGATTGTGGTGGGGAGCCGGCGTTCTCGTGGCGGGGCCCGTCATTACCGGTCGCTCACCAGTCGCTACCTGACGCTATTCCTTCATAAATAAGGGCCTTAGTATCTCAGTAGAATCCCCTGACTGGGGAGTTGCTGTCCCTATGTCTATGACCTAGACGCCGGACTTTTTACTACTAAGGAAAATAGAGAACTTTTTACACTGTAGTAAAAAGTGCCATTGACTTTCATTGTCTTTTTTTTCTGGTGATTCAGCAACAGTGACATTCTCAGGCTTTTTTCTCATGAATTGAATCTTTTACTACCATGAGAATTTTTTTCTACTCTTATTGAATCGAGGCCATTGTACGCTTATCTGGAGGGAAGATAACAACCCTTCTCTTAATTATCCAAAATAGTAAACTATTCTGTAAATGACAACACAATAATTAAAACTTTGTTTTTGAGACAACCACAACTTTTGTCAGTACGTTTCTTCCCACTTTAACTGCCACATTTGCATATTTGTTAAACCACTAATTATAATTTACTGCAAATCCTCAAACAATTAATTCGGCTCCAGTATAAACTTCCAATGTGCAGCCTGTGTACAGCCTGATTATTTTGCAGGAGCAAACTGTTGCGGTGCGTAAAATAAATCCATCGAAACTGCTTCCCCCGGAACAATGGAGCGATAATGAGTTTCAACAAAGCAAAAACATGGCACATCAACCCCAGGGGTGAGCCTAGCCTCTTATCTGCCTTAGGTGAACCATAAAATGGAGACCTCCCCCATCCCGGCAGGCCGCTGGCATTAACATGGTTCTGGGTCCTCTACGGACACCACAAGGATGGCAGACCACGTGACGGCTGGCAGAGTACATGTGTGTGTGTGGATGAGGGGTGGCAGTCTCATACCTTCCACTGTCACTGATTTGGAGGGACTGTCCCTCTTTTGAGTCCATGTCCCCCTGTCCATTGTTGTTCTCCTATGTTCCTCTTTGAGGGTTAACATGCAGATCTGCTTCTATAAATGATTGATTTGCGTATTCAAAGTGTTTATACTGTTGTAACTGTTACATCCTATCTCCTATACATCCCCCGATGTGGGGGCGTGGCTTAATTTAACAACTGTCCCTGTCCCTCTTTCCCTCATTAAAAAATTGGGAGGTATGCAATCTGGATGCCTCCCTCACAGTGATCAACAGCCAATTTTAATACAATGAATTTTGGTTCACTTTACAATGATCAATGACAATGTACCCCCTCACACACCAGGTGACCCCCACACAATGACATAGGCCCTTATTTATGAAGGAATAGCGTCAGGTAGCGACTGGTGAGCGACCGGTAATGACGGGCCCCGCCACGAGAACGCCGGCTCCCCACCACAATCACACATTTATCAAGCCGATCCGGCTTAGCGACTGAGATAGCGCCATATAGCCACTCATTCATCATTATTCCAGCCTCAGCCCACAGCGCCAGCGTCTGACCTTGAACAGCGACAGGTATGACCTCTCGCTACCTGGCGCGCTCCAATGCATTTCAATGGAACAATCTTTAAATATTCATAATTAAATGCTATTAATGTTTTTGTTTTTTTTAAATGTGAAAAATTTCTGTGACCACTTCTGCCATGTTAGATAATTTTTTTAAGGTAAAAAAAAAAAATTGTGCAGAATTGATATTACAGGTCTGATATTATTGTATTCATATTACTAAATTCTTAAAAAAAAAATATTTTTGGTTTCCAAAAATATGGTGGTTTGGGGGTTAAAAAACTACTTTTAACCCATCGCCGCCAGCGCTCTGGGGTTTAAACAAGCATTTCACAGCGCGAGAATATTTTGAGCGTGATTTTTTGATGAATGTGGTGGGAGCCGGTCGCTCTGACCAGTCGCTATCAGGCGCACCCATACATCGCGGAACCTGTCAAATAGCGACTCGTCACCCCGTATTCAACATTACTGCACACCGACTCAGTCGCTATCAACAACCGAACAATGGCCAAGCACAGCGACTACTAGCGGGCGCTGTGAAAATACTGCTACAGTCGCTCAACTGTCGCTACCTGCCGCTATTAATGAATCGGCCTCCCCGATTCTATTAGACAGTCCAGTTAAATAACCACCCATGGGGTATCCTGATTTGGAATTCCCCACTGTGTGAAACTCTGTTGGTCGCCCAGCATACATAAGTCACCAGCATTTGCAGGGTGCATGTGGCCCAGTGCCAAAATCTCCTGCATCCCTCTATGGCACACACATAGCCATAGAGGAATGCAGCGGATGATGTCATGAAAAGCAGGGGAAGAAAGGGGTATCTGCCTTATTTGCCTGCCTGTTAATTTCTACTGGTCAGCACACAGGAGTAATATAAGCAATGGTAAGCAATGGTGAGCACACTCAGAAAATGTTTAAAGTGGACCAAAACCCAGGATTTTGACTATCCTGGGTTTTGGTCTTGCCCCCACAGCACCCTGATCGGGGTGCCCCACTGTGTGAAACCCCCCAGGTTGCCAAAACCAACTCCCCTCCAGTCCTACGGCGCATGCGCGGCCACTCATCCAATCAGCGTACATGGATCATCTGAAGTCACATCCTCTAAGACGAGCGGCTCCGAACATGTGGACGGCTGCATCCCCCTCTTACAGGGAGCGCGCCGGGCCGGCCATTGACAAATGCCTGGCACAGGCGCGCATCCTGGTAGAGGTATAGCGGGGATCGGCCGCAGCTTGCGCATGCGCCATTGTAGTGTGAAAGAAGGTAAGTGTATGGGCGACCTGGAGGGTTTCACACAGCGGGTCATCTTGATTTTGGATGCCCCGGGGAGAGGGAATTGATCGGCCTGGGAATTTTATAGATTCCCGGGCCAATCACTGTGGGTTTTGGTCCACTTTAAGATCAAGCAGAACTTAGGAAATATGGGTGCAGTTATTATTGCGGGCTATCTTAACCCTGTTGTAAATCACATACATAGCACATATAAATGCATTTTATGCAGAGAGTCCGTTAAATAGCGTTTGCTTTGGTGAGCATACAGCCAACATAACAAGATGCTTTTTTATTGCTGCCAGCTGGTGAAATACAGCAGTGATGGAGTTCAGTCCATCATTCGTTCTAGCAATAGGTGGTCGTGCTAAAAGCAAAGATGGGGGTTTGCTATAGAAAAGGGTTAAAAGACAGGAAAATCAGTTTTATACAGCAGCACAGCAGAAATGATTAGCTGCATAGAAGGTAAAATGATTTTACACTTATAGCCTTTAATACTATTCCACAGTCAGTATTGCTAGGGCAATAGAAACCCACCGCTGCTAATGACTGGGGGGATGCCGATAGGTAATGCCCCCCCCCCCACACATAGAGGCCGATTCATTAATAGCGCCAGGTAGCGACAGATGAGCGCCAGTAGCGTGATTTTCACAGCGCCAGCTAGTATTCGCTGTGTTTGGCCGGGGTTTGCTTGTTGACAGCGACTCAGTCGGTGTGCGGTAATGTTGAATACGGGGTTAGGGGTCGCTGTTTCACAGGTTCAGCGTTGTATGGGTGCGCCTGACAACGAATGGCCAGAGCGAACGGCTTGCTGCAGATTCATTAACAAATCACGCTCCGAATGTTTTAGCGCTGTGAATTCCTTGTTTAAACCCCAGACCGCTGGCGGCGATGGATTTAAAATAGTTTTTAACCCCCAAACAACCATATTTTTTGATTGTAAAATTATACAAGTTTTTATAAACATTTTGTAATATCAATACATTAATATCAGACCTGTAATATCAATTCTGCACAAAATCATTTTTTTTTTTTTTACCTTAAAAAAAAATCCTAACATTGCAGAAGTGGTCACAGAATTTTTGACATTAAAAAAAAAAAAAAAAACATTAATAGCAATTAATTATGATTAATTAAAGATTGCTCCATTGAAATGCATTGGACATCGCCAGGGAGCGACAGGTCATACCTGGCGCTGTGATGGGATTAGCAGCGGCGCTGTTCGTTGCAGTCGGCTACATGATGAATCCTGCGGTAGCTGTCGCTCTCGCCGGCGCTAGCCTCATTTAGCTTGATAAATGCGTCATTGTGACCGCCGCCGGGTGTACTTGAGTCGGTAGCCGCCGTTAGCTGGTGGGACCTGGCGCTCGTCAGACACTACCTGGCGCTATCGCTTGATGAATAAGGGCAATAGCTCCTACCTGCAAGCACCAAAACTCCTTGTTCCTCTCTCCGCATGTGACTGGCAGCGACCAATCACATTTTTACGATAGGATAGGATAGCACATATTGTGTGCCCGTTAATTAAGTAAATGCAATTGGATGTTGGTACTGCAACCGCCTGCCAGTCCCAGAAAAGGGGTCCATGGCACCCCCTTCCTTGTAAAATGAGGCCAGGCACCAGCTATGTCTGCTTGTAGACCAGGGAGCAAGGGCCAGGGGTGTATGATTTGCCAGCCCCTCAAGCCTTGTGAACTGGCATAGTGGTCTCATTGACCCCTTACTAGTTAACAAAGGGTTAAATGTAAAAAAACCCTCCGATCCAATGTGGGATCACATGTCCCGTGTCGGTGAACGGTGGAAGCCATGTGCAAGGGCAGGGGAACGGCATCCTGCTCTCCACCAATCAGTGTCCAGCTTCTGACAGCTCTCCAGAGGATAGGGATGATGTCATTCTGCTCCTGCTCCCTTTGGCGACCAACAGAGCTGTCAGAAGCTGTGAATTTCACGTAGCTGGCATTTAAAGGATTAAAGGGTGTGGGGCAAAAAACACATACTCACCTTTTGTCACTCACATCTAATCCATTCTAGTCTGGTAGTATAACATATACCTGGTCCTGGAAGTCCTGAGGCTTCTTTGCCTGACCACTGCTCACAGACGACCTCCCTGTCAAATGGACATCTCCCCCGTGCCAGTCCCAGTAACTTCATAAATAAATGATGAGGTTATGATAATTCACCATGACTGACGCACAGGGAGGTCACCTGCTAGGAATAGGCTGGAAGCACTGCAGAGGACAAAAGGTGAGTATGCCTTTTTATTTGCCTGGACAGGTTTTAAAGATGTAGTGTGGGGCAGTTATGGCCTAGAGGTAGGGACCGGAAGGGGAAAGGTTCAATTCCCAACCATGGGACATGACTGAAGTGCCCCTGAACAAAGCACCTAACCCCCAATTGCTCCCTGGGCACTTCACTGCCCTTTAGTTTGTAATTCCCTTGTGTATAGTCACTCACATGGTATTTATTCACTGGTGTGTACACAGAGTTGTGTTGTTCACAGTGCACAGATGGGTAAATGTGGAGAAAGAATTCCATATGTGTGTTGGCACACAATGACCACTATTGCACTATTATTTATTTATTATTACTATTATCTGTTTAATGCTTTTATTTGGGCATTGCCTCTATGTACCATGTGTACTCATTTCCATCTGAGAATGTCAACCTGGAATGAGACTAACACTGGAAAATTATCTCTGCACATGGGCCAAAGTATAGGAAACCCAAAAAAAGAACCTGAAAGTGCTTCTAGCAGGGGGCAGCTAAACAGAGGCAGTCGAGTAACAAATCAGGTGGAACTAGTGAAAAGATCCAAATAGGCCGTAAGAAGAAGCTTTTTGTTGGTGCGCGAGTAAAGTCCCAAGCGGTTACCATTGATTAGCACGCTCCGAAAATATTTCATAACAGCTTGAAGCAAAAAAAGGGGCACACAAGGCTGTGCACTGTTACCCTTCAGGACTCAACAGAGTCAGATTACTAATGGCCACAAAGAGGCCTTAGAGTTCTGCATAGCTGGGCTTCGCTTCTCCAACAATTATCCCCCCACCCCTTATAGCTGCCTGCACACGCTTCCCCATTTTCTTAGCAAATCTCATGGATCTAAATTTACACAATGCAAATTTTCAGATACAGTTACTATGTTTCCCTTTCAGGCTCTTGGCAGATGGCCTAGAAACATTATATTTCTTTCTTTCTTTAAAAAAACTGCTCTAAATGTTACAAATACAACTCAGAGGAGCGTTGTGCCTGCAAGGCTACGAATGTTTGTAGATGGCGGCAATCCCGCAGATAACTTCAGCGCAAAAATGTTAACTGCAATTTATAGGACTGAGAAAAACGAGCGAGTTTTTCCCTTCATGAAATAGTCACTTGTGTTCTAGAATATCACAGAGCGCTGCTGTGACTTTGAACAATGGCTATAGGCAGGCAGGCATGACCGTGTGCCTTCAGGCTGTTAATTAAATGTAAATCATAAGCAGGATTCACCGGAGTTGGGCTCTTCGTTTGTTTTATCAGGTAGATGAGTAGTCAGCCAATGTGTAATGCTCACCACCGCACTTACCATGAAGTATTAAGACTGCTCATCATTAAATCTGCTGCCTCTACACTTGTTTCATCAGCGCAGGACACGACATTGGTAAGGTAAAATGGGACGCAGGGTGAGATATGGGCTTCTTAAAGGAGTTCTGTCGCAAAACTTTTTCCAAATAGATGTGGTAGATAGTGAGACGTAGGGCTGGATTATCCGGATTATGCCCTGCAAAGGGGGCCTCCACCAACCTTTGGGTTATGGTCTGGCCCAGGAGGCTTTTCAGTCTTTTGTTGCCAAGCTGGTCCAGCTCAGTACAGGGAACTGTTTTCTGCTGGACCAGCTGGGCGACTACACTACCCCCCACCCCGAATAGCAAAGCAGCAGCAAGCACCCGCACAAAGAGTGACTCGATCTGACATTCCAGTAAGTAAGCGGTTCCAGACAACCACCAATAAGTAACTTGGCTGGGCTGGGACACTTAATCCGTCCCTGGTGAGAGGACTGGGTCACTTATATACCGCTTAGCATCTAGGGAGAATACTTTTTTGCATACTGACTCAGGAATTATGTGACTGTGCTCTGCAAACTTTTTTTGTGTATTTTATGCGCAAAAATCAGAAAAAGTGCTCCTGAAAAACACTCATTGGGGTCAGGGGATCAGAGAGTTTTAGAGTATTTTTTACACCTGCCTGGAGCAGATCTAAAAGTATGCGTCACGTTCACGTTTCTTTCAATGAAAAAGACATGAAGAAGTATAACATGTTTTTTTTTGTTACAAAAATATATATATTGTTTAAAAAGTGTGCCCCCCTTCCATGAGCCTACCAGCTCAGGCACCAGACATGGAGGTGGCAACCCAGGGCTCGGAGGCAGTATGATCGACCCCTGCCCTTACCTGTTCACCAGCCCCTACGCCCTTCTATACAAGTCTGGTGCTCTTCCAAACCCCCCATGCCCAAGAGAGGGTGCAGGTAATAGGGCAGCATACCCTGTGAACTAATATAAAGAGGTCCCCTGGACTTCTTACCGCAATCAATAGTAAAAAATACAATGTATTATTCTAAATTAAACATTACCAACCTCGTGGGGGGCAGCCCACCTGGTTTGCTGGTTGAGGGGTTTCCTCCTGGTCCATGGGCTGGGGTTTTCAACGCCAGTGGCAGCATGTATATAGTAGACACACCACCGGCATCTATTGAACAGGGGGACAAAGTTCCCCTTTCCTTCAATCCTGGTTTCTAATGATGAATAATGCCGGCCACTAGGGAGGGAAACTTGTAAAGAATCCCCCCATGTAACTATCTACGTCACTGGAGGGGCATGTAGGGGGCCTGGTGGTCTTCCAAGACCTGTACTGAAGGGCATAGGGGATAATGAACTTGTCCTGGGTTACCAGCCTATTTGCCTGCTGCCCGAGATGTTTTCTACTTACCTTTACCCACTCCCACACTGATGATCGCTCTCCTGCAGTCCTGATATCTGAAGCCGGGTGCCACAATTCCAGGTTGAAGATGGCCAGAGGTGTACAAGTTCAGCTGTGGCATCCACTGAGAATAATAGGTGAGCTTGGTCTGGCCTTGTATATCTCACATACCTACCTACAGGCTGGAAGCAGTGCGGCACCAGGGCTATAAGACAGCAATTCCCGTCACCGGACCAAGTGAAGGTAAGCAGTGGAGCCTTGTGCCCCCCATGCAACTCTGATCTAAGGTCTGTAAGGAGGGGCGTCTTTCTATAGTTCGCCTTTAGAGGCCTCAGACAACTTTTCCACTTTTCCACTAGTGCTAATCCTGGGAGACACTATCTTACTTGCCAGAGACTAGATTCTCTGCTGCCTGAGGCGAACTATAGAAAGACGCTCCCTTACCCCTAGGATGTGCCGCTCCATTCCTCAATAAAGGTGCTTCTATTGCATTACTTTACCTGGCATCTTTGTATGATCGCTGCATGGAGTAGAGGGCCAGGGACACTAAGCCACCTATGATCGACAGTAAAAACATGTATCCGCTTAAACATTATGAGTTGAAGAGAAATAACTGAAAACAGCTCCAATTGCTGCCCCACCCCTGCAGTGCCACCTGAGACGGCTGCCTCACATGGCCTCATTACAGGTGCACCCCTGCCTGAGAGACCAATTGACAGTTACTTGGCCTATTAATTTACCCAGGTAGAAGTAAAGGTCAGATAGGTCTCTAATCCAGCCAAAGGCAAAATCTCAGTGTGTAAGCAAGGTTGGCAGATATGAAAGCCCCAAGACTCGCAAAACCTCTTGGATCAAGGCGTGTAGTAAAAATTAATGGGCGCTGCCTCCTCCTCCATTGAGGCACTCAGATGTATGTTATAAAAAAATGTCAGCTTTCAAGAGAAAGTATTTCTACATCTTTCCTATTCACTAGTGTCTTATTTTTATAATGAGTGACAGTCTTAAAGAATGGTGAATGAGCAGCTACAAATGGAGTCCAGAGGCATTGCTCAAGTATGACAGGTTGATAAACACATTAGGAAACAATTAAATCCCTGTTAAGAAGGAAGAGTGAAGAGCTGTTTGAACGTTCTGTGGCTTTGTTTGAATAAAGACTTCTGACATGATTAATGCTCGAAGCAGCGAAGATGAACTGGTGGAAGTAAGCCACAGGTTTAGTGTACATTGATTGCGTCCTATTAAAATGGGATATTAGGAGAGGGTAATTTATAGATTAAGGGAGATCGGCTATTTAAATTAGCATTTAAATGATGAGCTGTAAATTCCTCATATGCCTACAGAGTGCATAAAAACCAGAAAGAATATTAACATGTGTCACTCGGAAAATCATGGCTGGAATGTCAACGATCAATGGCAATAGGAGATGAGACCTTTCAGCAGCAGCTTGAGAAGGCAGAAGCAACCATGCAGAGGTCAACTATCAATTATCTGATTTCATTCCAACAAATCAAAGATTAAGGTTTAAAAACTCTTAAAAATCTCCCCCAAAATGGTGTCCCAAAACCCCCCTACCTGGCATAATCAGCCTGTTAATTAAACCAACACAGATAAAAAAAATATTTTATTTGTTTTTTTTAATACCTCGCATCAATCCCCGAACAATGTGTTAAAAAATATAGGATAATGTGTAATTATGTTATATAATATATATAGAGGGAGGGAAACCAGGGATGGACAGGGGAAAAATAGCAGCCAGAGATTTTACTGGCACCAGCCAACCCACAAGCTGCTGAGCCCCACCCCTGAGGTGCTTCCCAACCGGCCAACAAGTATCTTTATCTGCTGAGGCTATAGCATTGCAGAGACATATCATGGGTGGGGGTGTGGGGGCTGGAAGGTACGGTGGGGTCAGGGGGGACTCTGGAGGAGGGATTGCAACCACCTCTCTGGGTGAAAATGCAAAAAATATATATATGTTAGAAGGAAAAAGAAAGATACAAACCCAGATCCAGCCTGGATTTATCTGCAGTTCTAGTCTATGCTTTCTGGTTCTGTCTGATGCAACTAACTTCCCTGTAGGAAAGAAGGTATTAGAAAGAAAACAAGCTCTGGCAAATGATCTTTTTGAGATAGGCGGTGTACTAGGGGCTAGGCCAAGCCCAGCCACCTCCAAAGCAGTGCGGCCCATCGGGAATTCTCCCTGAGCTCCCAGTCGGCCCCTGGAGAGCACCACCAGGGTCAAAAGCAATCCAAAAAACATATAACTGTACAGCAAAAACATATCCAGCACTTACAAGGTCATTTTCAGGTTTCAGAATTTGATGCTTAGATGTCTTTTGAAATATCCGATATCTAAAATGAGAGTAGAAAGGTTCCATAGACCGTTGCAAAATATATCGAATGCACTATTATAATTGAGGGTGGCCAGAAAAGTCGTTTACATTTAAATGTACCAAATGCAAAGAAAATATTACAACTGTCTGAATGAGGCAAACAGCTGGATGAGAGGACAATCATTTCATATTTATGCGCACTTAAACAGTAAAATAAATAACATGGACAGAAGTTGAGATAATAATGAATAAAAGATGAGCATTATCAAAATTAAGAAATCAAAAAAAAATCGGACGAAAGGACAAGTGTATATTTTACAGACAAATAAAGGTTACTCAACACTCACAGACATATAGACCACAATATTGGCGGCCCTTTTATCTACTCCATATTTTTATTGTTATTCTAATGCACAATGCAGATTCATTATGTAACATTATTAAATTAATTAGAGGAAAACAAAGGATAGAGGCAACAGACCAAGAGCAAACTATTAAGAAAGAAGAGAAGACATCAAAAAGAGACATCATTACTCTTAATGATAAGCAGTAGCATATGGTCAAGGGGGATGATAATTATTCAAATAGTGTCCGCAAACCTTTATTAAGGCAGAAAGCATTCATTTTTAATTGACTATAATCAGGTTTACTCGAGAAGCATCACCTTATCAGACGAGTGAAGATTTTAGGGTCTTAGATTGGGCTTTGGAGTAGTCAGGGTCACATTGGCCATAGGGAGACAGGGGAGAATTCCCAGTGGGCCACACTGCTTTGGGGCTGGTTGGGCTTCAGCTTTTAACACCCCCACTGTAACCTCTGCCTAGTCACCCCCGCCCCCAGTCCATTCTGTACCCACATCCACTGTAGCTCCCCAGCATAGAAACATTTTTTAGCACCAGCATCATGACTGTAGAGGGCCATACTCACCCCTGCTCCATTATGTGCCCCACAATCAGGGCTGGCCTTTGGGGTGTCTGAGGTGTGCCATTGCAAAGGACACCATGGTCGGCTGCACCCACCTGCTCGTGGCCCTAACCCGTCTGTCCAGCAGCTCGATTGCCTCCCACTTGGTTTAATGGTTCTTCTCTCGATCGCCTGCCTTTTCAATTTATTGGTTCTGTTGGGGGCAGGGGGGGGGGTGACAGTTGGAGCTGCTGAAGGTGCACGATTTGTTGGATCAGAAGGAAAGGGTAACATGCTCACCTTTCTTCTGACCTTTAAATTGGACTGTGTGAAACCCCCGGGGATCAACGGCATAACCACATTGCAAGCAATCCCACTGCACATGTGCAGCCTTTCCTCCAATCGGCACTCTATGTTGTATATATTAATGTAGAGCATAGAACTCTTTTTGCCCACAGTGCCCAGCATAGAGCGAGGGAAGCAGCTGGTATCCCTGCTATGCAAGGCAGTGCATCAGCCAGATGTAGCCGTGCATGCATCATGGGATCGTTTGTGAAGTTAATTTACCAGTAATCCTGGATGGTTTCACAAAATGGAATTTACCAGCTCCAGGGTCTTTTAGACTTCAGGGCCAGAAAATACACTTTAAAGTGGGCCGGCAGTCAAAAATGATTGCTGTTCCACTTGCCCGTAGCATCATGACTCATACTGGAAGGACTCCCTCACCACCCCACATGCGTGGTCACATGAGCCAGTTAAACTGGCAGCCAATGGCTAAGGGAGGCTTCTGGGAGTGGATACTTCTGCCTTGCATCAGGCTTGATGCTAGGTTATGCGCAGGGGGCTTCCGGTGAACCCCAGTGGTTGTTGGCAACCATGTCGGGCAGCAGGCCAGTAGATAGTAAGTGCAAAAGTGTGTTGGGGGTGGGTGCCATCCTGTAATCTTGCACAGGGTACCTTCCATCCTAAGGCCGGCCTTGCTCACAAGATTATAAGCTCCACTATAATAAATGTACCTACCCCTGCCCATAATCTGTTTCTGTAATGCTAAAATAATAAGATCTCAGCAGTGAAGTGCACTCGTTGACTGTCCAGGAAGCTCTTGGGGGCTCTGCGGGATACCGTGGGCTGGTCATGGGCTGATGAAATCCATGTTGGATTTTTGGTCCTAGTCAGTCACCGTCTTCTCATTTCATATATAGTAAGGTGTCTTCTGGGCATTTACCAAATTAACGTCCAAACACAAGATAGATTACTCTGGCGCAAAATTGCCCTCATTTGGGTCCAGACACCAAAGCCCCCCCTTTCACACTCTGAAGTGTCTACAGTATATATAATTATTTTAATTTTCGAGACAACAAATCCATAGAACAATGAAACAAGGCACACATTGGAAACAAATGTAATTGCTAACAAGAACGATTCAGGACACAGAAATAGACATATGTATAGATATAGCTCTGAGCTGGCACTGCGAAAGCTCTTTGCTAATTCTGAAAACAGTTTGTGCTTTAGAAATGTATACTGGACAACATTTCCTCCACTGAACATGTTCCACCACCTACTCAGTGTCACACGGAAAGGCAGATTATGTTCTGCCAAACAGAGATATTTCTATAAGCCAAATGTGCTCTGAGAACTAAAATTACATCTTTTTACACAACATTTTTAACAGTCCACTAAAATGATCTGCTGCTGTTATGGGGCTATTATTCTTTGTCCAAATGTGATTGGTCAGCTAATTTATGTACTTTTTAAGGTTAATTGTACCCCCCCCTCCCCCATCAACCCCCAAATAAGAATATACATGGTGTGCATGGATCCTCCAGCCAGAGGCGTAGCTAGACTTTCTGGCACCCGGGTAAAGATTAAAAATGGCGCTCACTACCTGTGCTCAAGCCCCCAGACCTGCTGCCCCCCCCCCCCCCCCCAGTTATGTTCCTGCCTCCACCGCAGCTCCTCAAAATGAATAGCACTCCAAAAAATATAAAATGTCAGTTATGGGGTATCAAAGCACTGCCTGCAAATAACATCAGTCTAGGTCAGGCAGCCTTGCTGATTTTATCCTGGTCGTGGCGATTTTGCTTCCCTAGCATCCTAGCTGTGCTACTGTCTGGATTTAACAGACATAACCCACAATGCACAGTGGAAGGAAACCCAGCAGCACTTCCTCTTTGCGGGCTACCTGCAGCTCCATATGACGCCATTACGGAGGGGAAATTGACGACGGCAGGAGTTACAAAAAGGTAAATCCATTTTTATGTGCTGCAATCGGATTAACTCTGGAGAGGGATGCATATGTAAGAATAAACAACGGTGTGCGGATAAAGAAACTCCAGTTTTCATGAAAGCGCGTGCAGATGCTATTTTCCAGTTGATACCAATTGGCTTTCCCGCATAGTGTTATCATAACAGGATAGTTCCCTGCCTTTTTAGGCTTAGGAGAAGTGAGACTTAGGAGACTTGAGGTGGGACGGGTTGAGAGTGTGGGGATGTTAAAGAGTGTGGCTGTAATTGCTAGAGGAGGCCACTAGATGCCTCCATAAGGTAGGAAATAGAAAAGGAGTTTAAAGCGGTCCTACACTCTGAATAAGAGTCTATCTTATATGTTTCCCACACCCTGTACATACAGATTGCCCACATTAAAAATCATCCTACCTGCATCTACTGCATGTTATGAGCCTTTAAACATCCAAGGTGGCGGCTCATGGAACATCAGGCAGCCTGCAAACAGGAAGTGCCTTCTGACTGCTCTGCATTCTGGGATTGCTGACCTTTTCCTGACCCCAGCTCTGCTCTGTCTGAGCAAAGCACAGCTATAACTCACCCCCCTGTACTTTATCTCACTCTCCTCTCCTCAGTAAGTGTGATGCCATTAGTCAAGATGGCGACGCCCATATCCTAAAGTCCTGAACAGAGTTGTAGCCCAGTGGGGGAAAGAATAATAAGTAAGTGACTAAAAACTTAAAATATATGAATTTTAGATGCCGGGGAATCGTTTTATAAAGGTTTGGGCTTTTCAATAAATCATGGTGAAGGTCCGGTTTAAGATAAAAGCATCCCTGCCACATGGAAGGGGACCCAGGGGGTGATAGGGGTTCAGTCCAGACAAGAGAGGTGGTCTGAGGGTTGTTCGGACATGGGAGGTAGGCCCTGGAGTGCTGGATGTATGTAGAGGACAACCAGGAGAAACTGGGCACCCTAAGGGTAAGCGTCTGGTGCAGGTATGGTACCTGCCACCCATCCATGAGGAGCTAGAGTCAGTGACCATGAGAGAGGACTTGTTTAGAACCAGAATAGAACGAAGAGGGGTCTGAGACAGAGAAGGAGGAAGCAAGGCGGTGTGCTGGGATTTACTGTGTGGCTGGGAAGAAATGCTGAGCCTTGTGAACTTGTTTACCTAATAAAGAAAGGGGCATCTCACTGTTCGAAACTGGAATCTGTCTCTGTGAATTCTTTAGCTCTGCTGTGTGAAGGATTTGCCCACCGCTTGAGTGACCAGAGGTGACCATCAGCCTATGGACAGTGTGAGTACCAAGCCTCTCCCCGCCCAATCCCCTGAGCCCCATTTAGTGCCTCATCCCCAAGGGCTTGCACCAACCACCTGAGTGTCCCATTAGCACCTAACACCCACCACATTGAACCAACTAAACACCCAAAAACACTAAATGCCGGGATCCATCCCCTAACACCACCTTCTGACTTCATTGATGGTTATGTAGGTAAAGGAAATTCCTAGTTCTAAGATGGCGTGTTCACATAATGATGCCCAAGTTTTATATCTCAGGCCAACACTCATGAAAAAAATGAACATAAATCAGCTCATCATGAGGTGGCCCATGTTCTAAAGGGAGGCTGGCAGCTTCCCAGGTGAGTAGCTCTCAAATATTTGTCTGCATTGCTTGTCCCAACTTTGGGGACTCAAAATTAAAAGTAGGGACCACACTAAACACAGAGTGCCTTGTCGGGGCAGTGTGGCTTCCACATGTATCTGCAGATATATGCAACCAAATCTCTGTCTTTCCACATAGCTAGACATGTTTGTTGCTTCATATTTAGATGATGAGAGGGTTAAACTGGGCGGTAAATTAGTTCCCAGGCCCTGAATAATAATAATAATTTTGTACAAATAATAGTGATTGAACTACTCCCACCCCCTTTTATTCATAAATCAGCTCATCCAAATGATTCTATCCTCCTGAGGACCCCACTATACACAGGCTCACCTCTACCATTTGACACCCTTTTAAATCACCAACACGCCCTATCTCACCATTAAACTGTGTCTGGGAAAACAGGCTGTAACAAGAGGAATTCTTCAAGCAATGAAAAGGAAAGCAGTCTAAAAAGAGTAAAAGATAAATAGTTGGGAAAGGTTAAAGGCGCCAGTTATGTTTGCCGTAAAAAATCTCTTCAGCGATACAGTGCAATGCAGAACTATTTCATCTTGTCTTTGCTTTTTCCTGTTGGAAATAAAATAAAGAATAAACGAATGTACCCAAAGTTGGGGAATAAAAGGAATCTTTTGTTTGTACCTGGAAACACGAGAGAGACTGGGGCAGTGAACTGTTAAGTTCAAACAACTAGGGTTAGGAGAAGATGAAATCATTCAGGACCATTAGAGGGATGACACATGGCTGGGTTCTTGTATCGCTACAATACAATGGCATTGTAGGAAATATCACACGAGCTGGGAAAAAAGAGAAAAAGCCATACAAATTCAAAGCTTTTGACACCACTTTTTTCCTCAAGTAAATCTGTGGCATCATTTAGATCAAAATGAAATCCAAAGAAGAAAGTGAGCACCGATATATTAGAGATACCGGCTCCTCCATAACAAGGGTCAGGTCAGTCTTCTGCCCTTCTCATTGGCCATGGGAGACTCTCTAATGGTTAGAGTGGTCTACACGACTAGATGGCTCCACCATGACAGCTAGGCCAGCACTGGTAGCAGTGTGTGGAAGAACGAGAGGTGCTTGGAGGGAGGTTACTGCATTTTGTATGAAAACAGTTAAAACAAACCTGTGGAGCAATTTAAAGTCCCTGTCCACCAACATTACCCTCCATGGGAACAGTGTAAACAAAGCCATTTCAATGCATCTAAAAGTCTATTTATATGTAAATGCCTTATATAATCTAAGAGGCCGATTCATTAATAGCGGCAGGTAGCGACAGTTGAGCGACTGTAGCGGCATTTTTCAGAGCGCCCGCTAGTAGTCGCTGTGCTTGGCCGTTGTTCGGTAGTTGATAGCGACTCAGTCGGTTTGCCGTAATGTTGAATATTGGGTGAGGAGTCGCTATTTGACAGGTTCCTCGCTGTATGGGAGCGCATGATAGCGACTGGCCCTAGCGACCGGCTCCCACCATATTCATTAACAAATCACGCTCAAAAAATTCTCGCGCTGTAAAATGCATGTTTAAACCCCAGAGCGCTGGCGGCGATGGGTTGAAAGTAGTTTTTTAACCCCAAAACAACCATATTTTGGGAAACCAAAAAAAAGTTTTTTAAATAATTTTGTAATATGAATACATTAATATCAGACCTGTAATATCAATTCTGTACAATTTTTTTTTGTTCCTTTAAAAAAATGGCAGAAGTGGTCACAGAATTTTTCACATTTAAAAAAAACAAAAAAAAAACACATTAATAACAATTAATTATTAATATTTAAAGATTGTTCCATTGAAATGCATTGGAAAGCACCAGGTAGCGAGAGGTCATACCTGTCCCTGTTCAAGGTCGCTGGCGCTGTGGGCTGAGGCTGGAATAATGATGAATGAGTCGCTATATGGCGCTATCTCAGTCGCTATCTCAGTCGCTAAGCAGGATTGGCTTGATAAATGTGTGATTGTGGTGGGGAGCCGGCGTTCTCGTGGCGGGGCCCGTCATTACCGGCCGCTCCCCAGTCGCTACCTGTCGCTATTCCTTCATAAATAAGGGCCTAAGTGAAGCTGCTGGATCATGGCTGAGCTGGGAAGGGTGTGTCATGGAGCAGCTTTATGAGTCTTGAGCATGCTCTGCTGTGGTTAAAGACAGCTGTGGGACCACTGTGGCTTGCCAGGCTTGCTCACACTGAGAGCTCCAACAGGCCAAGTGGCTGTTAGATTACTTTTTTTGCATGGTGCTGGAGGAATGTAATTGAAATGAGGGCACATTTAGAGACTTGCTACAGCTTCGGTCCTGCACTGCAGGGGCACATGGGGCAGGCATTAGGTGAGCTGCTTGCTGCTTTATTATTACTGGTAGGTGTATAGTTCCTTTAAACCGGACCTTCAGCATGATTTATTGAAAAGCCCAAACCCTTAAAAAACTATTCCCCACCATCTAAAATTAATATATTTTAAGTTTTTAGTCACTTACTTATTATTCTTTCCCCCACTGGGCTGCAACTCTGTTAAGGACTTTAGAATACAGGCGCCGCCATCTTGACTCAGAAGCATCACACTTACTGAGGAGAGGAGAGTGGGATAAAGTACAGGAGGGTGGGTTATAGCTGTGATTAGCTCAGACAGAGGAGAGCTGGGGTCAGGAAAAGGTCAGCAATCCCAGAATGCAGAGCAGCACAGTAAGAAGGCACTTCCTGTTTGCTGGCTGCCTGATGTTCCATGAGCCGCCATCTTGGATGTTTAAAGGCTCATAACATGCAGTAGATGCAGGTAGAATGATTTTTAATGTGAGCAATCTGTATGTACAGCTTCACTTATTAGGTATGCACCACCTACACAATCACATACATGGCAGGTGCCAATTAAAGGGACCTACTACTCACAACCCTCTTTGTCTGGTGCGACCCCAGGGCTGGCCCACCAATAGGTCCACAAATGCTAATTGCACACTGCTAAATCTAATATCCAATTTATTAGAGCATAAGAAGTTAATACATAATACTACATACACATAACAACATATATACACACAGTTAAAAAACACTTATTAAAACCCAAAGAAAGTGGGGAGGAGCTCCAGGGCTATACTGATACCAAAATAGATAATCAATTGATAATATACCCAAACATCAATATTAATGGCATACATCTCATAGTGCAATGGCGCTTATGGAAGGTGCTGAGTGCATAAAGTGCCTAGTGTCTACTTATAAAGTGCTCTATCTATTTGTGAAAGATTGCACTGCTAAAAACTCGCAGTGCTCACAGCATAACAACCCGTGCAATCATGCAATACATATAATACAAAGAAAGTGCCATGTGCAGAAAAAGGTGCATCTACTCTAAAACTAAGCCTATACTGTGCTACTACAAGATCTAATAAGCGCCACTCACATATGGTGTAAGCAGGTAAACATATCTACTCGCAGTATACGATAGCACTGCGAAATACCTAAGAAAGCCCCCTGTCCTCCCCACTTACCTCACCGGCGCGCTGCGTGGTCCTCCACCACTTCGCTCGGGTGTTATGCTGTGAGCACTGCGAGTTTTTAGCAGTGCAATCTTAATATTGCCATTAATATTGATGTTTGGGTATATTATCAATTGATTATCTATTTTGGTATCAGTATAGCCCTGGAGCTCCTCCCCACTTTCTTTGGGTTTTAATAAGTGTTTTTTAACTGTGTGTATATATGTTGTTATGTGTATGTAGTATTATGTATTAACTTCTTATGCTCTAATAAATTGGATATTAGATTTAGCAGTGTGCAATTAGCATTTGTGGACCTATTGGTGGGCCAGCCCTGGGGTCGCACCAGACAAAGAGGAATCTGTATGTACAGGGTGTGGGAAACATATAAGATAGACTCGTATTCAGGGTAAAGGTCCGCTTTAAGCTGTCCTTACTTCGAGCTGTGACCCCATACTCAAACCCTTGGCCTTAAGGAGTGACATGCTTTCCCTCCCATTAGGATGCTGCTCTGCATTTTCATCTACCCTAATGCTGCTCTGGTGATCCACCACCTGGCCCCATGCACCATCTCGCCCGCTTTTATCCTCCACCTCTGTGGACGCAATAGGACGAGAAGCAACATGAGGTGCTGCCTGTCATTCAGCTACAAGCTGCCTAATTGTAGCATTCAGCTTTTATGGAGCATACATCATACCTCCCAAGTGTCCCTCATTTGGAGGGACTGTTCCTCTTTTGAGTCCATGTCCCCCGTTTTTCTCATTTGTCCCTCTTTCCCTCATAGGGGACACCCCTTCACTCCCAGCCCGCAAAGACTCCTCCAGCCCCTCTCCCTGTACTTGGCCCTAATGTACTGCCTAGCGACACTCCAGCTCACCTCCGCAAAGCTATTGCATAAGCATCATAGCTGTACAGAACATACCAACTCCTGCCACAGTATCTGAGCTTACAATATTAAAGCATGTTACAACCCATGCGGCCAGGCCCTGGAATCTAAAAGATTTCAGGCCCAGCCACTAGCCTACCGCTGGGGCATTCTACACTGTGTGAAACCCCTGGGGCACCGGTGATCTTACCTGATTCCGGGACCCACTGGAATCTCTGCCGATGGCTTCTCTGCAGCCATGTGCACTCCAGCACCGATCCCGGTAGTGCTGACACGCACCCGAAGGGTATGCCCAGCTGGCTAGTCGCAGCGGCACTTTAAAAGTGGACCAACACCCAGGATTTTGACTATCCTGGGTTTTGGTCCACTTCGGTGGGGCACCCCGATCGGAGGTGCCCCGCTGTGTGAAACCCCCCAGAACGCCCGGAAACACTCACCTCACTCCGCTCCTACGCGGGCGCTCATCCAATCAGAGTGCTCAGAGCCGCTGTGGTATGCACGTACAAGCGGTGTCCAACCACAGCGGCTCTGAGCGCTGGAGGCCGCGTCTCGCGAGTCCCTCTAACAGGGAGCGCGCCCGTGCCGCCATTCAGAAAAACGTCTGGCGCAGGTGCGCGCCCTGCTAGAGGGAAGCGCGAGACGCGGCCCGCGCATGCGCCATTGGGTTTAAGGTAAGGTTTCTGGGCTTCCTGGGGGGTTTCACGATCTGAAATCGGGATGTCCCGCGGGGAGGGATCTGATCGGCCCGGGAATCTAATAGATTCCCGGGCCTATCCCCCCTGGGTGTTGGTCCACTTTAAGAGAACCTATCCTCTCATTTAAAGGTGCTGCAGGGTGTGGCTTCAGCGATGGAAAAGCCTAATTTTCTTTGAAAACCAGGCCACTGCCCAACCAACAGCAGCTCCCAGCGGCTCGGAGTGTGGGAAGGGGGCCCAAAGATTGAGCGGTGGACCCAGAAATGGGTTTCCATCTGCTTCAAAGTGATATTTCAGGCAATGCCAATTGATAGACCATTGTGACAGACTATGTTTGACACTGTCCTAAACTGTTTTATGTTTTTAAATTGATGAAGTAATTGCCAAGATATCAAGGTTTACAGTTTTACCTCATGATTTATCTTCTTAAGCATGTGGGCCTGAAGGAGACAGATATGGCTTGTGGGAGCTGACGGAGGCAGACCATGAGGCTTCCTTTGGGACTGAGGCCCTAATTTAACAAGGAATAGCGACAGGTAGCGACTGGTGAGCGGCCGGTAATGACGGGCCCCGCCACAAGAACACCGGCTCCCCACCACAATCACACATTTATCAAGCCAATCCTGCTTAGCGACTGAGATAGCGCCATATAGCCACTCATTCATCATTATTCCAGCCTCAGCCCACAGCGCCAGCGTCCGACCTTGAACAGCGACAGGTATGACCTCTCGCTACCTGGCGCTCTCCAATGCATTTCAATGGAACAATCTTTAAATATTCATAATTAATTGTTATTAATGTGTTTTTTTTTTTTTTTTTAAATGTGAAAAATTCTGTGACCACTTCTGCCATTTTAGATACTTTTTTTAAGGTAAAAAAAAATTGTACAGAATTGATATTACAGGTCTGATATTAATGTATTCATATTACAAAATTATTTTAAAAACTTGTTTTTTTTTGTTTCCAAAAATATGGTTGTTTGGGGGTTAAAAAACTACTTTTAACCCATCGCCGCCAGCGCTCTGGGGTCTAAACAAGCATTTTACAGCGCGGGAATGTTTTGAGCGTGATTTTTTAATGAATATGGTGGGAGCCGGTTGCTAGGGCCAGTCGCTATCATGCGCTCCCATACAGCGCGGAACCTGACAAATAGCGACTCCTCACCCAATATTCAACATTACGGCAAACCGACTGAGTCGCTATCAACAACCGAGCAATGGCCAAGCACATCGACTACTAGCAGGCGCTCTGAAAATGCCGCTACAGTCGCTCAACTGTCGCTACCTGCCGCTGTTAATGAATCGGCCTCCCCGATTGCATTTGTGGATAGACTCAGGCATCTTGTATAGGACTAGAGGCCCGCTGATTTCTACCCGGACCACTTAAGTCAGATGAGTAGCCCGTTTTAATATATGCTTTGCTTTTTGTCCTGTTTTGAGGCTTTCTGTGTTGTAACAGTGTTTATAGCTTTTTTTGGATTGTACATTTTAACAAGTAAAGTATAAAATAACTCTTTAAAGTGCATATTTATGTTTCCTTGAAGTTACCGACATATGAACTTATTAGACACTGTGGAATAATTAGAGATAATTAGCGGCATCATGGGACTGATCTGGCAGTCCCAGATCTTGTCTGTTTAGTGTAATTAGAGTAATTATATATTTGAGATTTTTATTTGCCTTATACATTTAAAGGAGCACTATTGCAAAAAAAATAGCCCAAAAATAAACATTTGCTGGATGAAGGGAGGAGGGGTCACTTATACACCCGAGATCAAGAAATATCCAGCCAGGCTTGTTTTTTTTATTTTAATTGAAGGAGGGGGCATCAGGGTGTCACCCCTGATACACTAAACCTGTCATCCTTGGATTTTATTCCTACCAAGAGAAGAAAACAACAAGCTTGGTGGGAGTTTTATTCAGTTCGGGTGTATAAGTGACTCCTCCTCTAATTTGCCCACATTTTATATGGATTTTTAATATTACACAATTTCACTATGGGCTGCAAATATACTTGCAAAATTTTATTTAAATACGGGGAGGCCGATTCATTAACAGCGGCAGGTAGCGACAGTTGAGCGACTGTAGCGGCATTTTCAGAGCGCCCGCTAGTAGTCGCTGTGCTTGGCCGTTGTTCGGTAGTTGATAGCGACTCAGTCGGTTTGCCGTAATGTTGAATATTGGGTGAGGAGTCGCTATTTGACAGGTTCCGCGCTGTATGGGAGCGCATGATAGCGACTGGCCATAGCAACCGGCTCCCACCATATTCTTTAACAAATCACGCTCAAAAAATTATTGCGCTGTGAAATGCATGCTTAAACCCCAGAGCGCTGGCGGCGATGTGTTAAAAGAAGTTTTTTAACCCCCAAACCACCATATTTTTGGAAACCAAAAAAAAAAAGTTTTTAAAATAAATTTGTAATATGAATACATTAATATCAGACCTGTAATATCAATTCTGTACATTTTTTTTTTTAACCTTAAAAAGATTACCGTATTTTTCGCCCTATAAGACGCACTTATTTTTCCCCAAAAGTGGGGGAAAAATGTCAGTGCGCCTTATCGGGCGAATGTAAAAAAAAAATAAAAAAAAAATTAAAAAAAAAAAAAAAACTCACCCGTTTCCGGCGCTCCCGCGTTGTCTGGCACACTGCGAGAGGCCAGAGGAGCGGCGGGGGCTCTGTTCCGGCCCCGCCGCTGCGATCGCTGTCTTTTCAGGCAGCGATGACAGCGGCGGGGCCAGAGACAGAGCCCCTGCCGCTCCTCCATCTGCTCCTCCACACGCGAGCACGAAGGTCCCGGCAGTGGGTGGGCGTGGCCTGCACCGGCGCAGGCCACGCCCACCCGCTGCCCGGACCTTCGTGATCGCATGTGGAGAAGCAGATGGAGGAGCGGCAGGGGCTCTGTCTCTGGCCCCGCCGCTGTCATCGCTGCCTGAAAAGACAGCGATCGCAGCGGCGGGGCCGGGACAGAGCCAGCTCGTGAATGGGGTGGGCGTGGCCTGCGTCGACGCTGCGGCGCAGGCCACGCCCACCCCATTCACGGAGCCGGCCGCTCAGCGCAGTGGTGTCAGCGGACAGGTGAGTTTAACTTTTTTTTTTTATTACTATGGCGCCTGCCTATACTAACGGGGGGAGGGGGGTGGGAATGGGGGGATGGGGATGCCACACAGCCTAAGGGGATTGGGGGGATGGGGATGCCACACAGCATTTGGGAATGGGGGGATGGGGATGCCACACAGCCTAAGGGGATTGGGGGGATGGGGATGCCACACAGCCTATGGGAATGGGGGGAGGGGGATGCCACACAGCATTTGGGAATGGGGGGATGGGGATGCCACACAGCCTTTGGGAATGGGGGGAGGGGTATGCCACACAGCCTATGGGAATGGGGGGAGGGGGATGCCACACAGGCTATGGGAATGGGGGGATGGGGATGCCACACAGGCTATGGGAATGGGGGGATGGGGATGCCACACAGCCTATGGGAATGGGGAGAGGGGGATGCCACACAGCCCATGCTAATGGGGGGAGGGGGATGCCACACAGCCCATGCTAATGGGGAGAGGGGGATGCCACACTGCCTATGGGAATGGGGAGAGAGGGATGCCACACAGCCTATTCTAATGGGGGGAGGGGGAAACCCACACAGCCAATGGGAATGGGGGGAGAGGTGGATGCCACACAGCCTATGGGAATGTGGGGAGAGGGATGCCACACAGCCTATACTAATGGGGGGAGAGGGGGATGCCACACAGCCAATGGGTATATGGGGAATGGAAGGGGGGGATGCCACACTGGATATATGGGGAATGGGATGGGGGCATGCTACACTGTCTATGGAATGGGGGCATCCCACACGGCCTATGGGAATTGGATAGGGGAATGACACTGTCTGTAATGGTGCGTTTTTGATTGAAAATTTTTTTTTCTTATTTTCTTCCCCCAAATCCTAGGTGCGTCTTATGGGCAGGTGCGTCTTATAGGGCGAAAAATACGGTATTTAAAATGGCCAAAAAAAGTGATCACAGAATTTTTCACATTAAAAACAAAAAAAAACACATTAATAACAATTAATTATGAATATTTAAAGATTGTTCCATTGAAATGCATTGGAGAGCGCCAGGTAGCGAGAGGTCATACCTGTCGCTGTTCAAGGTTGGACGCTGGCGCTGTGGGCTGAGGCTGGAATATTGATGAATGAGTCGCTATATGGCGCTATCTCAGTCGCTAAGCAGGATTGGCTTGATAAATGTGTGATTGTGGTGGGGAGCCGGCGTTCTCGTGGCGGGGCCCGTCATTATCGGCCGTTTACCAGTCGCTACCTGTCGCTATTCCTTCATAAATAAGGGCCTAAGTTTATGGTTTTCTTTTCATGGCAAAATTAAAGAGTTACTGAGTGTACCATTACACTTTTACAGGGGAGAACTTTTCCATTCCAATGCCTGTGTCCTGAGCTAGTATGTGGGGGAAACAGTAGTATTATGCAATCAAATATCTTCCCAAAGCATTGCATGGTGGGTAAAAGTATCTACACACATCATAAGCCATTATTCCAGCACAACCTAGCTCAGGTAACCAAGTAAACAGTTGAATAGTTCCTGTGAAAGCTGTGTGGTATTTTTAAAACCTTTCACCCCTGATGTGTCTTCCCTCCAATAAAACATAAAGGCTTGGCTGGAATATTTTGATGCAGGGTGTGTAAGTACGGTAATCTCTCAGCTTTCTATCTAGTATCTTTATGCAGATTTTTCTTATTGGACATTTTTTCTCTTTAGTGCTTCTTTAAGATCTTAAGTATCTATTCAGCCATAAAGGTGTTTTCTGTATAACCCTGCTGCATATAACATAGAGACATAAATGGCAGTGTATAGTAGACAGGTAGAAGGTTTGAATTGGCTGGGCCCTTGGTGACATTGGAGAACAAAACAAGAAAGGATGATGCTAAAAGCATCTTGAATGCCATTTGTTTATGTTATATGGTTTGTGGGGGGTTCAATCAAGATAAGATGTTCCTGTTTAGGGCTTTAGGATTGGCTAATCTTGCAAGCATGGAACTTGGAGCATTGTTGCCCCATCTAAAAATGTTTTTGTTTAATTGACTTTATGTTGTGCTTTTTTTAATTAATGGGAGTTTAGGACGAAACGCGCGTCTTGCTATGTCTGACAGGCCTCGCCTGAGTTGGAACCCACGAAACCTCTATATGTGCAGATTACCACCCTTTGAAGGGCGAGTAAGTCCCTTATTTATGAAGGAATAGCGACAGGTAGCGACTGGTGAGCGACCGGTAATTACGGGCACCGCCACGAGAACGCCGGCTCCCCACCACAATCACACATTTATCAAGCCGATCCTGCTTAGCGACTGAGATAGCGCCATATAGCGACTCATTCATCATTATTCCAGCCTCACCCCACAGCGCCAGCGTCCGACCTTGAACAGCGACAGGTATGACCTCTCGCTACCTGGCGCTCTCCAGTGCATTTCAATGGAACAATCTTTAAATATTCATAATTAATTGTTATTAATGTTGTTTTTTTTTTTTTGTTTTTTTTAAATGTGAAAAATTCTGTGACCACTTCTGCCATGTTAGAGAATTTTTTTAAGGTAAAAAAAAAAATGTGTGCAGAATTGATATTACAGGTCTGATATTATTGTATTCATATTACTAAATTCTTAAAATTTTTTTTTTTTTTTTGGTTTCCAAAAATATGGTGGTTTGGGGGTTAAAAAACTACTTTTAACACATCGCCGCCAGCGCTCTGGGGTTTAGGCATGCATTTCACAGCGCGAGAATTTTTTGAGCGTGATTTTTTGATGAATATGGTGGGAGCCGGTCGCTCTGACCAGTCGCTATCATACGCACCCATACAGCGCGGAACCTGTCAAATAGCGACTCGTCACCCCGTATTCAACATTACTGCACACCGACTCAGTCGCTATCAACAACCGAACAACGGCCAAGCACAGCGACTACTAGCGGGCACTGTGAAAATACCGCTACAGTCGCTCAACTGTCGCTACCTGCCGTTATTAATGAATCGGCCTCTAAGTCTTGTTGTGCCCTGTGTCTTTATCTTTCTTTCTTTATTTGTTGTTTTTTGCTGTTTGTGAACTGGTAAGGGCACTCCTATACCAGTTCACGGGGTAGTGATTGGCAGGATGCCCCCTGACAGCTTTGGTGGGTGGCATGCTGGATAATTTGACTCGGAATCAAGCTTCGTCCTGGATCTGAAGTTCATCACTAATTATAAGGCATATTAGTTTCGGGTGGGTTGGTAAATAATTCAGATGTTCTTTTTACCATTTGTCACTCCTCCTTAAAGAAGCACTATCATGAAAAAATGGCCCAATTATAAAAAGCCATATAAATATCCTGGATGGAGGGAGGAGGGGTCACTTATACACCTGGTATTGAGAAATATCCAGCCAGGCTTGTTTTTTTTTTATTTTAATGGAAAGAAGAGAACATCTCGGGTGATGTTCATTCTGTCACCCCTCATAGACTAAACCTATAACCCCAGGATTTTATTCCTACCAGGGGAAGAAAACCACAAGCTTGGCGGGCGTTTTATTCAGTTCGGGTGTATAAGTGACCCCTCCCCTTATTAGCTAAAGTGTTTATATGGATTTTTAATATTACACAATTTCGCGACAGTGCTCTTTTAAACCGGACCTTCAGCATCATTTAATGTGAAGCCTAAACCCTAAAAACTATTCCTCAGCATCTGAAATTAATATATTTAAAGTTTTTAGTCACTTACTTATCATTCTTTGCTAAGTGCACAGCTCTAAAAGGGTGCGCGCCCTGCTAAGGTGTCATGCGCCGTTGGTTCAGGGAGAAGTTGTGTTTACTGGAAGACCTGGGGTTCTTTACACGGCAGGGCATCCCAAATCTGGATGCCACCAGGGGCAGGGAATCAGGCGGCCCTGGCCTAATATGTTAGTTAAAGTGGACAAAAACCCACCCCAGGGTTTATGAGACTTCAGGGCAGGCATACTCTCTCCCCCAGAGCCATTCCCACGCCCCACTGTGTCCAACCCCCCCCTTCCCCAAGTCTCCAGAAACTCATCTTCATTCCCGGTCTAACGGCGCATTCTCAAGCAGCAGCTGCATCCCCGCTATCCCTTTAGCAGGGCTTGTACCGGCACCAGGCACTTGTGGGTGGCACGCTCCCTGTTACAGGGTAGAGGGGGATGCAGACGCCAGTGCACTCGGATCCGCTCGCATTAAAAGAGCTCCTGAGCGACGGGGCTGGAGCAGGTCCGAGCGCGCTGATTGCAGGGCTGCACATGCACAGTAGAACCGGGGAAGGGTGAGTTGAGTCAGATTGGGCAACCTTTCACACAGCGGGGCATCCTGGATCAGGGTGGCCAGGGGGCAAAAGGCAAAACCCAGGATAGTCAAAATCTTGGGTTTTGGTCCACTTTTATTTAGGGCTTTATTCATCAAGGCATAGCGACAGGTAGTTCCTTGTAAGCGACAGGTAGCGGCAGGTTGCGGCACGCAATACAACATTTATGAAGGCGATTCTGGTGAGCGCCTCTTACAGCGACACGTAGCGACTGATTCATCATCACGGCGGCGCTCTGGCTTCCTGGTATTACCTGTCGCTACCTGTCGCCCTCCCATACATTTCAATGGACAATACTTTTCTTTTCTTTAAACAGGGTTTTTTGTTTTGTATCAAATCATTGTGTGACCTCTCCTGGCCTATTTAAATACATTTGTGAAAACTTTTTTATTTTTCATTTTTTTATGCAGAATTGTCATTACTGGTCTGGTATTAAAGTGTTAATGTCACAAATGTAATAATAATGTAATTCCATAAGTTTTTGCTTTGTTACTAGTGGATATGTGTTCAAAAACGGACTTTAATCACACAGCTTCTGGCGCTCTGGGCTACAGTGACACAATTTTGAGCGCCAGCGCTGTGTGAGGCTGTATTTTTTTATGAATATGGTTTGAGTTGCTCACACTGACCAGTTCGCTACCGTTCGCTCCCATATAGCTCTTTACTCACACATCAAATTCATCAATGTTACTAGAGCGACTCTAGTAATAGCGACTCACAGCCGATCAGAGCGACCACTAGCGGTCGCTCTCAGCGCCACTGTACAGACTCTCATCTGTCGTTACCTGGCGCTAGTAATGAATCAGCCTGCCCGTTAATTACACTATTTTTTATTTTCGCCCAGCATGTTTCGTTTTGAAGTATGTAGGCCTTTTTTCTGCATTATAATATTGTAAATTCTCAATAAAACAGTAAAGGAAATGTGTACGCTCCACATACAGAGAGCTGTACATATAGAGGCTGATTTATTAATAGCGTCATGTAGCGACAGTTGAGCGACTGTAGCGGTATTTTCACAGCGCCCGCTAGTAGTCGCTGTGCTTGGCTGTTGTTCGGTTGTTGACAGCGACTCAGTCGGTGTGGCGTAATGTTGAATACAAGGTTCCGAGTCGCTATTTGACAGGTTCCGCGATGTATGGGTGCGCATGATAGCGACTGGTCAGAGCGACCGGCTTCCACCATATTCATCAAAAAATCACGCTCAAAAAATTCTCGTGCTGTGAAATGCATGTTTAAACCCCAGAGCGCTGGAGGCGATGTGTTAAAAGTAGTTTTTTAACCCCCAAACCACCATATTTTTGGAAACCAAAAAAAAAAAGTATTTTAAATAATTTAGTAATATGAATACATTAATATCAGACCTGTAATATCAATTCTGTACAATTTTTTTTTTATTTTTTTTCCCTTAAAAAAATTAGCTAAAATGGCAGAAGCAGTCACAGAATGTTTCACATTAAAAAAAAAAAAAAAAAACACATTAATAACAATTAATTATTAATATTTAAAGATTGTTCCATTGAAATGCATTGGAGAGCGCCAGGTAGCGAGAGGTCATACCTGTCGCTGTTCAAGGTCGGACGCTGGCGCTGTGGGCTGAGGCTGGAATAATGATGAATGAGTCGCTATATGGCGCTATCTCAGTCACTAAGCAGGATCGGCTTGATAAATGTGTGATTGTGGTGGGGAGCCGGCGTTCTCGTGGCGGGGCCCGTCATTACCGGCCGCTCACCAGGCGCTACCTGTCGCTATCCCTTGTTAAATAAGGGCCTCAGTCGCTAAGCAGGATTGGCTTGATAAATGTGTGATTGTGGTGGGGAGCCGGCGTTCTCGTGGCGGGGCCCGTCATTACCGGCCGCTCACCAGTCGCTACCTGTCGCTATTCCTTCATAAATAAGGGCCATAGAAGATGAATGGCGAGCTATGAAAATCATGTTCATGGCGCTGTATGAAGACATCGTTTCAGGCCCTTTGTAATTCCTCTGGAGGTTCGGCGCTCTACGGAGAGCGATCTTATAAAGCACCATATTTTTGTTTGTCTGTACACCAGGCAAAGAACATCAGATTAGATGCTGATCTAATCACATCCAAACATAAGTACAAAAAAGCTCTCCGGAAGCTCAAAGGTGAATCTCTAAGAAGGCAGTAATGTATGACACCACTGTGCATGCTGATTGCTGAGGAAAGAAAGGTCCCTACACTAATGGCATATCATTATCCGCAGGATGAAAAAATACCTACAGAGATGTCATTGGACAGCGATACAAGAAAAAGGGCAAATGCAGGAAAAAATATAACAATTATTACTATTATATACTTATACCCAGATACCTCCTTAGTGACACTGACAGCTAATTCCTTCACTATGGATTTGATCGCTCATTATTTGAATAATCAGACCCATGAGAGTTTTGTTTCTGCTAATTTACCCTTGACTGATGACCGTATAATCAGAGTTTAAGCCTATTCTATTAATATTATTTGTATTCATTTTGTTTATTGGGAAAGTACCGTCATCTCCCGTGGCGCTGTACAAGGTAAATAATATACCTATAAACAGGAACAGCAAATATGCATTGATACAGGAATATATAAGGAGTAAGGGCCTTGCACTTGCGGGCTTACAATCTAAAGGATTAATCATTTCCATCTGATTATATTTAGAGGAACTATAGGAAAGTCACCACTTCCTCATTCATGGTGTATGGAGCAAATTGGCAGTTAAACCAGACCTTCACCATGATTTACTGAATAGCCCAACCCCTTAAAAATCAATTCCCCAGCATTTAAAGTTAATATATTTTAAGTTTTTAGTCACTTACTTATTATTCTTTTCCCCACTGGGCTGCAACTCTGTTCAGGACTCTAGGATACGGGCGCCACCATCTTGACTCAGAAGCATCACACTTACTGAGGGGAGGAGAGTGGGTTAAAGTACAGGGGGTGGGTTATAGCTGTGCTTTGCTCAGGCAGAGCAGAGCTGGGGTCAGGAAAAGGTCAGCAATCCCAGAATTCAGAGCAGCACAGTCAGAAGACACTTCCTGTTTGCAGGCTGCCCGATGTTCCATGAGCCACCATCTTGGATGTTTAAAGGCGCATAACATGCAGTTGATGCAGGTAGGATGATTTTTAATGTGAGCAATCGGTATGTACAGGGTGTGGGAAACATATAAGATAGGCTCTTATTCAGAGCGAAGGACCGCTTTAATCACATGACCAACAGAAACTCTTCAGGTTGGATGTGCAAACCTCTGGGAAATTCACCATGAATGAAAAACTGGTGATTTGTCTAAATTTCCTCTTTAAAATGGACCAAAACCCAGGATTTTGACTATCCTGGGTTTTGGTACTTTCCCCCGGTGCAGCCCGATCGGGGGTGTGCTGCTGCGTGAAACCCTGCAGATCGCCCAAAGAAACTCACTTCTTCCCGGTCCTACGGCACCTGCACATCTGCTTGTCCAATCAGCGCACTCTGAGCCTCTGACATCACGCCATCTAAGAGGCCAGCGTCTCCGAGCCCACTGGTGGCCGCATCCACGGCTTCCCACTAACAGGGAGTGTGCCCGCGCCGGCCATTCACATATGGCTGGCGCAGGCATGCGCCCTGCTAAAGGGATGGTGGGGATGCTGCCCACGCATGCGCCATTGAACCAGGAAGTAAGGTAAGTGTATGGGCGACCTGGGGGGTTTTACACAGCGGGGCATCACGATTTTGGATGTCCCGGGGGGAGGAAATTGATTGGCCTTGTAGATTCCTGGGCCAATCGAACTGGATTTTGGCCCACTTTAAAGAGGAGCATTAGGACTAAAATAAAAAGGGGGACGATCCCCCCCTATCTGCCATTACTTACCTTTTGGATATTGCCGCTGCTACCAAAATGTGATATGGGTTGAGGTAAGGTTGCAAGTGGTCAAGCAGGAAGAGGTTAAATGTTGATGTGAAGCTGTAGGTAAAGGTAAGCAGAGTTGAGGGGAGCACAAGTAGGTAAAGGTTGTGCCGGGGGCCACAACCAATAGCAGTGTGGGCTGCATGAGGCCCCAGGGCCACAGGTTGTGCATTTCTTCTCTAGAGACACCACACATACATTCTGAGACAAATCCCATGCTGCCCTAAGCTGTTAAAGCGGACCTTCACTCTGAATAAGAGTCTATCTTATATGTTTCCCACACCCTGTACATACAGATTGTCCACATTAAAAATCATCCTACCTGCATCTACTGCATGTTATGAGCCTTTAAACATCCAAGATGGCGGCTTATGGAAGCCGCCATCTTATCAGGCAGCCTGCAAACAGGAAGTGCCTCCTGACTGTGCTGCTCTGCATTCTGGGACTGCTGACCATTACCTGACCCCAGCTCTGCTCTGTCTGAGCAAAGCACAGCTATAACCCGCCTCCCTGTACCTTATCCCACTCTCCTCTCCTCAGTAAGTGTGATGTTTCTGAGTCAAGATGGCGGCACCCGTATCCTAAATTCCTGAACAGAGTTGCAGCCCAGTGGGGAAAAGAATAATAAGTTAGTGACTAAAAACGTAAAATATATTCATTTTAGATGCTGGGGAACCGTTTTTTAAGAGTTTGGGCTTTTCATTAAATCACACTGAAGGTCCGGTTTAAGTGCGTTTCCAGAACCATTTCTGGTTTGGTAACAGCAAATTGCACCATCGCATTTCGTGTCAAGAATGTGGAAAGTGGCAAAATATTTGAAGGTGCTTGGAACTGCTGCTGCCACTGTCACTTTAGTGGAGTATTTTCACCTTTTATATCACAGGTTGGGAGATAGGAGTGCAGGGCAGTAGGTTATTTGGAGTTTGCTTATGTCATAGCCATCAATCTATTACATCTCAGCCACTTTAAAATCTCAGCCAGGACTAGGATTCATCAGATTCTCTGTAGTTATGTAGAGCCATTTGTTAATAAATGGAAGCCAGTTCTGGAATAAATAAAGTGGACCAAATGACTGATTCTTGCTTTATTTCAGAATAAGGCGTGAATAAGGCCCACTATTATTCAACTTGTTTATAAACGACATAGAAGATGGAATTAAAAGCACTGTCTCTATTTTTGCAGATGACACAAAGATATGTAGCACAGTGCAGTCTATTGAAGATGTTCACAAGCTTCAGGCTGACTTGGACACATTGAGTGTCTGGGCATCCACTTGGCAAATGAAGTTCAATGTGGAAAAATGTAAAGTCATGCACTTGGGGTCTAATAACCCTAAGGCAACATATGTCCTCGGGGGAGTAAAACTGGGAGAGTCACTTGTTGAGAAGGATCTGGGGGTACTAGTAGATGACAGACTAAATAACAGCATGCAATGCCAAGCAGCTGCTTCCAAGGCCACCAAGATACTATCGTGCATTAAAAGAGGCCTGGAATCACGGGATAGAGATGTAATTTTGCCTCTTTACAAGGCACTGGTGCGCCCTCACCTGGAATATGCCGTCCAGTTCTGGGCACCCGTTCATAGAAAGGACGCCCTGACTCTGGAAAGGGTGCAAAGGAGAGCCACCAAACTAATAAAGGGAATGAAAGATCTTAGTTATGAGGAAATATTACGAGAATTAAATCTGTTTAGTCTTGAGAGGAGGCGATTGCGGGGGGACATGATTAACTTGTATAAATATATAAATGGACCATACAAAAAATATGGGGGAAAGCTATTTCACGTAAAATCCTCTCTAAGGACAAGGGGGCACGGCCTTCGATTGGAAAAAAAGAAATTTAGTCTCCGGAGGCGACAATCGTTTTTTACCATAAGAACTATAAATCTATGGAATAGCCTCCCACAGAAGCTTGTTACAGCATCAACCGCTGACAGCTTCAAAAAAGGATTAGATGCTTATTTTGAAGAAAATAACATTAACAGTTACTACTAGTGGTTATCAATAAAAAAAAAAAATAAAGACAAAAAAATAAAATAAATAGCTTCCCCTATGAAATAAAAAATAACTTCCCCCTACCCCAACACCCTTGGTTGAACTTGATGGACATATGTCTTTTTTCAACCGTATTAACTATGTAACTATGTAACTTGTGCGGCATCATTTAACCTTTGTAACGTATCTAGCCATATGACTAGCTAGCATTGCTCAATTTTTCTAGCACATATGAAATCTTATTGCAGGTGCCAACGTAATCGACATTTTAATAGCTTTTAATTATCTATCACGTTTGCCTGTACTGACAATACACAAAGGGATATGGTCCTTCAGAAATGAATGATCAAGTCCTTGACAAGTCTTCTCTTACAGAACATGCAGAGCGACTATTCAGTGCATGACGGGCAATTTCCTACTACAGCCCTGGAGGCGGTAATGGGGGAGAGCTGGATATCTCTATTAATCAGCAGATATGAAAAGAACAGCGATCCAAACATTTCTTACCTGCTGAATCTTTCACAACACCGATCACTCAATGCCTAGGGATACGAACAATCCAACTTAGCACACGGAGTGTGAAGACAGTTACCTGGAAACAGATTGTGGAGATATCGCTGCAGAGGTATAACCTTCTCTTTAAACACCTTTCCAGTCTCCAGAAAATGTAGACAGGGTGATTATATAATGAAAATTCATGGGTGACACCGGAACTGAATGGTGACTACCAGCAACATATTGGGTTGCATTGCCAATGACACCCCTCTGGTCCCCAATAGAGTCAGAGACAGAAAAATAATAATCCTTCCTTGTCCTGATTTGTTGGATGATATGAGGCCATGGGGAGGACAGGGAGGATGACTTGGCTGGCACCTCACCCACACCCTGTACCCCAAGTCTCACACCCCCTCCCATATACCTGACCCCTTTGTACACTCAAGCCAAGACACCCAAGTCTATATTTTGCCTATAAAAGCACACACTGCCCTGGGATTGCAGGGGCTATTGTTCTTTTCCGGCCCTAACGTGTCCTGTGTCCCTGGTGAAGTAATACCCATCAGGCTAGCTATTTGAGTAATGGCACCTCTAAATGTGGGGTCCTCACTAATAGGGGTCAACTGGCCATAGGGAGTATAGAAGAATTCCTGCTTTGGGGTCGCATTGACTACCCCCCCCCCCCCCACCAGAACTTTTGCCAAAATTCTATAAATCGTTTTCTGACACCTCCCCTCAACTCCCTGCATTGAAAGTCTTCCTTCAACCCTCCCCCATACTAGATCCTATTGTACCCCTACAGCCAAGACCATAGCCCAGTAGTCCTCAAACTTCCTCCTCAAGGGCCGAGACAGGCCAGGTTTTGCAGCTCTCCACGCTACTTCACAGGTGAATTAACTGGTGCTCAGACAGAGCTATAGCCCTAATTATTACATCTGTGCATCAGCATAGAGAGCTGCAAAACCTGGCCTGTCTCAGAGGAGGAAGTTTGAGGACTACTGCGGCATAGCCCATGTTTTGCCCTGGTAGGCATCATGGATGTGGGGAGCCATACCCATCCTTTCCACAGTTTCTGCCCCTACAATACAAAAGCTTCAGTACAATTTCTTAAGGAGTGTCCATTTCTACCCCTGCCTATGATCTGTTCCTTCAGTGCTATAGCCTCAGCTGATAAACGCACTTGTTGACTGGCTTGAACCTGGGAGTATGTTTTAGCAACTCATGGGCTGCTCACATGGGGGCGTAGCTTAGCAGTTCATGGGCTAGTTATGGGCTGGCCGGGCCCAGTAATTCCCAGGCTTGTTTTATGCCCCCACTCCCAGCTATGTACAAACAAAAATGTGGTAAGGTAGGTTGACATGAGTTTCTATGTGTTCCACTGAAAAAAATAAGAATTCATGGATCCTGATGACTTAGGCCCTTATTTAAGAAGGGATAGCGTCAGGTAGTGGCTGGTTAATGACAGGTAGCGACAGGTAGCGACTGGTGAACGCCGGACACGGCACACAATTACTCATTTATCAACCAGAATTTGTTTAGCGACTGGGATAGCGCCATGTAGCGTCTGATTCATCATTTTCACAGCCTCAGCGAACAGTGCCAGCGTTCAGCCTTGCACAGCGCCAGGTATGACCTCTCGCTACCTGGCGCTCTCTCATACATTTCAACGGACGATCCTTTTCTTCTCTTTAAACTGTTTTTTTTTGTTTTGTTTTTCAAAAAAATCACAAATAATTCTGTGACCTCTTCTGGCATTGAAATAGCAGTTTTTTTTCATAATTTTTTCATTTTTTATATATTTCCTAAGAAATTACATTACAGGTCTGGCATTTAAGTGTTCATGTTACAATGTTGTTACAATGTAATTCCATATGTTTTCGCTTTGTTACTAGTTGCTTGAAAACACACTTTAAACACACCGCCTCCTGCGCTCTGGGATTCAAACAAGTATTTTATAGCACCAGAGATTTGTGAGGATGTTTTTTTGCTGAATATGGTGTGAGTCGGTCGCTATGAGCAGTCCGCTACCATGCACTCCCATACAGCACTGTACTGGTCAAATAGCGACTCCTCACAATGTATTCAACATTACTGAACAGCGACTGAGTCGCTATAAAGTAGCGACTCACGGCCGAGCACTGTGACTACTAGCGGGCGCTCTGAAAATGCCTGCTACAGACGCTCATCTGTCGCTACCTGCCACTAATGATGAATCAGCCTCTAAGAATCTAGTGGGTGGGCACTAGCGCTGCAGATCCAAAAACTAAAGGTTTCCTCAACCTCACCCTCTATCCTGGTACACTATACAGTACCCTCAATCAATGTTGAGCTTTGCAGTATTTTCCCCTTGTTTGTGATTCTATGGAATAGTAACATGATGTGAGCATGTTACTTTACATTACAGTAAGTCTAGTGGTGCATGCAATAATAAGTGGGTCTAAAGTCAAAAGGACTCACCAGGCAGAGTTTTAGAAAACTAGCCTCCAATGAACCAAACTGATGACCAGTGTTCACATGGGGAACAAGTACCACACGAGGGGGCAAACCCTTCATACAATTTTGTGCTTTCTATTACTATTAAAGGAGCAGTATCGCACATTTTTCTTGGTGACTTATATTTAAATGGTACTTTGAATGTAGGTAAGTGTTGTAGTAAGAATTACAAATGTAGAAAAAATGATGTCTGTGTTGTGCAGCTGGAGACTAATAGCTCATGTTTATGTCTGCTGAGAGGGGTGAAACAATGTATCAAAGTATCAGCTGTTCAGTGCTGGCAGCCGTCCAGCATAAGATAACAACATTGCAACATTGCCTGGCCAGAACTTATATATCTAAAACAGAGAGAAAAGCTCTAGAAGTCATTTAGCTGATTTTGACTGTTTTCCCTTCATGTTGGCTCTGCTGCAGAATCTTTCAGTTTACCATTTTCTCTTTCATATTCTTATTTTTCATTTTTCCATATGATCTTTCTTTCAGCTTTGTGTGTTTTCAGCAAAGCCCAACCCAGGATTTTCACTATCTGGAGTTTTGTTTTGTGCCCCTAGGGGCATCCCGACTTGGGATGCCCTGATATGTGAAATCCCCAAGTTCGCCTGTGAAAACTTACCTTTCCCTGTCCCACAGCGCATGCGCGGGCTCTCATCCAATCAGCTCTGTTTGCACGCAGATGGGGAGCCTGAGCAGTAACCTTCCTGGCCGCCCGGCCTGTCTAAATGACTATCTGCATGAGTGCGCCAGAAAAATGGGGGGATCTGTGGTTATCCAGGGGTCGTTTCACACAGCTCAAAAAATTCTCGCGCTGTGAAATGCTTGTTTAAACCCCAGAGCGCTGGCGGCGATGGGTTAAAAGTAATTTTTTAACCCCCAAACAACCTTATTTTTTTGAAAAAAAAAAAAAACATGTTTTTCAAAACATTTTGTAATATGGATACATTAATATCAGACCTGTAATATCAATTCTGCACATTTTTTTTTTTTTTTTTTTTTTTTTTAACCTTAAAAAAAATCTAACATTGCAGAAGTGGTCACAGAATTTTTGACATTTAAAAAAATTAATAGCAATTAATTATGAATATTTAAAGATTGCTCCATTGAAATGCATTGGAGAGCGCCAGGTAGCGAGAGGTCATACCTGTCGCTGTTCAAGGTCGGACGCTGGCGCTGTGGGCTGAGGCTGGAATAATGATGAATGAGTCGCTATCTGGCGCTATCTCAGTTGCTAAGCAGGATCGGCTTGATAAATGTGTGATTGCGGAGGGGAGCCGGCGTTCTCGTGGCGGTGACCGTCATTACCGTTCACTCACCATCCGCTACCTGGTGCTATCCCTTGTTAAATAAGGGCCTAAATTTAACCCAGCAGATCCCTCTATTCAGCAAATGGACTGAGCCATTGTAATTATACAATTTAAAAGAAAGGCAGATATTTTTTCCTTTTTCTATCGCCAGATTATTTATACACATGTTAGAAGCTATTGTGTGGCTATTTAATTATTTATCTTTTTTAATGCAAATTTTGTGATACTGCTCCTTTAACTGAAGAGGCATCTCGAATCTGTATGCCCTGGGGCATAAATTGACCATTTTAGCTTTAGCTTTTTAGCTTCACTGTCTGAAATTTAGAGATTCTTTTTGTGTTGATTTTAATTAGTAAGGTGTTGCTTTGGATGCAGTACATATATATATATATATATATATATATATATATACATACATATATATATATATATATATATATATATATATATATATGCAGTGGGGGGGGGGGAATCCAGGACAGGCAACAAAAGGTGGAGCAAAACAGCCTTCTGCATTGTCTAGGAATGTGCAGATAACTAGACCTGGTATTTGATGCAATTAGCAGTAATGCAGAGGAGAGGAGCACTTAAGAAATAATTATAATATTCGAGGGGAAAATGGAAATAAATTACAAATCCTTGAAAGTGAAGCATATGTGCATAAAAAGCAGGTCCATCTTACTTTTAAAATTGCTGGTTATAATTAATGGTTAATTTCTAAGTAGATCTACAATGGGAGAGTTCATGTGTAATGACCGCACATTCATTTCAGTGCAGACAAATGGAGAGGGCTGAGGACATCTATTGCTGGCTACATCTATTAAGTGCACATATAGATATATTCGCTGTCTACTGCTGAAAGCATATAATTGGGATTGCTAAAGTCATATCTCAAATGGAGATGATACCAGACCAACCTTTATATAGACCTAGTTTCTCATCTTTGCGTTTACCCCTAAGAGCAGGGGCGTACATATCATAGGGACAGTGAATGCGCATGCCTCCAGGACTATGGATCAAGGGGGCCTAATGGACGCAGCCTCCACCTCCTTGTGGTATGTATCCAGCCTACTAAGAGGCCGATTCATTAATAGTGGCAGGTAGCGACAGTTGAGCGACTGTAGCGGCATTTTCAGAGCGCCCGCTGGTAGTCGCTGTGCTTGGCCGTTGTTCGGTAGTTGATAGCGACTCAGTCGGTTTGCCATAATGTTGAATATTGGGTGAGGAGTCGCTATTTGACAGGTTCCGCGCTGTATGGGAGCGCATGATAGCGACTGGCCATAGCGACCAGCTCCCACCATATTCATTAACAAATCACGCTCAAAAAATTCTCGCGCTGTAAAATGCATGTTTAAACCCCAGAGCGCTGGCGGCGATGGGTTAAAAGTAGTTTTTTAACCCCCAAACAACCATATTTTTGGAAACCAAAAAAAACCAAGTTTTTAAAATAATTTTGTAATATGAATACATTAATATCAGACCTGTAATATCAATTCTGCACAATTTTTTTTTACCTTAAAATGGCAGAAGTGGTCACAGAATTTTTCACATTGAAAAATTAATAACAATTAATTATGATTATTTAAAGATTTTTCCATTGAAATGGATTGGAGAGCGCCAGGTAGCGAAAGGTCATACCTGTCGCTGTTCAAGGTCGGACGCTGGCGCTGTGGGCTGAGGCTGGAATAATGATGAATGAGTGGCTATCTGGCGCTATCTCAGTCGCTAAGCAGGATTGCCTTGATAAATGTGTGATTGTGGTGGGGAGCCGGCGTTCTCGTGGCGGGCCCGTCATTACCGGCCGCTCACCAGTCGCTACCTGTCGCTATCCCTTGTTCAATAAGGGCCCTAGCCATGCCGCTTCCTTCCCTCTGGACCGTGGGCCCTTGCTTCCATGTCAGGGCCCTGCGCAGGCCCTTCCTCTTCTCTGCTTCTTGGATGGCGCTGCTCTCACGTCCTGTGTCTCCAATGTCGCCATGCGACAACAATTTGCTGACCAGCTGGTGAGTGTTGGGGGGGTATTGCTGCTGCTTATGATGGGGGCCTGTGGTGGGGGCCCTGCTATAACTCTCAGGGGTGGCTGAATCCCCTAACATTATATGCCTATATTATATGTACACCAGGGGCAGATGCTGTGGCAGTGGTGGCAATAGCCACCCACAGCAATAATCCTGGTGTTTTAGCAGTGCAGGGGTGAAACATGGGCTGGGGTACCTTAGATGGGGGGGTGTAGAGGCTCTAAGAGTGGAAGCCAGTCTGCCCCAAAGCAGTGTGCCCCCTTCCCAGGAATTTTCCATGTGCACCCTATGCCCAGACTTCCTCTAGTTACTGCCTTAACCATTAGTCGAGTCCCTGAGTAATTTGCCATCATCCAGAAATCTAGTCACTATGATATAGGTAAAGTGGACTTCCAGTCAAAAATTACTTTTGGCCTGCTTTCGCTAACTCCTGTAAGGCATCCCGATTTGGGATGCCATGCAGTGTTATATGTTGCCTACATGCTCAGAGCCCACATACTCGCCTATGTCCAAGTTCCATCGGCAGATTCCCCAGAGCAATTGACCTGCTCATTAAATTCGGTGGGGCAGGCAGAGCAGATGCGCTTTGTTGATAGGCGAACAGCATGGCATGGGATTGCAAGTGCTGGTGAGTGTGGGGATGAAGGGCTCCCTAATTTGAGATGCCACCTGGGGAGGGGGGTGGAATTCAGCCAGGCATTCTAGGCCCTGCTATTCATCTGCTTTAACCCCTCCCCAGAGTATCCTAGTTTAGGTCTCCATCAGCTCCAGCTGTGGCCAGAAGAGCAGTTTCCACACTGCCAGGTATGCCAAACAGAATTCATCAAGCTAGTACACTCATGTGCCATTCATGCGTGCCACCCACGTGTGAATGGCAAACTCCCTTGCCCATCTGTGAGCATCCCAATTTGATTGGTTCCCCGGTACCCTGGGGAGAGCAGTCCAAGTCATGTGAAGGCCCCAGGACTCATGTCCCATGTACAGGACCACTATATAGAAGCAATGTCTGGACCCCCCTCATAATGTTTGATGACTTGGCCCCTAGTTTAAACTAAGGCCCTTATTTAACAAGGGATAGCGCCAGGTAGCGACTGGTGAGCGAACGGTAATGACGGTCACCGCCACGAGAACGCCGGCTCCCCACCACAATCACACATTTATCAAGCCGATCCTGCTTAGCGACTGACAGAGCGCCAGATAGCGAATCATTCATCATTATTCCAGCCTCACCCCACAGCGTCAGCGAGCGACCTTGAACAGCGACAGGTATGACCTCTCGCTACCTGGCGCTCTCCAATGCATTTCAATGGAACAATCTTTAAATATTCATAATTAATTGTTATTAATGTTTTTTTTTTTTTTCAATGTGAAACATTCTGTGACCACTTCTGCCATGTTAGATATTTTTTTTAAGGAAAAAAAAAAAAAAAATTTGTGCAGAATTGATATTACAGGTCTGATATTAATGTATTCATATTACAAAATGTTTTTAAAAACTTGTTTTGTTTTTTTCCAAAAATATGGTTGTTTGGGGGTTAAAAAACTACTTTTAACCCATCGCCGCCAGCGCTCTGGGGTTTAAACAAGCATTTCACAGCGCGAGAATTTTTTGAGCGTGATTTGTTAATGAATATGCTGGGAGCCGTTCGCTATGGCCATTCGCTATCATGCGCTCCCATACAGCGCGGAACCTGTCAAATAGCGACTCCTAACCCCGTATTCAACATTACCGCACACCGACTGGGTCGCTGTCAACAACCGAACAACGGCCAAGCACAGCGACTACTAGCGGGCGCTGTGAAAATACTGCTACAGTCGCTTATCTGTCGCTACCTGGCGCTATTAATGAATCGGCCTCTAAGCCTTTGGTCCCAAGGCAACCGGGCATACCTCAAAATCCAGACAAACCATATAGGAAACCAAAACTGGATCTCTGTCCCCAATGCAGCCAGGCAAAGGTGTAACTATAGGGAGCAGAGGTTGCAATCACACCAGGGCCCCTAAGGTCAGGTGGCCCCATTAGTGTATGATTTCTTATTTGTAGTCTCATTGCATCATGCACAGAAAAAAGGATCATTTGTCTTTGCTGTTTCAGTCTTTAGTTGTCTAGTTGTATCCAATTTAGTTAAAATAACCACTGAGCGATGATGGGGCCCCATTCAATGTTTGCACCGGGGCATGCTCACATTTAGTTATGCCACTGCATCCAAGCTAACCTTATTATTTGGGCCATAAATCAGACTATGATAACATAATATAAGCTCTATAGAGCCTGGCCGCCTCTCTATCCTATGTATGAATTGGTCCCCAAGGCAAAACCAGCACAGGGAAGGGGGCAGACACCCTCATTTATCATCAATGCCAGCAGCAATAGTGTGGCAGCCTATGTGTATCAGGTCAGGGTGGCCATTAGGGCTACCTGGCCAGGGGTCACCGTCTCATAGCTGGGCCCAATACTAGAGTCATGGCTCTCCTGTGCTAATGGCTGCACTGCCCATGTGCTTTCTTCTTTAATCCAGCTCTCTATTTTTAATTATTTTCATACAAGACATACTGTCACTATGAACACAGCACTACAATCGCACATTGTGAAAAATCTGAACCCGCAGCACCTTGGCTGAAATGAGCTGTAAATCATCTTTAAATGATCGGAATAGTATTGTTGTCCTTCTAGCACATTGGAAATAATAGCAAATGACAGTTTAATTCTAGCCCTAGAATAGACTTGTTATAAGTTACTTAACATCATTTCAAATGTATTAGTACATTGTGAATGAAGTATGATTTTTCTTTGTCACGGATAAAAGACATTACATAATCATATGTGGCACGGATTCCTATATCGCTTCCTTCCGATGCTTTGCTGTCACAAATAAGCGCTCACTGAGACCTCAATGATGTGTGACGAGATGAATACAGAGAAGAGACACGTTACATTGTTTTATTTAGCCCATTGAGTTTTATGAATACGTTCAGAAATATGGAGAATGAGGCAGCAGTACAGGATGAATACTTCAAGGCAACATGGCGCCCTCCAGTTTATTCTATTGCCTTCTGCATCCATAAAAAAATGATACAGAGATACTAAAGTGCACATGGAAAAACCAATATGGGGTCTATGGCTTAACACTCTTGGAGGATTCCCAAAATTCATAAAGGATAGTATTTGAAGTCTTTCAATGTATTGCTATGGACCAACAATATTTTATTAATAAAAATGAAATAATTTTGAAATTTACCATACATTAACGCAGACTCCAATTCCCCCTTGTGCACCACAGTTAATTGAGGAAATTTATTGGCCCCCCAGCTAAGCACTATCCATGACACGTGGACCAGCCATCAGCCAAAAGACTGGGAAGCATCCTATTAGCAGCCCATGGACTAGTCATAGGTTGGCCAGGGTTAGAAAGTCCCAGACTGATATTTAGCCCCAGCGTCCGTCTGCTCAATAATTGTACCAGTCACAGTAAGCCACACAAAGTATCTCCAGTTCGGATTCTCCCTCAGGTTCTAAACAAAATATCCTGCCAGTCAGCCACGATTCTATTTCTGGCCCCATGGTGGCTGAAGAGACCATGGTTTTTAACTCTGAAGATGCTCTCTGTCCAAGAGCCTTGGGATCTCACTGTGTAAGTCCACTATTAAAGTAGCCCCAAGTACCAGTACCTTTTCACCCCTATGAAGCAGAAAATCTGGCAGAATACTCACTGTTACATGCTCCTAGGACTGTGGCAGCTGCAGTCACATGTTCTCTTCACCGCTGATGACTAGTAGCCTCTGCATGATCAAAACTTGCTGGGCCCAAGTCAGGATACCCGGGGGTGCACAAGGGATATTTAAACTAACACACAAATGGTTAATGTGGCTGTGGCTAATGCCAAGATGTTTATTAAAGTGACCTAATATAGCAAAAATGTAAGACTACCCCCCTCTCATTTCATTTTAATGGCAATGTGTGCAACATTACTGTAAACGCTAACGTTAAATAAAGGATATCTGTCACCCAAATACAGATAGCCATTGGCTCCACAATATACATTTAAAGGAAGTATCACCAGAAACAGAATAACCCCACTCCCAGGCATCCACAGTTAACCCTTTTAATATGTGCAAATATGTTACAGGTCTCCCTGCTGTATTCTTATCAGAACTGCCCTGCAGTCTGGCATGACAGCACATAAAGGCAATGCTACGGCAGCTGTAGAAAATATAATTATGTAGAAAATGGGCCATTATGGCAGGTATGTGTTCTGTAGAGCTGTAAAAAGGTTAGCAGGACACCATTGTACCCCACCAGGAGATAAGGCATTCTTTCTGCTTTAATCCCCCTTAATGTCAGGGCCTTGTTTCACCATGTGGCTCAGTCACCAGGGGTAATCCATGAGGCCAGGCTATGAAATGACACCCTGTGGTTTCTCCATACTCCACACCCAGTCAACCCTGCCTCTTCTTCCTTTCAAATCCACCAGCTGCTTTTTTTCGCCCCAGACACCCCCTCCCCCCTCCAAAAATCTGAGCTTCTAGCAGTGAAAGGATTAGGACACCTTTGTATTATAAGCAGAGGCTGCTAAGCCCTTCAAGTTGTTATTGCTATCCATATTTTAGCATAAAGTTTCTAAACTGCTGTTGTAACACAAGCATAAGGCAAAGCTTCTTTGTGCATAAAATGTCCAACCTTCCCTCTAGAGTCACCTCAACAAGTCATAGGGAAATGTCCAGGGCTTCCATGAAGTCTAAAATGTATTTGCATAAAGTTGGTGCAATATCAGCATTTCCGACAGATTCAGAAGAATTAACTTACCAATGTAATGTATCTGACTTCATTAAAAATGCATCGGAATCGATTAGGATGAGGCACAATTTCTCCTGAGCACTGTAATTCCCAAGTTCACGTCTATTACACCTTAATAACAGAGACATCGCTGGTCCAGAGAAGAAGGCCTTAGGCGTGCAATGTTCTCATATTACACATTTACATATATTAAAATCAAAGAGATGTTCACATTTCCTCATTTGTGACTCCAAAGTGAATGCTAATTGTCAAGCGTCGTTACATTTTCCCGGGGACAAAGAAGTTCAAGCCATGGATTGTTAGAAACGTTTCCACATCACCAGATAGGGATTCCAGGGCTTTTTTTTAAGTGCAAGAGCATCAGTGACGAATGACACTGATGTCGGGTGATGTGTTGTCTTTGAATGGGAGCGTATCCCCTAAACTATCCCGCATACCCTAAATAGGACATACATATGTAGCAAACATTAACATAATTGTCATCAACACATTACCAGCAGTGATGCAGACTAACTATAGTGGGGGGGGGGGGAGTGATCTCATGGTTAGGGGGAGTCTAAAGGGGATGGTCATCACCCTCCATTTTCTCTTTGACCCCCGATCTTCTCTGGATGAGCAGTCATGCCTGATGCTCATCCAGCAACCCCCATGGAGCGACTGCGTTGGAAGACGGAGCGGAGAGGAGAGGACTGGGTGGTGTTCAACCAGGATCTGTTTCTGAGTGGAGTTGCAGTTGGGGCATCAGAACAAGAGGACAGCAGCTCCTGCACAGGGACAGACAGTCGTTTGGCAGCATCTAGCACAGAGGAGGTGGGATCTTCTTCCAGAAAGGCAGCTGTAGCACCACATTCGGCAGGAGCGTCTGGACACCTGACGGAAGTGGGTCACCGGGCACGTCAGGCACAGTAACCTGGGGTCTTCGGGATCTTCGGGACAGTAAGGGTAAGGATGTGGACCCAGATTTTGCAAAAGGGAACTCTTATGTAAGTTTTGAGGGTTCCCTGGGGAGCCAGCTTAAGCAGGAAGTAAGGGAGAAGATATGGCTGCGGGAATATATGGACATCTTCTGGAGGGATCCAGAAGGGGTTGCAAAAAGGGTCAACAGTGGTGAAAGGGGAAGAGATGCGTCCCTGGCTAAGTAGGTAACCTGATCAACAGACTGCGAAGTTACTGGCTGAAGGCTTTGGGGTTGGTTTCATGATTCCATGTATGCACCCCCTAGTCAACGCGGGTGCATATAGTGGTGGTGAGGGAGAAGCTGTAGAAGGAGGTGTCCTTGGGGCGACACCAGGTGGAAAAGAAGGAGGGGTGGAGGGAATGTAAAAAAGAGAGAACATAGAGGGAAGGCGCAAAAGAGAGAATGATGGATAGAGTGTGGAAGAAAGAAATATGGAGAGATTGATGAAAGGAATGTGAAAAAAATTGATGAAGGGCATGTGAAAAAAAGGTGACGAAGGAAAAAACAGAAAAATAGAGGGAATGTGGAAAAATAGGGAGATAGTGGAAATGTGGAAAAGAAGGAATGATGGATGGAATGTGAAAAAAAATGATGTAGGGAATATGAAAAGAAGGGAAGAAGAAGTAAATGTGGAAAAGAGAGAAAGAAAGTTTGGTTTTGCTTTATCCAAAATCTAATGGAGAGCAGTAAGTCTGGAGCCCCATCTGCACCCTTGAGGGCATTCTGTGCGGGCGCTCTGTCTGCACGCCCCCCAAAGCCTGTCCCTGCATGGGATGTAAGGTAAGTATGCTTTTACATTTAGCCTACAGATCCTTCAATATGTAAATATAATCATCTCTTATGCCACAGCTCATTTAGGTTCAGATAAATTGGAAGTGTGGCAGAAGACGCTGTAGCAGTATTCCTCGGGCATTTACCTGTTCTTAGTTACTCGTAAGCTGCCGCATTCAATTTAGCTGATAGAAAAATGTGCAGATTGCATTGAACGGGCTTGAGAGCTCGGGAGCAACTTTATTTACATGGCTTCTAGACTGATTTATGCTACTGTTGATGATACTAAAAGCCTGATAACCAAATGCAAGCAATAGTTAGCACGGCGGGCAGTCAGCCATCAGCCTCTGCCAGCAGCTCGCTCCAAACACATCCTGCCAAGAAGAGTTTCACTTCCCCAATTTAAGTGGGAATAGCCAATCCATACCACAATATTCATAAACAATTAACTTCAATAACTTGTGAACACTGATCACACAGTAAAAGCGCCTCGTCACAAACGTGTCCCTATGAATGGACGCCAGTTAAGCGCTGTTGTCCAAGCAGGCTTTGCCTTGGCACACTGTGAGGGAAACAATTACAGAAGATGTGAAAGCATAATAAAATATGCAACCAAGCAATTAAATCCTGCCACAGGCAAGCTCCGGCACAGGACGGGCAGGGTTTACTCCATTGAAACTACTGTTTGCTCAATATCTAACATGTGACTCTTCTCCGGCCTATAATGGACACTGCAAGACAGATATTTGCTGTATCAAGAAGTTTGCACCTAACGGTCCCTCTAAACCTCCCAGGATTCTCTAATTTGGGATACTCATCCATGCAAAGAGTAAAAGAAAGTCAGAATATAGGCAAAATACTCACGCACATTACATTTCACATTACACTGGCCTTTCACATTACGAGCCCAACAAACAAAGGAAACCTCACTGGAAAATACAAAACTAGGGGCCTGATTTACCAAACACTTCTGCCAGATTACACCACATCAGAGGAAATTCAAGTAGTGCAAAATATAATTGTCATGTCCCACAATGAGTGTTTTATTTTACCCGGGGTAACTGCTTAATATAATGTTTAATTACATAGGCTGAGCAGTGTGCCTTTGATTCCCTTCGGGCCCTTCCTGGCTCTCTTAGCAAGTAGCTCCTACCTTCTTCCCCTCTCCCTCAGCCATTTCTAGTTTGGCATCCAAGCAGTGCACGCCTGTCGCTCCCTTCTGAGGTCTACAGTCTTTTTACCTGCTGCTGCTGTATGGGTTACATCACAACAAGTTTTCCTGCTGTATTGAATGTACATGTTGAGATTCCTGCTGTAAAAAAGTGTTTGCTGTAAGATTCTGTATTGAAATAAACCTTTTGAAACGTATTCTGCATGACCCACAAGCAGCCGTGTAAGCTATCTGCCAAGCATGGTGGAGTAAAGAAAACATCCATCACAGACATACACAGGGAACGTGGAGCTGTCTTCAGGATTCACATTACTGCCATCTGGTAAGTCAGAATAATAATTTAAATATTCAACACATATTGCTGCACTGTAATTAGGAAATTAGGAAAAAAATAGCGGTGCAGCAACATGCTAAAAAATAAATAAATTATATTTTATCCATCACATACTGAGGAGAGGAGAGCAGGTTAAAGTACAGGGGGTTATAGCTGTGCTTTGCACAGACAGAGCAGAGCTGCGGTCAGGGAAAGAACAGCAATCCCAGAATGCAGAGCGACATAGCCAGAAGACATTTCCTGTTTGCAGGATGCCTGATGCTCCATGAGCCGCCATCTAGGATGTTTAAAGGCTCATAACACGCAGTAGATGCAGGTAGGATGATTTTTAATGTGAGCAATCTGTATATACAGGATGTGGGAAACATATAAGATAAGCTCTTATTCAGGGGGAAGGTCCGCTTTAAGCTGATAACATGTCACATGTTCTCTCTTTATCATTTGATGCGGCTCACACCAGAATGTTTTGCTATGTTTGTCATACCATGCCACGGACCTGCTACACCTGAAAACTTCCTGTTCTAAAGGCAGATGACACATTACAGCAGTGTGACAGTATCACAAACTGCTGATATGTTACAGAAAAGCCGCTGATATGTTCCGCCTAACACTTATAAAAACAGATGACACATTACACCAGAACGCTGCTGATATATTACAGTAGTGATGGCTTCACTCACAAAAAAATAAACCAAGCTGTTGACAAATCCTAATTAAAAGCTTCTTGTACAAATGACTTGTGCCATTTACAGTCTATATACAGTACAATCTAATCACATGGTTATGTAATAGTGAGTCATGCAATGCAACAAATGCAGTATTATTAGTACATTACAGGTAAGATAGACGCAGGCAAAAAGCAGGGAGCTACAATCATGGCACCAGCAGCATTATGGCGTTTAAAGTGGGAATCTTCACTATCCCAGGTTCTGGTCCTTTTCCCTGGGGCACGGCGGTGGGGGGTGCCCTGCTGTGTGAAAAGCCCCCAGATTATCGGGCAGACTCACCTCTCCTCAAGTCTGCAGCCGCTGCGCATATTAAACCGGAACTTCATCCTAAATAAGAGTCTATCTTATATGTTTCCCCCACCCTATACATACAGATTGCCGACATTAAAAATCATCCTTCCTTCATCTACTGCTTTTTTCGAGCCTTTAAACATCCAAGATAGAGGCATGTGGCGTCTCAGGCTGCCCGCAAACAGGAAGTGTCTTCTGACTGTGCCTCTGTGCATTCTGGGATTGCTGTCCTTCTCCTGACCCCAGCTCTGCTCTGTCTGAGCAAAGCACAGCTATAACCTGCCTCCCTGCAGTCCCCCACCCCACTTTTCCTCTCCTCAGTATGTGATGCTTCTGAGGCAAGATGGCGGTGCCACAACCTAGAGTGCTGAACAGAGTTGCAGCCCAGTGGGGGAAAGTATCCTAGCTGCACTTTATCAGCAGTGCACAGCATTTCTTGCTCCTATCAGCTTTGCGCGGGCCCACACAGCCATTCAGTTGGAGTGGGTGGGGCCGCGCACAGCGAGAAATGATGCTGGTGCCGCCCAACCATGTGCCGTGGGGGAAAAGTATGCATTTGAGGCACCCTGGGGGGTTTTACACAGGATACCTCGGGGGCAGGAGTATGACTCTGGGAGGGGTGGGAACACTTTAAACACTTAAAATATCCTTCCACCCACACAAGAAGGATCAATGTGAAGAAGCTGAAGTTTTTGCTGATGTTCATGTCAGCGAGTGCAGCAGAGGTAATGAAACAATGTGGCTGCTTGAGAAAGGGGTGACCCCCTCGAAACGCGTTGTCTGTCTGAAGCTTTTCTTATATATGTTCATGATTATGTGAGCCTAGCAGCGCCTGTGTTTCGTGTACATGGGTCTCTGTGCCCAATATTGGAGCTGCAATTTCCCTCTGGGAGTTCTCACTATCTTTCTTTATGTTGCTTACATGGTAAAACCCCACATTTGGTCAAACGTTCCTGATCCGTATACCAAAGAAGATTGAATTGTGCACCATAATAGTGACCTCTTAAAGGCACGGGTAACTTTTTACCATATACGTATTTACATATTTTGGTAGAGTTACTGCTAACCTGCCTTGTTCTATATATTATTGGTGCTTTACAAACTCTTTGCATATACTGGGAAGATTCGTTTGAGCAATTGTATCCTTTTTTCATTACAATCGACCAGCAGTACAATTTGATTTGTGTGATTAAATGTATTTTGTATATCTTTATCATATTCTGTAACTTTTTGTATGTTGTGTATCATACACCAATGAAATTACTAATACAATCTCGTTTTTGTAAAGCTATCTATAGTGTGCTCCTGGTGTGCTGTATGTATATATATATATATATATATATATATATATATATATATATATATACATAGTGAGCGGTTGGGCGAATGGCAGTGACTCACTTCAGGGATTGCAGCATCAATGCAATAAATAAAAAGTGGTTACTTCGCCCAAATCAATGTAAGTCCAGGGCTGGGTACTCCCAAGAATTTACTCACAGAATGAAGTTCCAAATTCCTCACTTTATTTTTCTCTCACTTTTAGTGCTTTCATCAGATGGAATGCAACGTTGTGTGTTGCAGATCCAGACACAGACAAGTCCACAGTTAGGGGCGCAGAAGCCAAGTCCTTCGGCTTGTGTATAGTCCTTTTTATTCACCACTTGTGCAATTCAGCCTGGGCTCCCTCCTTCAGGCTGGTCAACAGACAACTGACAGGCCATGTGGCTCCTTTTTATTCAGGCTTCCCCTGCAATCAGCCTGATCACCTGTGCACGGCCTGAGACCAGGCAACAAGCCTGAAAAGGATTGGGAAAAGTGACCTGGGTCCTGAAAACCCGGCACAGATCGTGCCTGATACAGCCTAGCAGGGGAGTAATACGCACCATTTATGACATTTTTAGACACTTTACCACACCGGCATATGTTCCACTTTAAACTTCTCTTTACTTTCACCCGTGGGTACTATTCCCCGAACTCGGTCCCCAGGATTAAAGGCCCTCCCCCTGGTTGGCCTATTGTATAACCTGCATGGGGCCACATGTTTAACGGACTTGACGACGGGGAGGGTTACCGGTTCTGCAGGAGGTACTGCGCTGTCGGCAGAAGCGCAACGCCTTTCCCACAAGGGCCAGAACAAGGGAAAATCCCGCCCAATTACAGCATCATACACAAGGCGTTTTACTACTCCAACTTCATGGGTCAATGTTCCCGCGGGGGTCTCAAACTTACCTGTGGCTACAGGGTAAGCCACGATATCCCCGTGGATGCAAAGCACACTAAGCTTTTTTTTATTGGTTTACAACCACTACGCACAAGGTTGGCCTGGACCAAAGTTACCCGGCTACCTGAGTCCAATAGTGCCTTTACTGGGCGATCATTCATTTTCACAGTCACAATCTGTGTCTCAGTCTCTGACCGCTGACTGGCGGCACAACCCGGTTCTGCAAACAGAGACCTTCTGCGTGCAGCGTCACATTCCATGGGCTCAGGGGGGAGGGGTCAATCCATAGCTATGTATCCCCACTCACGGCACCTCCAACACTGGGGACCCCAGAACCTCCTTGCCCGGGCGTCTTCCCTAGGATTAGGGGGCCTCTGGGGGTCAGTCTTTTGCCCTCTTACACCCCTTCGCACAACTCCAAGGGGAACTTGCTTACCCACCGGTCTGCTGGTCTTAGTGGTTGCTGGTGCTGCAGGGGTATCCCGAAGATGGTCCTCGGTCACAACGTATCTCTCAACGACGTTGACCAACTGTTCAGCAGTCTGAGGGTCGCCTTGTCCAGCCCACCGCTGTAGCTTCGGTGGCAGGGTCCGAAGAAAATGGTCCACCACGACCTTCTCGACGATCTGCGCTGGTTTGGACTGTTCCGGCTCCAACAATTTTTGCACAAGATGAACTAAATCAAACATCTGCGACAGAGCAGGCTTATCCACAGCAAAAGTCCAGTTATGCACTCTCCAGGCCCGAACCGCTGGCGTGACTCCCAGGCGAGCAAGGATCTCTATTTTGAGTTTAGCATAGTCCCGTACATCTTTCTCCCTAAGGTCAAAGTAAGCTTTTTGGGGCTCACCTGCCAGAAACGGTGCAATCACGTCTGCCCACTTGGCTACTGGCAGCTGCTCTCTCTCAGCCATGCGCTCGAACACCGTGAGGTAGGCCTCAACATCATCCTCAGGGGTCATCTTTTGTAGGACCCGCTGTACGGCTCTCCTCGCACTACCCGTCTCAACCGTGCTTCTCTCCGGTTGTGAGGCTGGAGCCACCACAGTCTCTCTGAGTACAGCAATCTGTTTTATCAACAGGCGGGTTGTCTCCTGCTGTTGTGCCATGGCTTGCTACTGCGCTTGCTGCTGTTGTGCCATGGCTTGCTGCTGTTGTGCCATGGCTTGCTGCTGTTGGGCCATGGCTTGCTGCTGCTGTTCCAGGGCCCGCTGCTGCTGAAGGTTAGTCTGGATTAGCTGTTTAACCACCTCCTCCATGTGAGACATCTTGGTTGCTGCTTTCACCCAGGACATCCAAAGTGCAGCGTGTTTTTGGTCACTCCGTTGCCCCTCGCATCCTCCACCAATTGTCACTCACTTAGGGGGCGCAGAAACCAAGTCCTTCGGCTTGCATATAGTCCTTTTGTTCACCACATGTGCAATTCAGCCTGGGCTCCCTCCTTCAGGCTGGTCAACAGACGACTGACAGGCCATGTGGCTCCTTTTTATTCAGGCTTCCCCTGCAATCAGCCTGATCACCTGTGCACGGCCTGAGGAACAAACCTGAAAGGGACTGGGGAAAGTGACCTGGGTCCTGAAAACCTGGCACGGATCGTGCCTGACACAGCCTAGCAGGGGAGAAATACACATAATTTATGACATTTTTATACACTTTACCACAATATATATATATATATATATATATATATATATATATTAAATTTTCCTAGTGGCATATCTTATGGGATTAACCCCTTGGGGGATGCATCCAGTTTACATTTTGCATACTACTGAAGGTTTGTTTATCACATTCCCTCCATCGTATTATCCCTATTTGGATTGTATCCCTTCCCAACACAATGTACCAGACCTTTTTGCTGTAATTAATTCTTTCTATGGCTTTGATTCAAAAAGAGTTGAAAAAAATTCTCAAGGTAAAAATTAAATTCATGACAAAAAAAAAGGCTGAGAGTATCACTGTTACTGAATCACCAGATAAAAAGACGATGAAAGTCAATGGCAGCTTTTACTACATTGTAGAAAGGAGTAAACAGTTCTCGACTTTTCTTAGGAGTAAAAAAAGTTTCATTGACTTTCATTGTTTTTCTAGTTGGCGATTCGGCAACAGTGAAATTCTCAGGCTTTTTTCTCATTAATTGAACTTTTTACTACCATGCAAATTTTTTTCAACTGTTATTGAATCGAGGCCTATGTATGTATATAATTGGTGAAATAAAGATTTAAGTTTTAATTGTTTTCTCCTCGGAAGTGCCTTTTCTCATAATATCTGCTTACTAGGAAAAGCCATCCTGAGGTATAGGTCTCAGTTCATGGACTGAACAGAATGGTTAAAGTTATTTGATCAAGAAACTGCTACTAGGATCACAAAGTATTCTATAGTGGAGTCTCGACACATAAGTCACCCTCAGAAAATTCCTAGAAGTAAACCATTGAACCAGTATCTTTACATTTAGGGAAGAAATTCTGAAAAACTAAAAGCTTCAAGAAAGGAAACAACAAGCACTTTACCTTAACAAACAACTGGCAGTAGAAATATTAGCATGCTCGTTTAAGCTAAGAGCCCTTCTCATTACACCGCAATTGCTTAATGGTCTTGGGGATAGAGCGAATGGCGGGTTTAAAAGTACTTTCATGAATTTCTAAGAGCTTTGCCTCATTTTCACTTGGAAATCTCACCATACTTGTACACCAACGAGAAGGGAAGAAAAAAAAAATAGATTCGGTGAACCTTCCAGGAATATTAAGGAGGACAACGCAGTTCTTTCGGAACATTTTCATTAGAATGAGAAATCATTTTCAACTGGAGTGCAATTTGCTTGTAACAGTCAGGGATCCGGCCTATTGGAAGACTGTCGCTACATGAATTTAGAGTAATGGAGCGGCGAGTTACGGTTACAAGGAAATAATGCTTCTGAGGGGACTCGGATGGCAGCAGCTGGAGACCTCCGGTGACTTTATGACATGGTACTGGATGCTTCGGCTTAGCAGTTTCACAGACAAATTCACGGCCATGAAATTCATCTGTTCGGGGCTAATGATCCTTGTGGGTGGCTCCCGGCACCAGAGCGATGCTTCCCAAACTGCTCTTCCTGGCCTGGTAAAATGAGCCTGTCATCCTGGCAAATATTTATCTGCTCATTACGAGGAGCACTGCAGTCTGTGCACCTTTAGTGCAAAAACACATTCAGCTTCCTGAAAGAAGGACAGCTTCCCAACTGCCATCAACCAGCGCAAGGGGAAATCTTTTGGGCCCAAATAACCTTTTTCTGACCCAAGTATAGATCCAACTAAAACGATTAAAACGTTCATGGTTGGTACTTCACCCAACAATGTAATATATTTCCTGAATGTTAAAGAAGAATGTGTAAAATAAAAGTAAGGCAGCAGATAATGTAGAATGAAGGAGGTTGCAGACATGTTAAAGTGATACTGCAGGCAAGGTAATTGTTACACCATTGTGTCAGGCCACATTTGGCACTGTCCTAAACAGTTCTCCATTTTTAAATTGAAACAGAAATGGCCGAGATATCAAGGTTTACAGGTTCATCCCGTCTTCCAATCAGCTCAGCAGAGCGGGACAGGATGGCTGGTCCCTCCCACCCCTCCCTCCACCTCCTCCTCCAGCTTCATCACATTATGCAGCATCACAGATCCAAGGGCCACGTCTACTTTTTTCAGAGGAGAATTCATGAAGTAAACCTCAATATCTCAGACATTTCTTCTTCAATTTAAAAATGGAAAACAGTTTAGAACAGTGGTAAGCATAGCCCGACGCAATGGTGTAACAAGTACCTTTGCCTGCAGTAGCACTTTAAGAAGTATCCAGCTATTCTTCCAACTCCCCTCATCAATGACCAAATCACGGTAAATTGCAAAAACAACAGATGTACCAGCTTTTCTGTTCAAGGGGATTATATGAGGGGATGGGTTTTTTTGGGGTGATAGATGCTTGCACACACATAGGATTCTCTGCATTTATCCCATCCATGCAGTGAGTGTACACATGCCTGGAGTGGTGGGCTGCCCTAATTACGGAGCCCGGGGAGCAGTTGGACGGTTAGGTGCCTTGCTCAGGAGCCTGCCACCCTTCAGTCACAAGGCCGCTTCTGTACCTCTAGGCCACGACTGCCCCCTTTTTATCCCAGTATCCATGACATGAAAAGCTTGTGAGCTAAACCAGATGAAGGACTGTTAGTCCCAAAGCTTTTCATTGCATGTGGAATTTGATACCTCGTGCTCTGGAGTCATTAGGTTGATCATATAAGTAACTCACTCAAATATAAAGTGCGATCCAAGAATACCTTTATTGGAATTGAAACCAGTTGGATTGATTGAGAGTCTAAACTGACAAATATGATAGCAAAGTTAAAGGAGCACTATCGCAAAAAAATGGACCAATAACAAAAATCCATATAAATATGCTGGGTGGTGGGAGGAGGGGTCACTTATGCATCCAGCATCAAAAAAATATCCAACCAGGCTTGTTTTTATTTTTATTAATGGAAGAGGAAATCTGGTGACAGGTTCTGTCACCCCTGATACACTAAACCCATCACCCCTGGATTTTATTCCAACCAGAGGTAGAAAACAACAAGCTTGGTTGGAGCTTTATTCAGTTTGGGTATATAAGTGACCCCTCCTCTCATTAGCCAATGTGTTTAGATGGGTTTTTAACATTACGCAATTTTGTAATAGTGCCCCTTTAACTACTGCATTTTCCTGGAAACAAAAAATTAACTAATGGTCAATAAAAACCTTTCAATTATATAAATGAACAAACAACATAAATTTGACATGATCCGGGGCTTATGGTTGTAATATACTAGAGGCAAGAACTGGTTGTAAAATGACTAATTGTCAACTTCCCCTATCAAATTCTGCTCCCTTCTCCAACATAAATATATCAGTGACCTATCTATCGCTGCAGCACCCCAAGCACATTGTATCGGCATTATACTGGACTGCTTCAAAAACCCACCTTAGATAAGCCTATTTTCTGACTTAACCCACCTAATTTACAGTCTTATCACCTCTCAGAACAATGGGCACCTGCTTAGTACTTACTCTTTGTGACTCTCCACCACCCTCCCTTTAGATTGTAAGCTTGCAACGGCAGGGCCCTCTCTCCTAATGTATCATGCATCTATGCGTTTATTTACTCTTCTGTTACATCTGACTATCATGTGTTTTATATGCATTGCCATCTTTTGTATTATAAGAATTTAATCGTCTTAATTAATTGCCCCTGTACTTCTAACTTGTACAGCCCCACAAGCTACAATGGGGCTTCATAAGAAAACAATAATAATAATGTAATACTCCTCTTGTGTTTTTTTCCCTTTCTTTCTTTTTATGTTGTTTTTGTTTGGTTTTATTATGTTATGTTCAGTTTTTGTATTGGAAAAGAATATGTAGCTATTGATGAATGTTGAAAAGCATGAATTATTTTAATGAGAAAAGAAAGAATTAAAGTTTTGTATAAATATATAATGGGGTATAATGTGGCAGGTGGTCAGATAATGTGCTATGACTTATTATATCTATTGATTGCAGAATGGGAAAGATTACTTAATAAAGATAATAAAATAGATACATTTTGTGTACCTCCACATTCTCAATGAGAAGCAGTCACAGTTTAGGCTTTTCAAATTTTCCCCCAGCACATTCCATAAGAGAAACCTCTGATAAGCAGGGTTTTCCAACCATTGATGCGCCATCCTCCAACGGGAAGTCACGTTTCATAGTTACATAGTTTATACGGTTGAAAAAAGACACATGTCCATTAAGTTCAACCAAGGGTTTTGGGGTAGGGGAAGTTATTTTTCATTTTATTTTATAGGGGAAGCTATTTATTTTGTTTGTTTTTTTTACTGATAACCGCTAATAGTAACTGTTAATGTTATTTTCTTCTAAATAAGCATCTAATCCTTTTTTGAAGCTGTCAGTGGTTGATGTTTGGAAGTTTCAACCTTGAATAGTTGGGCACTGGATCCACAAGGTCAGCTAGGAGAACTCCTGCTATGAGAGATACCAGCAAATGCATTTGACCTAAGGCACACTGGCAGGTTGTGGGAGGAGAACAAAAAGTCAAAATGAACATAACTGCCTGTAAAGCAGGCCCATCTCCTTGATAAAACAAGACCACGAGCAACAGGTGGCCAATACAATGAACTTTGGTTGAAGTAGAGCTGTAAAGTAGACCTTTAACTACCTTTATAAAACTTTTCCCCATGGCACCAATAGGTCCTCAGCCTTTAAATTAAAAATATTTAGCTTTTCGTGCAAAGGGGAACTGAAATCTGTAGCACATATTGTAGCAGAAGTCTGCTCCCCGCGTAAAGAGAATATGGATTTTCAGGAGGCCATTTGAGACTATGAAGAGCTCTGTGGTTCCTCTAGTGATTCTGAGTATACATGGTGACTGTGATGCTGGCAGTGAGTATTTAAAGCGGACCAACAGTCAAAAATGACCTAAACCAGACCAGCACAACAAGCAGTGCTCATATGCATTCCTCCCCAGGGCAATTTGCTAAACATGAAAACTAATTTACCCTTTTCTAACTCCTGCTGTGCTACATTTTAGAAACATGGCTCATGCATTAGCAGGCCACCTGTAAACAAGAAGTGCTGCTGGGCTTCCTGTTACTGTGCATTGTCAGTTTTTTGTCAGTTGAATCCAGGCAGCAGCATGACTGAGATGCTGGGAAAGGAAGCCCCAAAATAGCTAATACCTTTCTTTTCCAACTGTGCCAGGCTGTTGGTCCGGTTTAATGTCACCCCTATTTTAGCAATTGTTAGAAGTATCCTTGCTTTGTAATGCTGATGTAGAATAAGTTTAGTACATTTGTGACCCATAGGCAATTTTCTCGATTCACGCACCTGCTCTCCAGCAGCTTTAACACAAATCCATATCCCTATTGACTTTCAATGATCAAGTGAGATTTATGTGCAAGGCTGGACAGCAGACTGGGTAAATATTATAACGCAATGTTTGGAGTTTTCCTAAGGGTTATGAAGCAGATGGCATGGGGATGTAGAAGCCCTGAGGATGTCCATTTTAAGCACATACTGTATTATCTGACAATGAAACATCCCACCTTTTCATTAGAGAAAACTGAAACATAATAGAACATGATAGCACAGCAATTGGAAAAGCCTGAGCTATGTCAAAAAAAAGCTGCAAATAAAACTCTCATTACCCCTTAATACACTGGCCCTTGTGTAATTTTGTGAATCCAGTCACTTCCATCACCCCTATATTACTATGTCAGGGTCCGCATTAAGCATAGCCCCAGATCAATAGATTTTACATTCTAAAAGTCGCATACTAGATGAGAATACAACCTGTCCCATCAGCTGAGGAATAGTTGTGAGGTGCTGGGCTTATCCATTCATGCCGTACTTACAGATTTATTGATCAAATCAAGCAGACAGTGAAACCTTGACCCAGGCTGACTGATGGGGAAAATTAATTCTGTCCACATTCACACAGTAACAATGTGATTTCCCATCACTCAATGGCTAATGGTGTTTAAAGGCAAACGATATACAAGTCCATTATAGGAGATCGGCTTCTTGGAGGGGGCAGTGCACCTGTCAGTATCAAGGAGCCACATTATTGTATATCTGACTATACAACAGGAGCAGTAGGGAACACAATGTTTTTATCCACCACTTTTTCTTTTTTTTTGCCTTTTATGTGCTTGTGCAAGTATAATGACTAACACAACTACCCCGCTAGGCCATATTGGGCCCTCACTAGGCCATGGCTGCCCCTACTAGGTCATGGCTGATCTTATTTGAGGTGAGGCCGGTCTCCATGGCACTCTAAGCACCTGTAGCCCCTCATCTTTGGAGTTAGAAAAATACACATACTTTCTGCAAGGTCTCTGCAAAAAGAGGGCCTGGAAGTACATATTGAAACAGCAGGCTCCTCCCCAGCAAAAAATAGTTGAGCTGGGCTGGGGGGTGGCAGGAAGGGGGCTACTTGCAGTGGTGAAAGTAAAGTCTGTCCCTTTATTGCCATGATCCCCAACCTGTAGCTCATAGTATTGTTGCTAAAGTAAACCAAGTTCACTCCCAGTGCTGTATTCAGTAAGAGGTTCTGTCCAGGAGACAGACTTCACCGCTGACCTCTACCCCCACCCCGAGATAAGGCTTATTAGCTTAATTACTATACATGCATTCACATGGGAGCATGGCTTTGTCTGTGGTGCCCTGAGTGCCCAAAGTGTGGCAGCCGTAACTTGGTACCCATGTATTTGCCAGCAGCCAACAGGGCACAGCCTGGGGAATTTCATTGCCCAAAGGTGGTCACATTGGACACTGGAGCAAAGAGGGGTTGAGCAATTTGCCACATTTCAGGCATTTCTGAGGGATGTTTCAACTATGGATGTCTTTATTTGCCTGGATTATTGGCCGGGATTGGGTGGCAGTGTGCACACTTTGTTGAAAGGAGGTGGGTTTGGCAGAACTTTGAAACCACTGAAGTTCACCTTAAATGTGGCTCGCGACCATTTCTCAGTGCTAAATGTGGCTTTCAAGGAGGGATGACCCTACTACCCTAGTACCCCCCCAGATTGGCCAGACTTTGAATAAATGTTCGGGTTCTTGAGTTTGGGGACCCAAACCCCACTGAAATCCATGGGAACCTAAACTTTGGGGGATGGCTGTGTTAGGGGGGGTGCAGAGTGTGCAGCAGGTAGCACGCTACTGTAACTCACATCTGCCAACCATCCTCTTCCTCTCAACACGGGCAGAGCTGGGGCGGCGGAGCAGCAGCAGCATTTGAATTTGGCCCCAGCCAGGGCTGCACAAAAAAGATGTCTGCCAGCTCCCATGAGTGAGGACACATCTAGTGCCAGCTGGCAGTGCTGCCACTAGAAGTGTTGTCACTCATGGTAGTCGGTGGCCACCTTTCTGTAGGCCTGTCTGGGGCCAAATTCTAATGCAGCTCCATCTCTGCTGACAGGAAGAGGATCAGAGCTCAGGTGAGTTACAGCAATCTTAGGTGAAGCAGGTTGATGGGCTGCTGATCAGCTTTTCTGTGTTCAGACGGGACGCCGAACTTGAATACTTGACTTCTGGCTGAAGTCCATGTTTAGGTTTGGGTACCCGAACTCACAAAGTTTGATATAAACCTCGAACTTTGCGGTTCGGGGTCGCTAATGACTACTCTCAAAGTAAAAAAGGTTGGGGGTCACTTAAGAGTATAGGGTTTGAATAACTTTAATAATTTGGGGTATAATGGAGCTCTTCTTCACTACGTAAGTTCCAACTGCGGCCAAAACCAGTATTTTAATTTTGGATTTAGGCCCCAATTCATCAAGCAGTTCTTCCAGAATATGCCTCATTAGAGTAGTGCAAAATGTACTTTATAATGTTGCTGAACTGCTAATGTTTTAGCAAATGTTTTTTTTTTGCAACACAGCAGCATGTGCTAGTGTAAAAAAAGAATTTAAATTTTAAATTATGTTTTAGTGCATAGGTGGCTACCAAAAAAACTGCTATACTCCCCTCATAGCGCCAGCATGCAGAACACTAGAATTCCTCTTCTGCTGTTAGCATTCAAGGTGGTATCACACTCCCCGCCTGCTCCTGTGCTCCTCAGAGCAGCCACCCCAGGATAATAACACCTATGGTCGCTCATCAAGGCAAACACCCCCACATGTACACCCTAAAGCTGATGGGCTTATCTATTGCATTATGACTTCTACTCACAGCCCTGTTGTTCTATTGACTCATGTAATTGCAGGAGAACTCGCTCTAGTTGCCGCTTATGATTATGATGTTCTTCAGCCAGTAAAGTACAGTGACTCCTTGGATACTTATTATATTTTATAATTGGGTACCACCAGAAGATGCTACTTTAAGGAGAACATGTCATTGCAGCTCCCTCTCCTAGGAGTGTGAAACAAGTTTGTATGTTCTAATTTTCCAGAAAATGTATCTTTTTCCTAAACATAGATTCCACACGCATTTCTAAGTATAACAGCATGGATCTGGTGGTGTTTTATAAGCTGTATTTTGGGAAAGTTTTAGCACTTTTAAGTCACGCCACGTAATGCCTGTGCAGCTAACCCCAGCACACAGTGCTAAATTACTCTTAAATTGATTTCTCTCAAGATATCTTCAGGAGAAAATTGGATAGAATTGCCAATCAAAGTTCATTAATTAAACAATCACTTTACACTGCCTTACCTTGCGGCTGAGAACAATGTAGAAGCGCTGACACCGACTAATCAGTGGATACAACCGGGCGGCTTCCATGCGAGTCATGAATACAGAAATAACTCATCGTGATGACAAGTCTTCGGCCACAGAAATGATTATTTCTTTCTCTGGGTTCTCAACCTATAAAAGCCACAGCCCCAAATTCATTTCTATTGGCCCAGTATGATGATCTTATCAGAATCGGAGCAAGCAACACAGCGCATAATGCCCATGACTATGGGAACAAAAATAAGCCCCATATCCCCATATAACATCTTTGATCTCCCAGTGGAAAGCTTTGGTGTTTAACCTTAGTGAATGCAGTTATATAATAATAATGTAGTTGGGGACTTTAAGAGCTCCCCTGAAATAGAGGTTAGAGATTTACCTGAGGGGTTTCTCATTTTCCTCCCCTTTCCTTTCTCTTTCTTTTCTCCTCCCCCCATTTTTCTGTTTGTAGGGGTGGCAGAATGAGAGAGACATGTTGTCGGGTTCATGAGCACATTTCCTTTTTTTTTTTAATTTATCTTTTTTTTTTTGTCCTGTATACAAAATACAGGAAAGTGTACTAGACAGCTGGAGGTACAACTGCATTGAACTGAGGACTGATCCATGTGCACCATTTCACTTTATTGCCTGTAATGTAATATGGGCAGTGACTTTATTTTATTGTCTTAGATTTTTATTAGATAGAATAAAAATTTTGAATAAAAAAAATGACCATATTTATTTTTAAATTATATAAATACATTGTATACTTGCTATATAGTATAAAAGTAGTCCAGGAAGAAAAAGCGATTCAATCCTAGTCCAGTATTATCAAATTTACCAGTTCTTGAAATGAGGACAGAATGGAAAAATTGTAGGAGGAAAGATTCATCAGACTTGCCTATATAAAATAAAAAATGATTTGGTACATGAGATAATATAATCGTAATCCAGAACACTTCATTTTAGCACCTAGGCTGCCCAAGTGTTGTCCTGTGCTTGCCAAGTCATATCACTGGGTCCTAAGCAGCCTGCCTATAGACATTGCAGCCTGTCATTTAATCCATTAATTGAACTATAAGCCACATTTAAATCATTCACATATTAGCCTGGACTCCACTAAATAGACCAAATGTAAGATCTCGAAATCTGAGAATGTCAATTAGAGCATTGCCTCCTAAAACCTTATGAGGTCCATCTGTTTGTCCATATGTCCACATCAATAGACAGACGCTTTGAATGTGACCTCATTCACATTAGATATAAAACTGAAATGTAGAAGCCCATTAAACTCTTTGTCTTCCTCCAATACACTGCTACATGGCCCCATTTTGCAAAAGTTACACGCTGTGGTCAATGGTTCTAGGAACTGTCACCAGAGACTTTAGAATAATACAAACTGGCGACACCACGTGACTGAGCCCCAGAGTAAAATGTTGATGGGACTTTACCCAGGAAAAATATCTGAAAGTTTCACTTAACATGACCCTTCCTTGGCTTTATTGCAATGAATGGAATAGGTTTGGTGCGGGGTGTGAACCCAAAACGTTCATAGCGGCCATCTTGGACCATAGAAGACCACCAGAGCACTCAATCTCGAAAAGTTGTACACTGGTGAGTCTGGGCCGTGAAGCTGCACTGAGCTAAAGGCAAATCGCACTGTTTTTTTATTTTTGTACTGGTGGTTCGAAAGGTGCAACTAGGTCAGTGACTTACTTATTTTGGTAACATTTATAATTGATACCCTACCTGGGGGGTGCTAGGTTGGAACCTTTTGTCATTAGAATGTTGTTAAACACTAAACAAAAGCTGCACCCTCTTCTAAAGAAGAGTTTCCCAAATCCACCAACAGTGTTAAATCCCCACAGATCAAACCACTCAGGAAGGCTCTAAGCCCGCGCAGAAATGGCAGCCCAACTCCAAGACACAGGAGTGAGGAGGCCCAGCACACATTCATAGCCTATAAATGGCTGTAGCCTCCCACTTCAGTTGATAGATCCCTCACCATAAGCTGTGCTGAGCTAGGGAGGAAGTGAAAAAGGGGGGTGGGGTTATCTCCTGCTGAACAAGACAAGGGGCTTGCCTACCAATACCTGGCCTGCTGTTGCTATTGGGGAAGTTCGAGGGTGTCATGACATTCTGTGTCCCACTTTCCCTATCTCCCTCTCACTCTCTCTTTCCTTGATCTATCTTTTCATTCTATCTATCAGTCTTTTTATTCTGTTCATCCATCCATCTATGGTCTACATCTATCTATCTATCTATCTATCTATCTCGTTCATATCTGTCTACCTATCTGTCTTTTCAGTCTATCTCTCCATCCATCTATGGTCTGTCTTTTCTTTATATCTATTTATCTATCAGTCTTTTCATTCTGTCTATTCATCATGGTCTGTCTTACCTTTTTATGTCTATTCTATCTTTTCTATCTATTTATCTATCCATCCATCTGTCTTTATCTATCTATCTATCTATCTATCTATCTATCTATCTATCTATCTATGCCGTTTAATTCTATCAGTCTTTTCATTCTATCTTTTTAATTATATCTGTCAATCTAAAAGTATTATCTATCTATCTGTCTGTCTGTCTGTCTGTCTGTCTGTCTGTCTGTCTGTCTGTCTATCTATCTATCTATCTATCTATCTATCTATCTATCTATCTATCTATCTATCTATTTATCTGCCTGTGTATTCATCTTTCTATGGTCTGTGTTTATCTATCCTATCTATGTCTATCTATCTTTCATTCATTCTCTGTCTATCTACCTATTTTTATTCTACCTATATGTCTTTCATTTTATGCTTTTTTTCAAGCTATCTTTCTTTCATTTCTTTTCATTCATTCATTATTGTTTTATTCATGTATTATCTCTCTGATGATTTGGCAAAACTCCCTTTCTGCATCTTGATGCATGATACTAAATCATTCTCAGCACTTTAATTTGCTTCCTTTTCCACTCAAAGCTGAAACGCGTCTCCAACGATTTTCTCCTGGTAGCCGCCACCTTGAAGCACGCCCTAGCTTTCCAGCTGTGTTGCACCCTGGATTTAAACCCAGCAGCAGGAAACCCAGCAGCACTTCCTCTTTGCAGGCTACTGGTGGGTCCATAGAAAGCCATATTGGGGGAAAAATCGACCAAGGCAGGAGTTACAAAAAAGTAAAATAATTTGTATGTGCAGCAATCTGAATTGCCCAGGGGAGGGAGACATAGGAGCACTGTTTCTTGTAAGGGTGTTGGTCTGGTTTAAAGCAACCTGGGACTGTAGAGCACCAAGTCACGCTCGAGCTTCCTCCTGATTCATGGATTTCTGATTCTGATTTGATTCTGATCTGATTCTGATTCATTTGAAGCGCATTTTTTAGGGCGGATATTTGTGCCCAAGCGTGCGCCAATGCGGAAACTTGGGCCTGTTTTCTTCCACAAGGGCAATTTGGCGACTGATCTTTGGGGTGTTTAGAGGGCAGAAAATCGTGCGCAAATGTATCAATTTCCAGAGCGATTTTCCTCCAGTAAAAAGCTGGAGTAAACAGCCGACTTCACTGACTAATAGGCTTATTTCATTCTTAAAACACGTACACAAGCATCCGGCATGTTTTTTAGAAATGAAAGTGTCAGCTGCAAGTTTTTTTTGTAATTTTTCCCTTTTTTGGGGGTTTTGTGAGAAAGAAATGCTTAAAAGTTGTCAAAGTTGACAAATCTCAAAACGTTTAATGATTAAAACACCAAAAATGTGGGCATTTGGCCCAAAAAATAACGAGAAACATCTGGGACTAAACATTTAGAAAAACAACACTGGAGGTGACCTGGAATCAGGATATCCTCAATAAAACACGACACCTAAAAATAAGGAGAAATAAGCACCTATACATAATAATTCTTTACTGTTTCTCATTTACGATTTTGTCTCTCTATCTTCTGCGTTTTAGGCGAATCTCTTTTCTACATTTCGGAGTGTATACCCTGTCACCTGAGTCACCTGAATACACTCGGAAATAGAGAAAAGAGTTTTACCTAAAAGACAGAAGATGGAGAGACAATAGGGGTTATTTAAGAAGGGATAGCACCAGGTAGTGCCTCGTAGCGACAGGCAGCGTCTGGTGAACGCTGGGCAATGTACGCAAAACCACATTTATGAGAGCGAATCTGGTGAGCGACTCTTAACAGCGCCATGTAGCGTCACATGTATTATTACAGGTGGCTCAGCATACAGCGCCGACGTTCTAGGCTCAGGATCGCCATGTATTACCTTTTACTCAGTGTCGCTCTCCCATACATTTAAATGGGCGTTAATTTGCTTGTGTTTAAACAGCGTGTTTGACAATTCTTTTTTTTTTTTTTTGCTCAAATCATTGTGTGACCTCTCCTGGCTGCAAACAAACATTTTTAGAAACATTTTTGACTTTTTATATTTTTATGCAGAATTGTCATTATAGGTCTGGCATTAAAGTATTAATGTCACAGTGTTTAAACAATGCTTTCGCTTTGTTATTGGTATATATGTGTTCAAAAACAGACTTTAATCACACAGCGTCTGGCGCTCTATATATATATATAAGTATGGTGTGGAGCATCGAGAGGCGGTCGCACTGAGCTGGCGCTACCTTTCGCTCGCTGCAGCACTGTACGCCCAACATACATCACATTCATTAATGCCAGCCAGGTTACTACAGCGACTGAGGCGAGCCAGGTTACAGCGCCGGATACCCGCTTACAGCATCTACTAGCAGTCACTCTAAGCGCCGCTATACAGACGCTCATCTGTCGACACCTGGTGTTAGCAGTGGAGCAGCCTCATTATAACCTCAATTGATAAGGAGAAAGAGGAGAAATATGGGGGGGGGGGGGGTGAGTTAAGGGCTTAGCCAGCCAAAAGCACATGGGACATGGCCATTTCTACTTCAAAACAGCAGAAGGCGCCTGAAGAGGAATTTTGAATTTGCCCCAGACACAAGTCTTTTTGTGCGCTCCGCACGTGGGCCATGCCTGCATATGAGACCATGAATCAGGGGCCTGGACACATGCGGAACCGGTATTTGGTTTGGGGTTTTTAGGCGTACGACCGTGAATTGACCCTCTTGTGATAATTGGGGTGAGGGCCTAGGCTGATTTCAGCCTCCATCTATATCTCCTTGGGCATTGATTGGAAGTACCACTCACAGTCCTAGCAGTGCCCAGGACCAATGCCACTGCAAATACAGCACCTGGTTTCTGACAGGAAAGGACCTGATTTCTGACAGGAAATGACCTGGTTTCTGACAGGAAAGGACCTGGTTTCTGACAGGAAAGGACCTGGTTTCTGACAGGAAAGGACCAGGTTAGTATATTTTCTCTTTCATTGTTCTAATAACGGTTAGTGAAGTGAATATGGGAAAGGATACTTTTCATTTTACAGGAGTTTGTCTCTTGATATTTATTAGACGCCTGATGTTGATAAATTGGTACAATACAAAAATTTAAAAAAGTGCAAGGCAAGATGTTTTGGAAGGACGGGTCACAAATCTCTCCATAGCGTTGCTATCTGAGTCAGCTCTATATTTCCTGCCACTGATGGGCACTGAGAATGTGGATTCTTTAATGAGAGATGACAATGCTGGTGGCTGGTAGGCAAAATGAAAATAGTTTTTACAGCCCCCCTTCTAGCAGCAATATGTCAGCTCCATTCCGGCTTCCTGGCTTCCACCCACACAGATAGGCTGTGAAAAATGGATGCGCCAGATTTGCACACCGTTTAGTGCTAAGTGCATGCATTTTTATCAATTTACCTGTTAGTCTAATCATGTTGAGGAATTAAGGTGCTGGAATCAGCTTGCCACTCATGAATCTTAAGACGACAAGCAGCGCATCGTATTTGCCTGATAAAACGTCAAAAACATTTAGCAGCTGGGATAGAAAACATAATAGAAAGCTGACTTGTCACTCCAGCCTGCTGTTCACTGTGCGATTCTGAACGCTGGCTGATTTTTCGATGTAGTAGGTCAAGGAGGAATTCTCAATACTTGTAATCCACAACAAATTCGACTCCCCCCCAACTTCTTCAAGAAAGTCAAGGCAGCGGGATATGGGTTTAGTAATCCCTGGATGTCTGTGTAGCAGAATAAAATGGTTGGTTTAAAGGGCACTTATCTGCATTTAGGCATAAATGTTATTTTCCATGGTTTGGATTGGATTAATATGAAGCCGGGACAGAGAAGTCAAGTGGTTAACAAAAGCATGGCTGTGCTTTTCTTGGCCTGAGGCCGCCAGGAGCCTGCCTGGAAGTCACATCAGGTGTCAGATCTGTCTGTGTTGTAGTAGCGCGAAGAATAGCACAGACATTTTTCTGGGGATTTGAAGAGCTCTTCTGAAGTTTGGATGACCTCTCCAGATCTCCTGGGGGAGACTTTTGAAGGAGACGCAGTGACTGTGTGCCATTGGATTGAAAAATGTTTTATATAACTTTCCTTGATAACTTTAGAGAATAAAGCGTGTACTGTACAAATCATTTTTTCCATTATTGCAAACCTGAGTGCATCATAACCTACATAAAAAGTGTAACTGATACAGACATTCCAAGCTTTTATTTAGCTTACTCCTGTGCTGCCTGTCCTATCGACCCCTTGGTTGTCCACCGGTGGTCATGTGGGACACAAGAAAGGTGCTAGATAAAACAAAACACAGCTGATGAAGTTATCAAGGATCCGTGACAAGGAGCAAATATGGCTGCAATCATGGGCTGACCAAAACCCACAACATTCCCATCGAGACCTGATTTCCAATATGCTGGCCTGGAAATGATCGCCCTTCTTGGCTGAGGCTAAAATATTGTTTGGGCATAGGTGATTAGTACTAACATTTTAGTATTGTAGGGGCAAAGGCAGTTAAGCTGATGCTGAGGCTACAGCATTGCAGGGAAGAACACAAAGGCAGGAGGTGGATATGGCCACCCTCACACCACCCTCTGAGGCTATAATCTCAGACCATGAAAATGACCATACTCGCAGGTGTGGTGCTTTACTATTACAGGGGCAGATAATGTGACATATAGAGGTGGGTATCCCAGCTATGGTGCAGGAGAGGAGAGAATGAATTCCCCCACAGGCTTTGGCTGAGGAGTAGAGATGGGCGGACCTGAACCGCAAAGATGGCCACTGGCTCCCAAGAGGAAGAGGATTTCATGAAAGCAGCACGCTTCTGCTGCACACTCTGCACCCCCCCCCCCCCCCACCACCACCACCACCACAGCCACTCCTAAAGTTCGGGTCCCCATTGATTTCACTGGAGACCGGGTTGGGGTTAGGTACCCCAAGCTCGACCATTTATTCACAGTTCGGACAGACTTCCCAGACCTTTGGTGGGTTCGCCATTCCGAGTGAGGAGGACTATATGCTAAGGAAGACACACAGTCAAAGTAGTGCAGCCCACCGGGATTTTTCACAGACCTGTATGTCTTAGTTGCTATTTATTTTTAACATTTTAAAATACCATATACTGCACCACCAGTTAATTAAAGGAATTGTCTAGGTTAGGTGGAAAATATATAATTGTTACTTACATACTTATTTGCTATACAGAGGATTAATCCAGGTGTGCTGCTGAATAAAACTGTTGTAGCGATTTAGCCCCTTTCCACTAGTCTAGATTTTATTTATAAATGACCACCTTTTTTAGCATTGAAAGGTGGACCTATCTCTAGCGCTCTTGTATCAGACTGACTGTATTTCTGGGGGACACAGCAATGCTTGTGCGTACTGGTGAGGATTGCTGCACCTTGCTTTGCTTGTCTGTCTTTCCCTGTGTCTTTGTACAGATCCAGATTTCTGTGATAAATAAAGGTGGTCATGAATAAATAAAATCCAGAGACTAAGCTATAGAAAAGGGGCTAAATCACACCTCGATGAATCCTCTGTATGGCAGGTAAGTAGACTTATTTTCTACCTAGCCTGGAAAAGCAGCTTCATTCAGCAGCTCACCAGGATGATTCTTCTGGGAGGCCGATGTCCTCATCCTAATTTAGGATGCCCTAGCTGTGTGAAACCCTTGTTAACGCCTGCTAAACTCACCTAGTTGGTCAATCCCAAGGCACCATTACAAGTCGCGGGCACATTCCTGCTGACCCTCTAACTTGGGTGCGTAAATGCACCAGGCATTTGTGAATGGCCTGTGCAGCGGAGTGGAGGTGTGGCCACAGCACGCGCTACATACACAACTCCTAACCGACCTGATGGCAGATCAGGTTGACTTAGGACAGTATGAATGGAGCGCGGGCACTGATTGACCAGTGACTCGCGTATACACTGTTGAGCCGACGGAAAGTAAGCTTTCTATGGTGATTGTGTGGGTTTCATATAGCGGGACATACCGTCGGAGAGAAAATCTCTGTGTTGTTCCTCTTTAAGCTCTATACATTATACATACATTATAATTTAGAAGCATTTTATTTAGTGTTATATTGACGAGAAATAAAAACAAAAATGCAATATGAACAAACAATGGCCGCGCCAACGGCTTCTATAAGCATATATCATTTTGACTGCTTTTATATAATGTGCGTAAACAAAGATGAAGCTAATCGTCTGCAATGATTTTTCATTGTATCGCATCAAGGAATAAGCAATGTTATCTCTCCAAACATCACTTGTTCTATAAAGAAATGCGCGGCTATGCCAATAACCATTCCCGAAGTTGTGATTTGGCTCCTAAGAGTTTATATTTCAAGAGCAGAGCGCTCAGGAAAGCGTCATCTATCTGAGAACTGCAGGGAGGATGGCACGGAGTTACACTAAAATGTAACTTATATTGAAAATTTAGGAGAATTATCGTAAAATTACTAATATTTATCTTTGTGATTAAAATGTTTAGCCCGAAGAAAGGAAATTAGCAGTGGAAGAAGAATTCAAAAGCCTCCTATGGCAGGGGTATGTTTTGCCTTAACTATAGCTATAACTTAAGGTTACATTAAAGTGGACCTGCTGTCAAAAATAGCTGGAGGTCTGCTCACCCACCTCGACTTGGGATATCCCAATATATGATGCCCCACCATACAGCCATTATAAAGTAAGCCAAAATCAGGCAAAGCTGCTTATTGATGACTAGTTTATATACTCTAATCAGGTTTTCCAGGCAGACATACATGTGCTATGCACATGCCGGCCCTGTGAACGCATGGATCGAGGTTGGCATGGCAAAATTGACCAGCTGTGGAGTTTTAAACAAAATTTGGGCTCCCTTCCTTCTTTCCTCATTTTGATGCTGAAGGACTTCTCAAATCGGTACAGCGGATTGGGAGGCGAGAGGAGGTAGTAAGCGGACCTCCAGTCATTTTCGACTGGAGGTCTACTTTAGGCCTTAGTCAGTACCATTGCCATGGGCCCACTTATGGTAGAATAAAGAGTTTCAATTTGAGTTTTATGGGCCAGCCATATTCAACTTAAATGTTGTGTACTCACTCTCTAGGTATGTTCTTCTTCTATGCCCTGTTTCCCCCTCCACTTGTCAAGGCACCACCTAAAACCTGAACTATAGTTAAAAAATGTAATAAGTAGCCTGGTGATGCAATGATATGATGAGAAACCATCTCTAGGGGTTGAACTGTACAATAGACTAGAGCAACGACAGCCACATCCCTGATTTCCCTGTGGAGTGCGCCCCCCTCACCATGTCTGAACTAACTGATTGGCTGGGCTGGGAATGTGCACAGCTACAGGGATGCCGGGGATTGGAATCTTGGTGAGGGACCGGTGGAAAGGTTAGGAGTTTGCGGATGATCTGGGGGGCTCACACAGTGGGGCATCATGAATCAGGATGCCCTAGGGGCATCTAATCGGCTAGCCCTGGTATCTTTTAGACTCCAGGGCTGGCGCGGTCAGTGATTGGTTCAATATAAAGGTCATCATATTTTGATTCTGTGAAGTAAGGATGAACCTGAACTGTAAAGTACGGGGTTCATATGGAACAGCTGGTGTCCCCCACTTCCTGGAGCTCTGCTGACTGCCGGCACGCACAGATGACAACGCGGCCAGGTTCCCTCACTCCCCGCAGAGGTACTGTCACTGGGGGAAATCTCGGTAGTGAGGGTTCAATGAACCCCTATACTAGTTCATAGGCTAGGGGAGCTGCAAGCCACCTGCCCAACATGCCAGTTGTGGCTTGCAGGTACCCCCACCCTACTACCCATACCCCCAAAAGCCAGGGGGGTGTGGAAGTGCCCATTGCCCATCGGTACAGACCCAATGCTCTTCTAGGAAGAGCACAAGGGCCGTGCCAAAGGGCATAGGGGCTGGTAAAGCTCCTTGGCTCTGGGTTAATATATTTATTATATTAAAATAAAATAATTCACAAAATAAAAAATCCCAGCCACTCACAGCAGCCTAAAGGGGGCCCTGCACGCCACCCCACCTACAGCAGTCCCCTAGTCTATACAAAAACCATTTTACAACTGAACTTTTCACTAGAGTTTGGCCGAACCCAGCAAACACGAACATCCACAGGTTTACTCATCCCTACTGTGAAGTCAATTTATCTCCTGATAAATCAGGGCATTTGCCATCTTCTACTGTCCATATAGGTAAAACTAAAAAAAATGGCATTGGGAATTATTATCTAGTTTCTATGAGCAACTTGTACTTCTGACTATTCAGAGAGAGGCAAAACAAAAACAGGTCTGATCCTTTCAGCAACAATCTTTTATCAACCCTCAAATCCACTATTTCATCTAAAGCCAGAATTTCATGAATTGTTCACCGTCTGGTTCCAGCTTGGCTGCTGACAGGGCCCTTCTAGCTTATAAGACCTTTTTATGGCTTATTATGAGGTTTTGGATCTTCTATGACACAAATCTCTCTCTGGCCATGCAGTCATGTGGAAGAGGGCCCTCTATAATTATAGTGTGCTCAATGAGTTCTGCTGTCTATTCTGCTCCTGAAACGACGATCTTGGTGGCTTTCCATTAGGTTCCTGTTTAAAAAAGCAGGTTAAATTGCTGCGGTGAAAATAATGAAAGCCAATACCGCAGAGAGTTCAGGCCCTTGTTTATCCAGTATGAGAAAAAGAATGGCGTTCCCAGAGTGGTGGGCTCATCCCTGGAAAGTTGTGATTGGCTTTGACTGACAGCATGTTGGTACTGCCGCTCAATGACAAAAGACAAATAAAGCCACATTTCCTCAGGCTGCATTTAAAAAGTCTTTCACCTCCCGTCACCTTCTTTGTACCGTTCAGAATAAAGGCAGAGAATGTATGAAATTCAGAAAGCTGTTTAAAAGGCTCGGGAAAATTGGGGCCAAAAAGCCTCGCTAAAAAGCCTTAGCTCCACAGAAGAAATTGAACTCACCGGGAAGAGCTTAGACAATGAGCACGGACACCGAAAACGTATTGAAAACGAAATACTGTTAGGAGTACCTATCGAGAGAAGCTCTGCCTGTAAACACCAAATACATTCTGTTTACAATATGACCCAGAGGTGCCATCTGCTATTAAATTAGAACTCTAAACAAACCACAAAAATACTCTCCACATCATCTCCTGATAAATGTGGTCACATTCAAAATGTAATTTTCTACTTGATTAAAATTGCCTACAAAGTTGTCCACCAATGATCCTCTGCAGTTGCTTGCCATTGATATGAGAAGTCACCTCTAGGGGTTGAACTGTACAATAGACTGAGGGAAATTTGGACTACTTACTGTAGGCCCAGGCTTGGACTGGTCCCCCAGGTTACCAGATGATAACTAAGGGACCGTTTGGAGGTGTCCCATTTGCAAAAGGGATGGTGCACCATGTGTTACATCTCTATGGCAGGTTATCCACTCACACACAGTACAGTTTGCTTAAGACCTAAAATAATCCAGAAATATTTGCATGTAACTGTAGGGGGGTCCCCCAGAGTCCAACTGGCGGGCCCTACACATCCCATTCCTATGCTGTGTAGGCCCATTGGGTTACCCTTTTGACTTGGCCCAGTACAGGAATAATACTGTCCTGATGCTTGTTGAAATAGGATGATCTTTGACCAAGATGGTTGTGGGTCAACTAACTAAGCTCCACACATCTGAACTGAAGTCAGCGTTCATCTACATAGCCATCAAAATGTGACCCAAATTAGAGAAAACGTGTTTAGGTGCATAAAAACAAACCAGAGGCTCAGATAAACTCTGCAGTTCAGGGTTCACCTCAAAGGGCTTCCTTGTGACTCTAGGATGAACATTCAAAGGAGAACTATAGGCAGCAGGATAAAGAACCAGAGATCCACATCTCTCTTCTCTAGAACCTTTCAGTCAGGGATATAAAGATCCAGGCATCCTAGTTCTACTTGTGAAAGCCATGCACAAAGTAAAACAGAAAAACTAGTGCTCGTTATAGTATAAGCTGCTCTATAAGACATAGACACCTCTCTTGATCTGGGCCAGGCCAAAAGGCAAAAGCCACCACTGTGCAGAATCAAGGCTGCTATATAAGTAAGTGCTTTATGAGCCCATAAATGGCCTTTATATAAAAATAAATCCCAGGTTAACAAAGGGTTCCTGTGGTCTGCAGAAGAAATAAAGGAGCAAAGTATATGTGTCAATGCTTTCTCAGAGGAAACATTTTGAGGCTTAAAGCGGAACAATCACAAGGATTTTAACTATCCTGGTGATTGGTCCTTGTCCCTGGACCAAAAATTGCCTACAAAGTTGTCCACCATTGATCCTCTGTAGTTGCTTGGCATTTAAATACTTGTTTTGCCATCCTTACACGTGACTGAGAATTACAAGGTGGCAGACAGATAAACCCCCTTCCATAAATCCAGTGACATGGACGCAGGGTAATTTTTATTTTATCTATATAGGGGTTAGGGTGAAGCTCGGAACAAGATAATGTTTTTTATTACAGACATGAAAAATGTACACAATATATTGCCCTATATAGCTATACTATGTGCATCTAACTACTATATGCAGTCATAGGTATGGATAAGCGAACGCGAACCGTAAAGTACGGATCCATGCCGAACTTTACAGGTTCAGGTTCCCAAACCCAGACTTCAGCCAGCCGTTCGTATTCAGTCGAACCCAGAAAGCTGGTTGATGGACTTCTGTCTAAGAGGTGGGCTCACGTGTCCCATCACTGTTACAGCGCTGTAGGTTGGACAGAGAAAGGATGTAGCTGCAGTGAGGGATAGTGAGGGACCTAGAAAGACTTATATACTGAGGGACAGAGAAACTGTCTAACTGTCCTTTCAGGACACTGTCAGAGAGGGAGAGGAGGCTATATACTGAGGGAAAGGGAAACATCTGTAATTTTCAGAGAACTTTCAGGGGGGAGAAGGCTCATATACTAAGGGGCACAGAAATATCTAACTGTCCTTTTCCAGGACGCTTTCAGGAGGTAGAGAAGGCTCATTTACTAAAGGACATAGCACCATCTGCTAATTGTAATTAATTTATTTATGTTATTATTTGAAGAACTTTCCCTACCCCATTTTTGCAGGGCAACTATCCTGTTATTACGCCCCCCCCCATTTTGCAGCCCTCTATCCCCTCTCTACCCCTATTTTATGGCCATTTTTGGGTCACCAAGTGCAGGTCCCCATTGCTTTTTATGGGGTTTGGGTCAAGTCCAGGTACCGGAACAAAACTTTTGTTTAAAGTTCGGTTAAACTTGGTGAACCCGAACGTCTATGGGTTCTCTCATAGTCATAGGACCACCCAAAAAGTTAACCAGCACACACAGGGAAGAGTGTAGTGCCCTAATGTTTGTGCCCAATGCACTTGTGCAAACCTCACTGCAAAGTGCACATGCACAAAGTCTTTTAAAAAGAAAGGCACCAAGATGGTCCTGAAAGATCTTATCTAGACCCTGATCCCTTACAGTCAGAACTTATAAATAGGTATATGCTGGTCAACATTATAGCAGTATGCACACATCTGAAAGCATGGCATCTAACTGCTTTGTAGATCTAAAAAAAGGGGGTATCTGGATTCATAGCTTGGCTACTATGGATTAAGTGGGATTGATAAATGGTCCACACAGTGTACCATATCTTGAATGCTACTAAGGACACATGCAGGTTGATTCATGACTAGAGCCAGGTATTGGCAGATGAGCGTCTGTACAGAGGCACTTAGAGCGACCGCTAGTAGACGCAGTGATCTGCTATCGGTCGCTGTAATAGAGCGCCTCAGTCGCTGTAGTAACCTGGCCGGCATTGATGAATGAGATGTATGTTGGGCGTTCTAACACCAGAACAGCGTTGTAGGGAGCGAAAGGTAGTGCCAGCTTATTGCGTCCAACTCTCAGCGACTCACACCATATTCAACAAAAAAACAGACACACACAGCGTCGGCGCTCTGGATCTGGTCGCTATAGCATAGAGCGGCAGACGCTGTGCGATTAAAGTCTGTTTTTGAACACATATCCACCGGTAACAAAGCGAAAACACATGGAATTATATTGTTGTAACATTGTGACATTAATACTTTAATGCCAGACCTATAATGACAATTCTGCATAAAAATGTAAACAATCAAAAAAGTTTTCAAAAATGACTCTTTCTAGGCCAGGAGAGTTGACACAATTATTTGAGAGAAAAAATAAATAAATTAAAACCAAAAAAAATGTTTAAACAGAAGAAAAGGAACGTCCATTGAAATGTATGGAAGAGCGACAGGTAATACCTGGCGCTCTGGAAGCTAGAGCGCCAATGCTATATGCTGAGCTGCCTGTAATGATGAATCGTACGCTACACGGTGCTATTAGAGTCGCTCACCAGAATCGGCTTCATACATGTTGTATTGCGTACAGCGTCCAGCGTTCACCAGACGCTGCCTGACGCTTACAAGGCACTACCTGCCGCTATCCCTTGATGAATAAACCCCCTAGGAAAACTACGGTGGCAAACTCAGGAGTGCTTGGTAGGGTAAAGCTGATCACATCAAATGTCCAGTGAATTTATGTTGAAAGCCCTGGATTCTGAAGGCATCCAATTAGCACCACTGCACTTCGATTTCATTTTTTACTACAAAGTGTACTATCTGCACCTGGTGCTGAATCGACCCCGCAAAGGCATTTTTTTATGAAGAAGGTCAGTAATGGCAGCATCCGTATGTCTCCTGTTTTCTTCAAGGCTTGTGGCATTAAAACTAAATTTGATTTATGGTGTGAGGGATCTCTGCATATAACAGTTTACACCACTGAGAATGAATTCAAAAGAAACATTATTTCTCCACTAGTGATTGGTCTCAGGGCGCTAATAAAGAATATTGTAGCATGAGCTGCGTGTAAATTACCCACCAAATTGGTGTAATCTTCAATGTAAAGAGACTGTGACATGGTTGTTAAATATGGCTCTTGGTAGCAGGGACACCCCGTACTCAAAGTGATTGTTATATCCTGTACTGGAACTGAGGGCGGTGACCTGTCATAATTAAATCATTTCCTCTCATCTGTCATATTTCCAGCCATCACTGAAGGCCAAAATGATGAGGATCAAACACACGGCTGGATTCCCACTTTGGCCTTCCATTGGTTTTGCCTATGTTTTAAAGTGGACCAACACCCAGGATTTTGACTATCCTGGGTCTTGGTCCACTTCGGTGGGGCACCCCCGATCGGGGTGCCCCGCTGTGTGAAACCCCCCCCGAAAAACTCACCTCTCCCCGCTCCCAGCGCCGACGGACAAGCCGCGGACAAGCGTCTCCTCCGCCGCCGCCTCCCGCGCGTCCCTCTTGACGCGCGCGAGCCCGTGCCGGCCATTCGCAGACGGCCGGCGCGGGGGCGCGCACGCCTAGAGGGGCGCGAGGGAGGCGGCGGCGGCCGGCCGCCGCCGAAGATAAGGTAAGGTGTTTGGGGTGTTTGGGGGGGTTTCACCCCGCGGGACATCCCGATCTTGGATGTCCCGCGGGGAGGGAGGTGATCGGCCCGGGAATCTTATAGATTCCCGGGCCGATCACCCGTGGGTGTTGGTCCACTTTAAAGAGACACTGAAGGCCTATGATGGATACTAACTAAAAAGTGGACCTCAACTCTCTCTGGCAAGTTTGTTCTGGCTGGGGTCCAGGTCTGCAAGCACCCCTAACCCACCTGTGTCCACTGCCAGTGAGTCCTGTATTATGGAGACACTGACCTTTTCCACTTGGAGCTCTGTAAGACCACCAAACAGCTGCACATTGCAGTGACGCACATAGGCCCTTGTAGGATGGAGTTCTGGTAAGTGGTGAGTATCTCCCTAACGCAAAGCTCACTGATGGTGGGAGGGGGGTGTAGGTTAGTTAAATCTCCCTTTGGTCCAGGATCCTCACTGGCACAGATTAGAAAATGAGGGTTTAGGGCCACTTTAGGATATATGATGCATTGCAGATCAGGCTTTTCAAGCTTTTTTTTCCCCAGTCAAACCGCCTCTAGTCTGGCCAGCACACCCAAACATTGCTAAAAGCTCTCTCCTGAGGATGTTTTCTAATCAGCCCATTAGCCTATTCTCTTGAGACTGGAAGGCATATACAAGGATTTTTTGTAATTTTTACCATTAAATTCTATTATACAGGAAAATTAACCAATGCCTTCATTGATGCTAGAAACGTTGATTCTTCGACCCTCCTCACATATCTTTAGGAAGGAAACGGAGAGGCTGATTCATTACTAGCGGCAGGTAGCGACAGATGAGCGTCTGTAGCAGGCATTTTCAGAGCGCCCACTAGTAGTCACAGTGCTCGGCCGTGAGTCGCTACTTCATAGCGAGTCAGTCGCTGTTCAATAATGTTGAATACATTGTGAGGATTCGCTATTTGACCAGTACAGCGCTGTATGGGAGCGCATGTTAGCGACTGCTCATAGCGACCGACTCAAAGCATATTCAGCAAAAAAACAGCCTCACAAATCTCTGGCGCTGAAAAATATTTGTTTGAAGCCCAGAGCGCAGGAGGCGGTGTGTTTAAAGTCTGTTTTTCAGCATCTATCCACTAGTAACAAAGCGAAAACATATGGAATTACATTGTAACAACATTGTAACATGAACACGCGAGAGGTCATACCTGGCGCTGTGCAAGGCTGAACGCCGGCGCTGTTCACTGAGGCTCTGAAAATGATGAATCAGACGCTACATGGTGCTATCCCAGTCGCTAAACAGATTCTGCTTGATAAATGTGTAATTGCGTGCCGTGTCCGGCGTTCACCAGTCGCTACCTGTCACTACCTCTCATTAACCAGCCACTACCTGACGCTATCCCTTCTTAAATAAGGGCCAAAGAGGCTGATTCATTACTAGCACCAGGTATCGGCGGATGAGGGTCTGTATAGCAGTGCTTAGAGTGACCGCTATTAGACGCTCGTGTGCGTGTATCAGGCGCTGTAACAGAGCTCCTCACTCGCTGTAGTAACCTGGCCAGCATTGGTGAATGAGATGAATGTTGGACGTTCTAACACCAGCACAGCGTTTCAGCGCGCGAAGGGTAGCGCCAGCTTAGTGCGACCAGCTCTCAGCTACTCAACCATATTCAACAAAAAAACAGACCCACAGAGCGTAGGTGCTCTGGATCTGGTCGCTATAGCATAGAGTGCCAGACGCTGTGTGATTACAGTCTGTTTTTCTGTTTTTGAACACATATCCACCAGTAACAAAGCGAAAACACATGGAATTACATTGTTGTAACATTGTGACATTAAAACTTTAATGCCAGACCTGTAATGATAATTCAGCATAAAAATAAAAAAAATCATTATTTTGAGAGAAATTATTTTTTGAGAGATAAAAAAAAAATAAAAAACCCTGTATAAACAGAAGAAAAGAAACGTCCATTGAAATGTATGGGAGAGCGACAGGTAGCAACAGGTAATACCTGGCACCCTGGAAGCTTGTAATGATGAATCGTACGCTACATGGAGCTGTTAAGAGTCGCTCACCTGAATCGCCTTCATAAATGTGGTTTTGCGTACAGCGCCCAGTGTTCACCAGACGCTGCCTGCCGCTACGAGGCGCTACCTGGCGCTAGCCCTTGATGAATAAACACCATATTTGCTGGTGGCCCAACAGAGGCTATTCCTCCTGAGACAGCTTGATACGGCTGGCCTGCCCGAGAAGCTGCTGCAGTCTTTCTTCAATGTAGTTATTTGATCTGTAATATGTTTCCCTTCACTGTCTGGCTTGGAGGTGCCAACATATTAAAATAAACTGTAAAGTTTGCGGGGGGTTCTAAGATGCTGTCTTGCAGAACCTCTAGGATTAAATAGACCTGCTTGCTTGTGGCCATTCAGTTACTGAACAAAGAATAGAACATGTCCTGCTTGTTAACAATGTAACTAGCAATGGTCAATGTGGTAGATTGCTGTTTACATTAAAGTGGACCAAAACTCAGGATTTTGATTATCCTGGGCTTGGGTCCTTTCCCCCGGGGCACCCTGATCTGTGATGCCCCTCTGTGTGAAACCCCCCAGGTCACCCGATCTCACTCATCCTTCCCCGGGTCCTACAGCGCATGCGCAGCCCTCTCGTCCAATCAGTACGCTTGGACCCGTTCCCACCCCTTCATCTAATAGCGCATCCCCTGTTGCCCTCTAACAGGGAGCGTGCCTGCACCCGCCATTCACAAATGTCCTGCTAAAGGGATAGCAAGGATGTGGCCGCAGCTCGTGCATGCGCCTATGGACTGGGAAAGATGGTGCCCTGGGGGGTTGCACACAGTGCGGCATCCCGATACTGGATGCACCGGGGGGAGGGAATCTTATAGATTTCAGCGCCGTTGGGGCATGGCTTTCGAGCCACTTTAAGATGTGTTTAGATTGTCGGTACTTTATGATATAGCCTATAATTTATGTGGGTAAATATAACCCACACATATATAGATATTCATTTATATTTGTTAGCAGAGGGAACCTAGAAATAATCTCTATTAAATATTTAGACAGGTTCCAGCATGGTGGATAACGCTGCCCACTGGGAATTACAGCGTCTGCCTTCCAGCCGCCAGGATTTGGTGTTTTTACATCCTCCTGCTTTGTTCCCTTCAGACACAGCAGGATAAATCCTCTGGGATTTACAATACAAGCATAGCCTGGCCATATACGTGGTGGTCAGAGGAGACAATCATATGGGTTACCACTAAGCCTTTTGGGAGGTGGTTTATCTCCCCCCAGGGTCGGATGTACGATAGTCCTGGGAACCAGCAACCTCATTTTTTTTTTACTGATTTCATGTTTTAGATATATATGTGAATGTGCTGAGCTGCGTGTGGCCAGGCGCTGAGGAACGGATCTGTAAGAAAGGGATTTCTGCATTGACGGCTGTGGTGCAGGATTCAGTCCATCTTACTATACTTGTTATATTTCAGCTTGGGATTGTTTCGTCCCTAAAGCAGTCTCACAGTAAAAAATGACTAGAGATGACTTGTAAGAGTCACCCTCGGAGAATCATGAGTTGGGATGCCCCTTCATTAAAAAGGGCCCCAAAAAGCCTCAAATCAGGCAGAATTCCTCACCAGCATACCTCCCAAGTGCCTGATTTGGAGGCAATGTCCCTCTTTGAGTCCATGTCCCCCGTCCCTCGTAGTTCTCATTTGTCTCTCTTTGAGGTGTAAAATGCAGATCTGCTGCAATACATGATTCATTTGCCTATTTAAAGTGGACCAAAACCCATGACGATCAGATCGGGAATCTTACTGGCCAATCGATTCCCCCCCCCCCCCCCCCACTGTGTGAACCCCCCCAGCACGCCCCATTCGCTTACCTTGTTTCCCTGTCCAACGGCGCATGCGCAAGCCGCGGACGCATCCCCGCTCCAGGTATTTGTGAATGGCCGATGGAGGCACGCTCCCTGTTGGAGGGAAGCGGAGGATGCGGTCGTCAGTGGGCTTGGAGCTGCTGCTCTTAGACACGCCGTAGGACCGGAAAGAGGTGAATTGGTCTCGGCGTCCTAGGGAGTTTCACGCAGCGGGCACCTTCTATCTTCTATCCATCCTTCAATGAGGGGGTGTGGCCTAATTTAACAAATGTCCCTGCTTCATACCCTGTAAAGTTGGTAGGTATGCTCACCAGGTCAGTGCTCTTGCTCTAGCAGCCTACATGACAGGCAGCGGTCAGTAAGGCTCACCAGACACCAGAACAACACTGCACAACACTGCCTGCATCTTTTCTCTTTTGTTGTATTAGTGTAACAATATGCCAACACACCAAAAGCAAAGAAAATCCTGCCCATTAAACTTAAAGTGGACCAAAACCCAGGGTGATTGGCCCGGGAATCTATACGTTTTCCGGGCCCATCTAATCACTTCCCCAGGGCATCCAAAACCAGGATGCCCCGCTGTGTGACACTCCCTAGATCGCCCATGCACTTACATTGTTTCCCGGTACAGCGGCGCATACCCGCTATGGCCGGAGCAGAGACACTACCTGTTAGAGGGTGGTGTGGGATGCGACCGTCAGTGCGCTCAGAACCGCTGGCCTTAGATGAAGGCTTAGATGATGTGACATCAGCGACTCCGAGTACGCTGATTGGACGGACGGCCGTGCATACGCTGTAGAAAGGTAGAAGAGGTGAGTTGGCTTTGTCGTCTGGGGGGGAGGGTCTCACGCAGCTCCCTATCGGGGTGCCCCGGGGGGAAAAGACCAAAACCTAAGATAGTTAAAACCCTGGGTTTTGATCCACTTTAAAGCAGACCAAAACCCTGGCATTTAAAAAGTCTCCAGGGCTGGGTTACACCTTACCCCCCCCCCCCCGTGCATCCCATATACCAACCCCCATGTTCGCCTGTATGCTCACCTAGGGAGTTAACCCCACTGTGCATGCACTGGCCTGATGCACCATGATGACCCAAGAATACCTCTGATGCACACACTGGCTGCCAGCATTTCTGGGAGGCCAATTCATTAATAGCGTCAGGTAGCGACAGTTCAGCGACTGTAGCGGTATTTTCACAGCGCCCGCTAGTAGTCGCTGTGCTTGGCCGTTGTTCGGTTGTTGACAGCGACTCAGTCGGTGTGCAGTAATGTTGAATACAAGGTGACGAGTCGCTATTTGACAGGTTCCGCGGCGATGTATGGGTGCGCATGATAGCGACTGGTCAGAGCGACCGGCTCCCACCATATTCATCAAAAAATCAGGCTCTAAAAATTCAAGCGCTGTGAAATGCATGTTTAAACCCCAGAGCGCTGGAGGCGATGTGTTAAAAGTAGTTTTTTAACCCCCAAACCACCATATTTTGGGAAACCAAAAAAAAAAAAAAACATTTTAAAGAATTTAGTAATATGAATACAATAATATCAGACCTGTAATATCAATTCTGTACAATTTTTTTTTTTTACCTTAAAAAAATTATCTAACATGGCACAAGTGGTCACAGAATTTTTCACATTTAAAAAAAAAAAACATTAATAACAATTAATTATTAATATTTAAAGATTGTTCCATTGAAATGCATTGGAGAGCGCCAGGTAGCGAGAGGTCATACCTGTCGCTGTTCAAGGTCGGACGCTGGCGCTGTGGGCTGAGGCTGGAATAATGATGAATGAGTCGCTATATGGCGCTATCTCAGTCGCTAAGCAGGATCGGCTTGATAAATGTGTGATTGCGGTGAGGAGCCGGCGTTCTCGTGGCGGGCCCGTCATTACCGGCCGCTCACCAGTCGCTACCTGACGCTATTCCTTCATAAATAAGGGCCTAAATGTCCGGTGATGGGTGCTCATAGCAGAAGAGAGAAACATGCAGGCGGTACTAGACAATCATTCTATTCAGAACTCATTGTTGGGCATGAATATGCCCGGAACTGAGTTCTGATTGGATGAGAGCCTGCACAATTACCGTTGGAGCCTGGAACGAAACCCAGGTAAGTTAAAGAGGAAGTCCAAGCATTTTATAGCACTACTACATGCCTTGCAGCAGTGTGACTGTACTGGTTAGTCACTCAAGTCCAAATGTCCAATTGAGTTCCGCTTTAAATCCTCATGGCTTTCATGGGCAGGTTCACATGTCAGTGTTGTGTTGTAGTGAGACGCCACAGACTAACAAACTGCAATGCAGCACAATACAAGTAAAACACGTACACAAAGGTTTGCTGTGTTGTAAAAGCCAACATTCAAGTGTAACTCTGGTCAAAAATGAGAGAAAAATGGCGTAGTCCCCTCCCCACTTATGTAGCTAATGCGATATGTTTACTCATTTGTATATGGGTTTGGGTATGTGTTATATTTATTAGTATTACAAAGTGCATCTATATTTATTGCGCTGTCACTTACATTACCTTCACTAATAGCAGCATTGAGTACATTATATTGTATTATTTATTATCACATTTATTATGCAGATATAAGGATGAGTGTATACAATCAGTTTATATTATCAATTATCTTTCAATCAGTTATTTATGGCACTTGGTACTTTTCCATATTAGTGATCCGGGTCATCATTTCTATGTATTTTTGGTTCAATTACCCTTGCTGGCGTGATTAGATATATACGTTTGAGGAATCATCTTATAATTAATTTAATTTTTTTGGATCTAGCTTCTGATCCTCCTTTTGTCTGTGTTGTGTGGCTATATGTTATTTTAATGTTTTTATCGGTGGTTAACCCAAGTGGTGTACATATTTTTAAAGAACCTAATATAATGTATTGTTTTGGCAGGTTAGACCACGATCCCTCCCCTGGGTATGGTTTGAGGAACAAGCAGCTAGGCTAATTTCTATGCAATACTTGTTTTGGGCAACAGACCCAACCAAGACCTACCATCCCTAAGACTGCTAACTCCATTATAAAGATATCAGTACAGCAATGGGTCCAATTGAAAAAGACTCATTCTCTTGCCTCAGGCAACCCTACATTATTGCCTATGCTGGGCAATCCTAATTTCACACCGGGATTGCAGGCCGTAGCTTTTGGCTGGTGGAGGGATCAGGGTCTGACGACGGTGGGCTCTATCCTAACTGGGGGCAAGGTCCACTCATTTTCACAACTACAATTCTTGAGAAATATCCCCCGTCAGAAAATTATAGATACTCGTAGACAAAACACTATATACAATTTCTGACTGAAGAAACTATATCCTATTAACTTGCTCCCTACGAGATAGGTGGCAAAGATGACCCGTGCATGAAAGGGTTCCTATCCATACTCTATTCTCGTATCAGTAGCCCACCAGACAAAATCTCCAGGGTGTCAGGGAGATGGCATACAAAATTTACCTGTGATGGTTTTACATCCCAGAGAGGCTTTGTCGTTTTTCACCTGGCTCCTCACCAGGTTACATTAGGGGTGTCAAGCCCCATTGAACACCCACCTTCTAGGTAAATTTACAACCCCCAATCTCCGCTGCTAGCTTCACCTATAGCCAAGCCCCCATTTGCTGGGATGCTTTACACGCCTCGCCGGACGGTTGCCTCCAGGACTTTGTAGCACAGAGGTTGTGAACTTACCGGGGTGAAGGCGGATGAACCAAAGGCAAGACTGGGCGACGTCGGGTAAGCCTGGGTCATACATGAGTAATCAGTCCTTACTAAGCGCAGCACCAAAGGGAGAGACAAGAGAAGAGTTGAGGTCAAGCCAAGGGTCAAGCCAGGAGGTCACGGGTACGTAGCACAAGGGATGAAACGGGTTTGTGGTCAGGGTACAGGCAGGCGTAAGGTCCAGGTGGCAGTCACGGAGTGGTCAAGCAAGATGAGGTCAGCAACGGGAACGAACAAGGATCACAGGTACTATCACACCCAGCAGCACACTGGCAACGAGGCAGTGTGGAGGGAAACCTTTAATGGGCGGGAACTAACGGGATTGGCCGGGGGGAACATTCAGGCTCATTGGCCCAACTAACAACCTGTGGGCTAATTGCTTAGTATCATTATTAGGGTGTGAGCACGAGCACAGAAGCAAGGAGAGGAGGAGGCGGGCGCGCTCGGCGTCACTCGAGCCAACACTGCTCGAGTCGGCTGCCGGGCGGAAGGAGTCTCAGGACAAGGGGATGCTCAGAAATAGAGACTATGCACCATATTTGGTGCATGTGTCAGAAGGCAAACACATTTTGGAATAGACTGGAGACCTTAATTACACATCACAAAGTGGTCCAGTGAAACTTTATTGCCCAGTGGCCTATATACCCTGTTGCCAGGAATGCTCATTTTGGGAGCTTCAAGACTTCAGGGCTCATTGGCTTGATGCAGAGCCTCCCCGTTCAGCTCCCCCGTGCGTTTCCCCGTTTGTTTTGGGCTTTGATCGGGTCAGGAAAGTGTGCTACGTTGATTTTAGTGTGCGTTTATGCGCTCAGGTGTGCGCTCAGCCGCCTTTCCGATTGTCGGCTCGCACGAGGCTGTTTCCCGGGAAAACGGACGCCTCGTTCATTGGTCCGTTTTTTTCAGTGATGCAGAGCCTTGATTTCCGATTGAAATCACCCTAATAAAACGGGGCCGCCGAGCCTTCACTTACGGCAAGTCAGAGCAGCCGTATTTGCACTCGGGCAATAATATGCAGTCCTCTGTTGGAGCACATCAGTGGCGCCAGCTCCGCGGTCTTGTCCTGCTGAGTATGGCAGAAACCAGGCTGCACCGCACGCCTTTGGACATCGATGGCATGAGTATTTGATATTTTTTATTGTTTTTTTTTGGGTATCCTTTTTACAGGGTCTCCCTCATTTTTATTTTATTGTTTGTGTGCAGGCATTTGAAGATGGGACATAGGATAAATGTGCAGGCACTGGCTGGCCCTGATTTGGTTTTTGGGAGTCGTTTTTCTGGCTTTCCCTGCCTAGGAATTCCTGCCTACATGAGCGATTCAAATCTGCCGATCTATTTGGTGGCTGGCTACTGGGTATGTGTCTGAAACTTGTATTGGTTGCCCACCCTCTCTGACTGTGTTTGTTCCCATAACACACTATTTGGTAACTTTTGGCGTAGTATATTTGGAGCCCAATTATTGATCTACAAATTAAATGGGTTAAGTGATTGTACCCTATTGCGTCATGTTCTTGCTCTCTTATGTAAGTAGTATTCCCCAGACTTTTTAAATCAGAGTACAGGTTGGATGTGCATGTAGTCTCATTACAAATGTCCTTTCCTCCCACCCTACCCCGGTCACCTATTTGTCCCTCTTTTCTATTGTTGCAATGCACACTTTTTTTTAATTTTTTTAGTTTTTTGGTTTTAGGGCAGGAGACTCTGCCTATCCTTTGGTCCCCTGGATGAAGACCCCCATCCTGCACCGATCTTCACAGGCAGAGGAGCGCTACAATACTGCCCCCAGGAGGACTCGCTCTGTGTTGGAGCCAGGCTTTGTTCTCTTGAAGATGAGGTTCCGTTGTCTTGATGTGACTGGGGGGGGGGGGGCACTACAATAGACGCCTGCAACGGTCCTAAACCTAATCCTGGCTTGTGGGCTACTCCACCACCTTTAGTTTCAGCCCTCCCCACCCCTCCTTTTTCTTGCACCCAAAGTGGCACCGCGCAAACCATACGTGCACAACTAGTGTTTAGTGTTTTTTCAGAGACCACAATTTTGTTGTATTTTTTTTTTTTTTTTTCAAACAAATTTTGTTTTGTCATTTGTTTTTTTGGTCCCAAAAGAAAAATTACACGTGGGCAGAGAAAATGTATTCCCCACAAATTAGTGGTATGTTGGGTTGCATGGTGACGAGGAATGATGTTGTGCCTGCAAATGGGCTGCAATGTGGGCCAGGCTTTGATTAATCTCAGCCATATGGCTGGTTAGGGCAGAGATATTTCTGTTTAATACCTCTAATTGGGCGTTGAGGTTTGTGAGTTGGGTGCACACAGTCTCATTGAATTGCTGTGTTGTCGCAGCAAAGGCAATATTTTCCTGCCTCCATGTTTCCTCCAAAATTTGAAGTTGCCTTCTTTGGGAAATATGGCGTCTAGACTGGGTAGGAGCAGTGGGACGGGTGGTTGGTTCTGGTTCCGAAGGTGGTTGTGGATGTGGTGGCTGTGCCGGGGTTGCCTGCGTTGCTGCCACTGGTGCAGTAGTGGTTAGTGACATATGTGGGGTGTCCTCCTCCAAATCTCGTATATGGTCGATGATGGGTGGGCTTCCTGTGGTCTGTTAAGAAATATAGCATCCTTTTAGTTTATTTCTGTCCACACAAGCTCGCAAATATCAATGTTAAAAGTACACATCAAGGCCCATTGACTTACCTCATCGCAATCCACAATTTGGGTTTGTGGTGTAGAAGCCTGGTGTGCCCTTGGCCTCGGTGCTAACGCAGGGGTTTGGGGGCCTGGTGTGTCCTGTTGACTTGGTCCTTAGAATGTAGATAGGAAGATTAGGTAAATGGCCAAGTACAGTGTGTTGTGTAGCATAACACTGCCTTCTTGAACTTTTTGTACTAGGTCATGGCAAAATCAGACTCACCTTGGGACCTTACATTCCGGTCTGTGTCTTGTGCCTCTGCCAGTCCCTGGATGCTGGCCGGGTGTATGTATGTATATACATGTTCCTCGGCGGGCGTAAGGATAATTTTAGTGGGTAAGCCACCCCCTGTCTGTTGGCTGGGGAAGATTAAATCACACCTAATAAGTGTTACATCCTTTAAACAATGTTACAAAAAATGCATTTTACTTTTTCCTTTACTTCTGCTCCACCCCCTGTCTGTTGGCTGGGGAAGATTAAATTACACCTAATAAGTGTTACATCCTTTTAACAATGTGACTAAAAATTGTCCATTACCTCTGCTGACGGCGCATGTCCATTTTTTTTTTTGCTGTAGTATTTCAGGTCCCCAAATTTCCTTTTTATTTGCTGAATATCTCTCCGGACTGATCCCACACTATTGACCTGCCTGCAAATATTAGTCCAGATTTCCATCTTAGCCTGCTTTGTGGTTGTTTTGGAGGTGCGGCCAAATAGGGCATCATAATGTTCGCAAACTGCATTTGCCACCGCCATGCTTTGAGCATCGCAAAATCTGGCAGTTAGTGAGCCACGCCGTAGTTGTCTGCCACATGGGTGTGTGGTCTCCCCTGCCTCTGAGGAAATTGATGGTTGGGTATCTGGGGAGTCGTGTGTGCTTCTTTGGCTTATGGGGGAGGGGGATGTTGTGTGTGTGCTTCTCTGGCTTAATGTCTGGGTTCCTGTTGAGCTATCAGATGTGGAGCTGCATGTGGAATCTGAGGTACTGGAATTGGGGGAACCAGAGGGTGGAGGTGGAGGGGTGGGTGACCTGGGTGGGGTGGTGGTTTTGGCAATGCGCTTACCCTTGCTTATGTGTTTGGATTTGTGGGTATGCTTGGTGTGTGGAGGTGGAGGATGCTGCATGGTCTGACTAGATGGGGTACCCTTGTGTGTGCGTGGTTTTTTTGCAGGTGGTGGTGAATGGGTTAATGTACCCTTGGTCCTGCGTTTTTTGGAATGTGCCTGTTTGTGTGGAGTATCCACCGTTTTAGTGGGGGCATGTTCGGCATGTGTCTGGTGCCTGCTCTTCTGTCTTGTGGAGGATGAGGCATGTGTGCGGCTGCTATGTGCCTCGGCCCTTGGTTGGCTCTTTTTGCTCCCTTTAGGTCTGCCCATATTGATATGGTATCCAACACAGAGCTGAGTGCCTTGTGCTTTAAATATGTTTTCCGTGTGGGCGTGGTCAACAGCGGGTGCGCGCCCGCAATCTTTACCTTGGAGCAGGACGACATCATCATGGATGTGAATATGCGCGCGTGCGTTTATGTGCGCGCACACATTCCTTGTAATAAAAAAAAAAAAAAACACCAGAATAGTCTGAAACAACTTCGTTTTTCACGTCCCATACAAGCCCACCTTAGTTTAACACATGTACGCAGCTCCAAACTAGGCTACATGCAGATAGAAGAACTAGGGCAATGTGAGGCAGCAAGAGGTTCAAAAAGTGACTTTAGTTAGGCCAGCAAACTTGTTAATGCTTTTTGTGTACATGAGACAACAACAGTCTCTAATATCAGTGTCTTTGTCATGCAAACAGATTCACAGCAGCAACCAAGGGAGCAAGAATGGAGCCTCCGCCCCTGACGCAATATGCGCCTAAAACATGGTAAGTGGCGTTTTTGGGGACCAAAGTAAATGAACCAACAATTCCATTGGCCACAAAATGTACAAACCAAAAAAAAAAACCAAAGACTTTGTCTAAAAAGCCCTTAAAGCGGACCTTCACTCAGAATAAGTCTATCTTCTATGTTTCCCACACCCTGTACATAAAGTTTGCCCACCTTCAAAATCATCCTACCTGCACCTAGTGCATGTTATGAGGCTTTCAACATCCAAGATGTAGGATTATGGAAGCCGCCATCTTATCAGGCAGCCTGCAAACAGGAAGTGCCTTCTAACTGTGCTGCTCTGCATTCTGGGATTGCTGACCTTTTCAAGAGGTCTCTGCTCTGTGTGAGCAAAGCACAGCTATAACCCACCCCCTGTACCTTATCCCACTCTCCTCTCCTCAGTAAGTGTGATGCTTCTGAGTCAAGATGGCGGCGGCCGTATACTAAATTCCTGAACTGAGTTGCAGCCCAGTGGTGGAAAGAATAATTATTGATTGACTAAAAAATTACTATCTATTATTTTGAGATGCTGCGGAATCTTTGGTTAAGAGTTTGGCCTTTTCAGTAAAAAACGCAGAAGGTCCGGTTTAAAAAGGGCCCCAAAAAAACCACGCACAACCAAACCAAATAAACAATGCTAAACTAATGTTGTTTTTCATTCACAGATACAAGAAAATCACAGCCACAAGACACCGAGGCCTAAAGAATTTTAATTTGGCTTAAAAAGCAAATAGTTTATTTGTTAAAACATTTAGATTCAATTATTTGTAAAAAACTTTGTGTAAAAAAGTCAATTTCAAACGCTGGAATAAAATAAAAAAAAAAAAAAACAAGAAAGTTGTGTTTCCTGCAAATGTACAATCACACAACATCATCACACATTTCCATGACACAAAAAGTTTAGATATGGTACAATAAATCCAAAACAATCAGAAAGAATTAAGGTATGCATTAATGGCAAGGAAAAAGGAAGAACCCAAATTTATTGTTCCCAAAAAAATATGTGTCAAATTGGCAGTGGTTGCCATATGTATATTCCAATGGAGTTTGAGGGATGTGCGCTTGCGTGTAGCCAGATTGGCAACTGAAGAGCCATGGAGATGTAAGTATACTTGCTAAAACCACCAAAATGGAAGGTCAAATACGACGGAAACCAAGCAGGTACGTTCAAAAAGGCAGGAAAAAGGCAGGAAAAATCAGGGAAAAACGGGCCGCCCGTGTGAACGTGAACAGGAGCCCCGATCAAATTGAAGGCACCCGAGAGAGCAAAAAAAGCTTTCCGAGTAAAGTGAAATTGACGGATCAGTTAGGGAGCCATTCCGACGGAGGCTCTGCATCACATTTGAGCCACGATTCAAACGGGAGACCCGGACAATCGGAGGGTTTTAAGGGCAGTTCAGAGGAGGCTCTGCATCAGGCCCCATATGTCTATAGGAGGCTTTGTTTTATACAAAACACATGAAATGCCCATACTAGAAGATGACTGTAGGATGGACAGTAGACAAAAAGAATGGGGAAATAGAGGCTTTAAAGAGAAGTTCTGCTCAGCTCCAACCCCACCAAATCAGATTACACCAGTCTGTGTATACCCATAATGGGATTATCTACAGAACAAAGACTAGTCAAGTCTAATTCCAGTGTGTTTGGCCATTTTTAAATAAGATTATTTCTGCGTCTTTTGTTTCATGTTGGATTTCCAGAAACTGATAATTAGGAATGGCCAATGTAGAGTTTAATTGTAAAGTGAAACTTTTATGCTTTGTTCTATTTCAGGGCAGCTATCATCTTCATGGGACCTATGCAATTTTCTGCTGTGAATGAGGCCCAGATGGAACCACTGCCACTTGCTATGTAAGTTTATTTATTTGGCTTCATACCCAGTAGGAGTTATTATGCCCTCCATTAAAGAGAGGTACTAAGCTTTTGTTAGCACAGCTTCATCTTCCTGTCTTGCAGAGTTCCAAGAGCAACTACATTTAGGACTTACGTTTGTAGGTGGGTTAGTGTTCTTGTGAACCTGGGCCCTACTTTAGCAATAGTTTGCTAGGGAGGCGTTAGGTCCACTTAAAGTGGGGACACATGAAAAGCCCAACACACTTTAGAGATATCCCATAAGAGGTTGGGGAAATTGTCTGAACTTTATTTAAAATCTCTGTTGTGCACTGTGTTGGAGTACAGAATAGCTGTTACACCCCCTTTTCGTGTAGTCCTGAAGGAATGAACTTGAAAGGAGGGGAAACTTTGGAGCCCTGCTACGGCTTCTACTTGGCACTGCAAAAAAGATAAGAGGCATATGGGACAGGCCTCAGATGTGCTGCTTGCTGGCTTTTTATTGCTGGTGTGATTTCAGACCCTTTAAGGTTGTCTCCAGGTTGTGGATGTGAGCAATAGAGTCTTAGGAGTGCTCTTTGCTGCCTGTCCTACCACATGCCACTCTTCAGCTCTGCTGCCACTGCTGTCTCCTCTGATTGTTCTCTGATCCTGAGGCCAGCTCTGAGCAGGTCTTCACATAGGACACCAGGTTAACCATTTTGGTTGGTGGGGCCCACTGGACAATCAACCCACGGCCCAATCCAAGTTTTAGTAGGCCCCTGAAGAAGTGCACTTGATTGTGTGCTGGGTGCAGAGTTCTCTCAATATTAATACCAGCCAGTTGAGTCAAAAAGCTCACCCCATGAGTGGAATGCTCTCTGCATTTAAATAATTAACCCCTTTAATGTCTCATCCTGCTCTGCTGGCTGAATATGATTGTGGATCGGCATCCGATCTTGGGGGGGAGTGTAGGGAGGTGGAGCGTTAGCCTCTATGTAGGAGAATGAATACCCGGAGGTACCTCTAACCATTTTCTGCTCATTTGGGTCTCCCCAGAAGGGTTTCTTATCTTGTAGGGCTTGAGTCCGGAGTGAATGTCGTGGTGTAGTGTGAATGGACGCCTGTGGCGTCTTGTTTGCTGTAATGCATATTTTATTGTATGTCATGTATTTACGTTTCATGCAAAATAAAACTTTAAAAAAAAAAAAAAAACAGCATGACTTGTAAAAAAAATAAAGATAAAGCAGAAAGCCATCTTAAAGTGATACTGCAGGCAAAGGTAATTTTCACACCATTGTGTCAGGCTACATTTGGCACTGCCCTAAATTTTTTTTTTTTTAATTTAAGCAGAAGTGGCCGAGATATCGGGTTTTACAGGTTTAGACAATGATATTCTCTTTTCCTTCCTGTCCCACAATCAGCTCAGCAGAGAGGGACAGGATAGCTGGTCCCTCTCTCCTCTCGTCCCTCCTCCACCTCAGGTTCATCACATTGCTGATTATTATGCAGCATCACAGATCCAAGGGCCACACCCACTTTTTTTCAGAAGTGAAATTGTGAGGTGAAAATGCAAACCTAGATATCTCAGCCATTTCTTCTTCAATTTAAAAACATTTAGGACAGTGACAAACGTAATCCGACACAATGGTCTAGTAATTACCTTTGCCAGTAGCTTTTTAAGGAGGTAACGGGGAGGCCGATTCATTAATAGCGGCAGGTAGCGACAGTTGAGCGACTGTAGCGGCATTTTCAGAGCGCCCGCTAGTAGTCGCTGTGCTTGGCCGTTGTTCGGTAGTTGATAGCGACTCAGTCGGTTTGCCGTAATGTTGAATATTGGGTGAGGAGTCGCTATTTGACAGGTTTCGCGCTGTATGGGAGTGCATGATAGCGACTGGCCATAGCGACCGGCTCCCACCATATTCATTAACAAATCACGCTCAAAAAATTATTGCGCTGTAAAATGCATGCTTAAACCCCAGAGCGCTGGCGGCGATGGGTTAAAGGTAGTTTTTTAACCCCCAAACAACCATATTTTTGGAAACCAAAAAAAACAAGTTTTTTAAATAATTTGGTAATATGAATATCAGACCTGTAATATCAATTCTGTACATTTTTTTTTTTTTACCTTAAAAAATTTATCTAAAATGGCAGAAGTGGTCACAGAATTTTTCACATTAAAAAAAAAAAAAAAATTAATAACAATTAACTATGAATATTTAAAGATTGTTCCATTGAAATGCATTGGAGAGCGCCAGGTAGCGAGAGGTCATACCTGTCGCTGTTCAAGGTTGGACGCTGGCGCTGTGGGCTGAGGCTGGAATAATGATGAATGAGTCGCTATATGGTGCTATCTCAGTCGCTAAGCAGGATTGGCTTGATAAATGTGTGATTGTGGTGGGGAGCCGGCGTTCTCGTGGCGGGGCCCGTCATTACCGGCCGCTCACCAGTCGCTACCTGTCGCTATCCCTTGTTAAATAAGGGCCTTTGTCAGGGTTTATAAAGTGGACCAAAAGAGGCTAAAAAAAAAATGTTATGGGCGCTTTGACATGTCATTCGGGCGTTTACAGAGAGCTCTGTCTGCAGCGTCCATGTGAAGGGGAAAAAGGGCCAGCGCAGAACGCCCTCCACACGCTGACACCAACAATTGCGGGATGCTCCGCAATCGGACTGGTCTGAACACAGCTTAAAGCAGACCAACAGCCAAAAATAATTTAATCAGACCAACTTAACAAACAGTCCTCATATGCATCCTTCCCCAGGGCAATTTAGATTGCTGAACATAAAAAATATTTTTGTTATACCTTTTTCTAACGCCTACTGTGAGAAATGTTAAAATCAAGATGGCTGCTCATGGGCTTGCAGGCCACCAGCAAACAGGAAGTCGTGCTGGGCTTCCTGTCACTGCGCATTTCAGTTATGTCATTGTAAGATGAAGCTCCAAAATGGCCACTACCTTTCTTTTCCAACTGTGCCAGGCTGTTGGTTTAAGGGTTGTTTGCTTGGTATAAAGAAGTGTCATCATTAATCTGTGCCTAGGGTAGTGTAGACCCTGAATACAGCCTTGAATAGCTCCATGGCCAATTTTGGCCTAAATCGGAATGCCCCAGGGATGAACGTTAAAAGGCACCTGAAGTGATTTTCACCTTAGGTCCTTTTTAACTCCTTTTCACCCAAAACGAAAATAAAAATTGAGAGCAGACAAGCCATCAATTCTTTGGGAACATTTTCCCTTTTTTTCAATTTCAGAGTTTTAGGAGGACACCAGAGGGAAACCATGGGGCTGAAATGGTGCGAGTATAAGCTGATAGAAAAGCATTATGGAGAGGAGAAGGGATACAATTATCTATTTCCCTGCTGACACAAAAGCCAACCGCAAAGCAAAGCGTTAGCGTGACAGCATGGAAAGTATGATGAATGGCGGAGTGGAGATATTAATCTGGCAAGAGTGTGCAAGAGAGCACCAGCCTTGACTCTATATAAACTGTCACATCCAGAGAGGAAGGGCCGCCTAAAAGACTATATTCCCGAGGAGAAACCCGCTGATGAATGCGCTTTTTTATTTTTACCGGCCACCCATAGATCTTATGAATGACAATTACCCAGCAATACGCTTCTGGGTGACTTTTACTCGGAAGTGTGATGTTATTGTCAGCTATTACCACCATTAAGCTGGATCATTTTATGTAGATATAGTAGCACACGTTCTATTTAAAGCACGGGAGAGACCAGACTCAGCAGATTTAGGCATCTGGGGTCACAAATTCTCATTTGTTCAACATTTTTTCAGCCTATAAAAAGGCTACCAACCACCGGGCCATTATCTCACCTGATAAACCGTTCCTGGCAGTGACAGGCAGGGGACATGGAGACAGGAGGTCGGGGGGCAGAAATAGGGTAACAGATTTCTCCCCTGCCTCCTTTGTATCACAGTGGGATAGAAGGGTTAGTGAGTGGAGGTGGGCCAGGGGCGTAAGGGGGAGGCAAACTGGGCAATTGCCCTGGGTTCCCATCAGCAAAAGTGCCTCTGAGTGGAGGTGGGTGGACAAGGGGCATTGGGGGGGGCTGGGTAATTGCCCAGGGCCAGCATAAGCAAAATGACCCCTTGGGCTTCTCCCTGCCCAACCACTGAACTGCAACCTTGCCTAACCCCCTTCACAGCTACTTACCTGCAACATTCATCTGCTCCAACCCCAGCCAGGGATCACATTAGAGGAGGGGCTCAGCGGGGAAAACAGGGACTGGCCAGGCTGGTAAATTCCAGACTGATTTTTATCCCCAGTCCACCACTACCCACAACCCACCTTATAGGCAGTAAATGGGCAAAATTCCTAAATGCCCTCTATGTTGTTAAGGGGAATTTCTACAGATTAAAAAAAAAAAAAACAAGCGGAAAGCCAGCTTTAAAAAAAAAGTCCATTTGACTATCCTGAGCCTAGATCAGGACCGCCACAGAGACACAGTGCTCAGCTGATAACCAGCAGACAGAGAACTTCTGGTGAGGAACCGACTTGGCTGGCACCACACCTAGACCCTGTGCTGGAATTCACTCCTCATATTATACTCCTATGCCTCAGCTTCTTGCCTCCACAGGCAACACATCTGAGCCCATATTACGTACTTGCAAAGCTGAAGCCTCAGTATCTTGTTTGCACGAGACCATGTCAAAGATCATACCCACCCCTGTCATAGCATCTGCCCCTACAATACCAAAGCATTGGTGCAATTGCTTTAAGAGTGACCATCTCTAGCCCTGCCCCTGATCTGCAATGCTATAGCCTCAGCTGAGAAGCACACACATTTTTTGGTCCAAGCTGGCCGGTGAGCACATTATTCTCTATAGATGGCGTAAACAGGCTGAACAATTAAAAAGCACATGCGATGCGCGGGAGATCCCCTGGCAGCGTCTCCTCAGATTTGAAACAGAGGAGTGTCCAGCTTCTTCTCATCATCAAATCATTTAAAACATGTATAATCCAGAGGTATTAGAGAAGCTCGCAGCACAGATGAATACCTGACCCCAGTCCAAGCACGTCCCACTGCAGGGACTTTGTGACGCGTTTCGGGCTTCTAAGCGCCCTTAGTCATAAACAGGCTGAAGCCAGAAGTACAGGACTCAGCATGTAGAGCCTTTAGAGCAGCTGCAGGTTAGCAAGGGAGCCTCGTGCCACTCAGGGGTCCTGGTCTGGGGTCCTGAAAGTGGACTTTCCCTTTAAAACGAACCTACAATAGGTTAGATTCCAAAAGCAAGCCTGCTGTGATTGCCTAGAAGATCGCAATAGCAGTGAATCTCATTGGTGTTAACCCATCCTCACACATACAAAATACCTCCATTCCTTTAAAGTGTTCTATTTAAGCTGAGCCTTTGGAAAATGGACACCTTGAATGGTAAGGTAAGGCAAAGGCAAAAAATACATGTTAACACTGATAACGTCAGGACTTTCTTCTCGGGCATGATTTTACGCCCTGTCAACGCAATGGCTGCTATTTTTGAGCAACGCTGTAGTTAAACCTCTAATAAATATCAGAATATTTCAATTGAGGATGCCAAAAAAGAAATGTTGCCCCGATAAACTAGACTTTATTTAAAGGCAATGTAGCATAACTTATTTTATAGGCGCATTTCTCTTTCGGCACCTGCTGACAGATTTATTATGATAAGCAAAATAACAAATGCATCATTTATTTGCAATGGTTTTATTCTCTTTTTTTTCAGGGTGCCAGATCATTTTACTGTGCTGATAAAAGAGAAGCTTGGCAAGGCTCAGTGAAACAATGCAAGGACATAATAAAACGGTAAACACAAACATTAATAACCATAAAAAGTGATTGAATATTAGCACCAGCTCAGCGCATTAACCACAGAGCCCTCCAGCTATACTCTGCCGGTAACCCAGCTAAACACAGACTAAGCAAAACCTTCACTGCATAAACACAATCACACAGAAGCGACAAAAGCACTGCCTAGACATGACTGAAATGTATATTATATTAAGACTTACACACAGCAAAGTAAAACGTGTTTAGGAAATCAAATCTGGAAAATGTCATGTAATGAAAAAGTGCACAATAACCTCTTTATTTTAAAAGACAACTTTAATCTTCTATTTCTAAAGCTGGAGTAGCAAACAAATGGATGTCTCTGAGTGGATTAAAACTTTCTCCACTTCCTTTTTTCTGTTACTAACCAATACCACCCATGAGGCAGTATAGGAAGGGATCCAACTACATGTTGGTCTCATCTGACCGCAGCAAGGAGGGACATCCTGATTGCAGATGCCTCTCTAAGTCATATACCTCCTGCAAATTTGGTTTCAGACACCAAACTTTACCTGGTTTCAGACAGCAAACCTTTCTTTCCCATGATTGGCTACAATCTGTCAGGTCTGGCCCTTGAGAGGACTCCAGCAGCCAATTGTGGGGCCCCATTTCACCGATGGAGGTAAGAGCGTAGTTCCAAAAACCAAGCTTGCCTGGCATCGGCAATCAGGATGCCTCCCTATGCTGTGATCAATGCCTCTTTTGTGTGAGGTTGTTGTATGGCTTTAAGGGCACTGGTATTAACAGCAAACATGGCTGTTGGTCTGAAAATGATCAGTAGATATAACATGAATTGCCAACCTCAAGGAGACCAGTGCAATGTGGGTCTCATTCATTTAGCAAGGAATGGGTTAGCCACAAATTTATATTAGTAATTTTTTCCTTTTTGGGGGTTTTGGTGAGAAAAAAATGGTTACATGTTGTCAAAGTTGACAAATCTCAAATTGTTTAATGCTAAAATCACCAAGAAGGTGGGCAAGAGCAATTAAAAAAAATAGTAGCACAGTTATTAAGCGTTAATATGCAAAACAGGGCAGGGAGGGCAGAGTAAAGAGAACATCTGGGACTAAACATTTGGAAAAAAGAACACTAGAGGTGACCTGAAATCAGGATATCCTCAATAAAACACAGCACCTATAAATAAGCTAAATATTTCTCTCCTTTCTTTACTGTTTCTCATTTGCAATTTTGTCTCTCCAGCTTCTGTGTTTTAGGCGAATCTCTATTCTCCATTTTGGAGAGTATTCCTTGTCACCTGAGTCACCTAGAACAGAATAGAAATTCGCCTAAAACACAGAAGCAGGAGAGGCCAAATCGAGAAACAGTAAAGAAAGTGGAGAAACATGGGGGCCATCGGGACCAGTTGAAGTAATATTTTAGGCAAGGCAAAAGACAAAGCTGAGCATAGTAGCCTCCCCAGCAAGCTCCAGCCATGCCCACCCTATCTCCCTTCCCTGCTAGCAAGACGTCAGACTCCGATGCACCGTTGGGCTGTGAGCATACACACAGCCCCTGCAGCACACGGCAAGGAAGCTGTGAATGAACTGTGCGCGCTCACAGTCTGACAATGCGCCGGAGCCCGAGGTCACGCTGACAGGGAAGGGAGGTAGGGTGGGTGTGGCTGGAGCTTGCTGGGGAGAAGCAGAGCTGGCCAGACGCAGGCTGAGGGGGAGGGACATCATTTGGGACCACGAGCAGAGAGTGAAACCGGACGTGCAGGGGAAGAAGCTGTCAGAAAGGTTGTTTGGAGCAGAAGAGAAAAGAAAACCCAGCCTTGCCTAAAGTATGACTTTAAGGGCTTAGTCAGCCAAATGCTCATGGGACTGGGCCATTTGAGCTTAAAAACAGCAGAATTTCAAGCAGAAGGCACCTGAACAGGAATTTTGCGTTTGCCGGGAGTGAATGCCCTTTGGTGTGATCTGCACATGTGCCTGGCACAAAAAGCCATGAATCAGGCAGGAAAACTCGGGATAGTGAAAATCCTGGTTTTTGGTCCACTTCCCATTGTATCATTGATGCCAGGGTGGCCTAGGCCCCACTTTCAGCAGATCAGCTGGGGCCCATATCAAAATTATACTGTTCTGTACAGCCTCATAGCTGCCCAACTAGAAATAATAGTTTTCCTATGACTGTTATTTTTATCTGGGCATCCATTGGTCTGTACAGAACAGTATTAATTTGATATGGAGCCCGGATGCTTGCAAATACCTCCCTGGCAACCTCTATGGTCCTACTGTCAGCAAACCCAAAGTCCACCACTCCCCCGCCAGACCCTGTCTGGTCAAAAGTATTGTTTGCAAAAACATAAAAAAAAACTTACCTTTACTGTGGCTGTCCCTCCCGGTTCCCGCTCCTGGTCTAGTGGTCACAGGTGTCTTCGGACTCCGCCAATGCTCCCTGACCCGCTGCTCGCCTGCGTGTAGACAGCACCTAACATGGCAGTCAGATTCTCCCTCTCTTACTGCTGATCATATTGTTCCTGCCCGGTGGGGAAAACAAGTTACACTGCCACCTGGAGCATTGCTGGCGCTCTGCTCAAAGGGCCAAAATGTGGATGCCAGCGGTGGGCAATACAGCCCACTAGTTAGCGGGGGCAAAATATGCCCCCAGAGGACATTTAGAATTTTATTTTAAAAAGCAGCTGAGGTGGCACACCCCAAAGACTGGCTCTGAATATTGAAGCTGAAAATTGATTAATGTTCCAGTGATATGCAACTGTTAGATGACTCATATGGGCCTCTGTTTTTTGACCGATCAGGTTCTGGTCCTGGGAAGTACCCAGTGCCCAAAGTACCGGTCCACAAAATGCCTTCTATTGGCGCTGAACATACAAAGCCTACATTGGTCAAAACCCAAATAGTTCAGAAACCTTAGTGAAACAGATGAAGGGTTCATCATCACGTTTGTGTAATTTGGGCCAGAAGCAGAGATAAGTAATATTTGTAACAATATTTTGGCTCAGAGTCTAAGACGCCTCAACTGAACTTGTTTGCTGTGAGTAAAGGTGCAGGGTTCTTAAACCAGTCAGTTCATTACAACGGTCCATCCAATGGACCCCTGGTCCCCAACCTGTGGCTCACAGACCCTTGTTGTGTGGCTCGCGGCCTTCCTGGAATTAACCCCGGAACTGTCCTTATGAAATAGAAAAAATGTCCAAAAATGTGTCCCCATCACGGTGGGTGGCTCCAGACACACAGTGCAGAGTGTGAAGTCCTGACACACTGGCTGAAGAGTCAGCTGTCAGCAATCTGCTCAACCAAACCTAAAACTTCTTTATATTAAAAGGGCAAAACTTGTCCAAAACAGGTGTTTAATGTGTTGGCAGGTGGACAAGCTTACCCGTCTTTGCAGCTTCCACTGTCACAATTCCCAGACTCTCAGTGAGTGTCGTGCCGGAAGCTGCAGGTAAGCAAATACATCTGCCATTTAACCTTTTGGAGATAGAAGATCGGCTTTTATAGAGGCAAATATTTTATGGGGTAAGAGGGATTTGCACGGTGATAAATGTGGCTCCCAGGGTAGGAAAGGTTGGGGGACCCCTGCAATAGACTATAGTGATCAGGGTCAACATATGATAAAATCAGGTTTCAGAAGGAGCACAAGTAAAAACATAAGTGCAAACAATGTAGGTCTAATATACAAGTTCACATGATTCTGATCAAGCACTCGGACTTGCCTACATGTGTTGACAGTGTGACAAATTCTCATCTAATAATAGTGTCTGGCAGTGGTTGTCTGTGCTTTCCTGCTCCCATTTCCAGTCACTGAACACATATGACTAGTTTATGTAAGTACCTGTCAACAGATATTCCTGGGAACAAAAGGAACATGCCTGCTCGCTCTCTCAAATGTACATGGGTGACATAATCTGAGCCCTCACCTTTATTCATTTCATGATACTAGGTGTTACCTTGGCCTGGAAACTCATTTTCACTGTTTAGCCAACATGCCAACTTATTAGTCGAACAGGCCTAAATGATAATGCTAATACATTCCTTTACATCCAAGACCATCAAGCAGCTGTGACAATGCTTGCACAAATTCACACTGCCACTCAGGTGAGAGCATTTCAGTGTGGAGTACACATGATATGTTTTGACAGTAAGCGATTCTATGAAAATAATTAATGCCCTCTATTAACATCTTCTACAAACCATGTCTGATTTATGTAGATGACATGTCGCCTGCATGTCATAGCTGACAACATGTTGCTGCTGAGCTGATGTTGAGAAGGTTGTTATTTGCAATAATTATTGTCAGAGGGACTATAAAACACTTTATGTCCTGCCATTAAATAAGGATTTTCAATCTTATTTGGACCTATATACTTATAAAAGGTCTCCAATACATGCAAAATAACAAAAACTGGTTAGTGGGTTCATGCTGTATTAGTACATCTGTCACCAAATAAAGAAAAGGCACAGATACAAACCTCCAAATGCATAGTTTAAATATTATATTTATTTTAATGAATTCCTATCAATTTAGACAACTATGGTCTCGGCTCTGTGGATGATCATTGGCAATGCTATAATCAATTACTGAACTGTAGTACTGTTTTATTTGCAGGAATTACAGGATACTGCTCCAGGCAGAGGACAGGTGGGGGATAATATCCAGTTCTGCCACCTTGTCCTTGTCCTGTTTCTGAAACAAAATGGGCATTGTCCTGGGTGCAGGGAGGAATCCTGATTGCAGATGCCCCCCTGAACAGTATAGGCACAGATCACAGATTCTTTTCAGTCCCATGGAGAAATCCAGTGCTCTGATTGGCCGGTGCTGTCATGTGGCTGCCAACTTCCGGGTTTCTTAATTGAGTTGCGGCAGACGTGACTGTGCTGGTCAGTCAGTTAATGCTCAGGGAATGCCTCCCTGAACCTGGTGCAACACCTAGCTTGTGAAAATGGGTTGAATAACAAACCAATGTTGATAACTTGACCTGTCCTCTGCATTTACTTTTTACTCTTGCTCCTCTTGTAACCTATCCTGGTCTCTATCGCCTATTGGACTCTAGACTCCCTATCTTGACCTTGGCCCAAAGCAGTTATTGTTGATTCCTAATTCTGCAACAATTTTGGTGTTTGGGAAAGGTACGCTGTCCAACTCCATTGAGCTTGAGTTATGTGAAAGATGGGCCTTGTAAATATAATACTTTGGACACCTGAATGCTTCCTAGGGCAGAACCTGCACTGTCAAGAACTGAGATCCATCACTGGGTCTTCTCAGCTTAGATGGGCCTTGTAATATAATAATTTGGACACCTGAATACTTCCTAGGGCAGAACCTGCACTGTCAAGAACTGAGATCCATCACTGGGTCTTCTCAGCTTAGATGGGCCTTGTAATATAATAATTTGGACACCTGAATGCTTCCTAGGGCAGAACCTGCACTGTCAAGATCTGAGATCCATCACTGGGTCTTCTCAGCTTAGCTTAACAGTCATCTCTACCACATTAGTCACCATAGGTTCGATTCATGGTTGGTGTGCAAACAATGTGTCTAGGCGCATGATTCATGGCTGCGTGAACCAAATGGCAAGCGCTTGGTAGAAGCGTGAATTGCCTCTTCTTGCCTCAATTTGTATCTTCTACAAGAAAAATAATTGCCCCTTGCGCATCTGGCCAGTTAAGCGCTTAACTGCTCCCGATAGTCCCCCATATTTCTCCCCTTTCCTTCACTGTTTCTCCATAGCGATTTGATCTCTCCAGCTTCTGTGTTTTCTGCAAAGCTCTATTCACTATTTCAGAATGTACTCTCTGGAGAACCTGGGTTCTTCGTTTTTATGGGGGGGGGGGGGGATTGGGGGATATTCTGATTCCAGTTAACCCTTAACCTTTTTTGGCCCAATGTTTTGTCCCAGATGTTCTCTTTAACCCTCACTCGCCTGTTTGGTTTGCATATTAATGCCTAATAATTAAAAAAATAATATGTTTGTTTTTCACAACTTTGGGCCCAATGTCCACATTTGTGTTGTTATCCACATTGTTGTTTGACTTGACTTGTTTTTGACACTTTTCATCATTTTTTTATCCAACAAAAACAAAAAAGAGTTCAATCTCTAAAAAGAACTTTCGGCTGACACTTTCATTGTTCAAAAACATCCTGGATGCCACCGGCATGTCTTTTTGGAATGAAATAGGCTGGAGGAAATTCACTCTTCAAATTGCCACATTTGCGCAAACACACCATAAATCTGGCACCGGAGACAGTTTGGTGCACAAAAATTGCGCTAGCGGAAAATTTCAGACGCAGATTGGCACATTGGCGAAGGCTTGTGCGCATACTGACTCAAAAATAAATGTGCATCCCATTTTGACGTCCATGAACTTGCAGAAGCCCGACTGCAATTTGGTGCTCCAAATAGTGTGCACAAAGTCACCAGCATGACCATGAATCGACCCTCATGTCTATCTGAGTGCTACTCTACAAGCTAATTGAATCTGAAAGGTTGGTGCGTGTCATGTCCCACGATCCGTGTTTCACTGTTTTTATATCTGCTTATTTACATAAGTTGAGTAGTATGCCTTTTTACTAGTTTGTCTGCTCCGCAGCTTCTGTAACCTAGCCCTGATGCAAGCATCTCCTCGTTTCCCCTTATACTCATTTTCTATGCTGTATTCAATCTGAGCACATGTGTGCTGCTACTCTGTGGCAATGGACAGCCTTTTTACTGTGTGTAAAGCATTTATCACAAGATTTCTTCACTGAAAATAAAGCTTAACAGGAACTCTCACATGATCTTCTTAAACCAAGTTTATGCTAATAGTCTCTGGGGGGGGTACGAGTTTGTTCGATAGAGAGACACACACACGCGGTGAAGGTAAAGCTACAATATACTTTGTATAGGCTCCTACAATAAGTTCTGCCTAGAGCTCAAACTGCAAAATCAGAAATCTCTGACTCTCAGAGCCCTAATTACCAACTGGTTTAGGGCCTTATTTATCAAGGGATAGCGCCAGGTAGTGTCTCACTAGCGCCAGGTAGCGCCAGCTATCGGCGGCTACAGACTCCAGAACGCCAGGCTGCGAACACAATCACGCATTTATCACGCTAAATGAGGCTAGCGCCGGCGAGAGCGTCAGCTAGCGCGGGATTCATCATGTTGCAGACTTCAGCGAACAGCGCCGCTGCTAATCCCATCACAGTGCCAGGTATGACCTCTCGCTACCTGGCGCTCTCCAATGCATTTCAATGGAGAAATCCTTAAATATTCATAATTAATTGATATTAATGTTTTTTTTTTTAAATATCAAAAATTCTGTGACCACTTCTGCAATGTTAGATATTTTTTTTAAGGTAATAAAAATAAAAAATAAAAATTTGTGCAGAATTGATATTACAGGGCTGATATTAATGTATTCATATTACAAAATGTTTATAAAAACATGTTTATTTTTTTTTACCAAAAATATGGTGGTTTGGGGGTTAAAAAACTACTTTTAACCCATCGCCGCCAGCGCTCTGGGGTTTAAACAAGCATTTCACAGCGCGAGAATTTTTTGAGCGTGATTTGTTAATGAATATGCTGGGAGCCGTCCGATATGGCCATTCGCTGTCATGCGCACCCATACAGCGCGGAACCAGTCAAACAGCGACTCCTAACCCCGTATTCAACATTACCGCACACCGACTGAGTCGCTGTCAACAACCGAACAACGGCCAAGCACAGCGAATACTAGCGGGTGCTGTGAAAATCACGCTATTGTCGCTCATCTGTCGCTACCTGGCGCTATTAATAAATCGGCCTCTTAATCTCAGGTGTCTGCACAATTGAGAGTCAGGATATCCCCTTATTTAAGAAAAAAATTTCCACTTTGGCTAGAAGTGCAGGAGAAATTTGAATTGTTTTCGGTGTTGACTTTCTAAATGTCTAATTTCCCCTTGAATGAGGTGACATTTCTACAACTGAGACCCTTTCATAAACAGAGCCATTTTCTTTGTAAGCCGACAAGTGAATCAGGCATAATCAGTTATCATTATCGGGTTATTCAGATGTTTAGAAGAAAACGAAACGGTTTAGAAAACCCTGTCCCCCGTAATGGTGTAAACACAGCGTTATCAATAGGTGTGGTGGAAAGAAGATTTACAGGCTTTTATTTTCTCAGCATGGGCAAGCTGCACGCTTTGCAAATTGACATCGTCTCCTCTTTTATGAAAACCTCTTTTTATAGTGTTACCTGGATACTTCATCAAAACCTTTGTGCACCTCGAGTGCTGCCATACACATGGACAAATACCGCAAGAGACAATCCAAGAAAGAACAGCAAGAGCGGGGTCTTAATACCATCATTAGGAAGTAAGAAGAAATAAAAAGCTTTGCTGCCTGTCAGTTTAAACAGGAGGAAATTGCCAGCCTTGATTTTATTCCTTGTCTTGCGCGCTGGGTACACCGCCATTTACGGTTCCTGATAACAACTTGCTTTAATGAGAAGGACAATTGACTTAACTATTTTCAGAATGGCATACACACTCTAGGTAGCTAGAAGTAACAATGGGAGAAAACAAGATTGGAAAAAACAGATAGATACATAACCATCCGTGTATATAATACTGCATTATCTCACTCAACCTTTACAGTTTACAAACTCTAAATTAAGGCCCTTATTTAAGAAGGGATAGCGTCAGGTAGCGCCTGGTTAATGAGAGGTAGCGACTGATAGCGAATGGTCAACGCCGGACACGGCACGCAATTACACATTTATCAAGCAAAATCTGTTGAGCGACTGGAATAGCGCCATGTAGCGTCTGATTCATCATTTTTACGGCCTCAGCGAACAGCGCCAGCGTTCAGCCTTGCACAGCGCCAGGTATGACCTCTCGCTACCTGGCGCTCTCCCATACATTTCAATGGACGATCCTTTTCTTCTCTTTAAACGGGTTTTTTTTTTTTTTTTCCAAAAAATCACAAATAATTCTGTGACCTCTTCTGGCATTGAAATAGCAGTTTTTTCATAATTTTTTATATATTTCCTCAGAAATGACATTACAGGTCTGGCATTAAAGTGTTCATGTTACAATGTTGCTACAATGTAATTCCATATGTTTTCGCTTTGTTACTAGTTGATAGATGCTTGAAAACAGACTTTAAACACATCGCCTCCTGCGCTCTGGGCTTCAAACAAGCATTTTTCAGCGCCAGAGATTTTTGCAGCTGTTTTTTCCTGAATATGGTGTGAGTCGGTCGCTATGAGCAGTCGCTAACATGCGCTCCCATACAGCGCTGTACTGGTCAAATAGCGACTCCTCACAATGTATTCAACATTACTGAACAGCGACTGAGTCGCTATAAAGTAGTGACCCACGGCCGAGCACTGCGACTACTAGCGGGCGCTCTGAAAATGCCTGCTACAGACGCTCATCTGTCGCTACATGGCGCTAATGATGAATCAGCCTGCCCATCTAAAGGGATTGTCCAGGCTAAGTGTAAAAACATATCATTGTTTGTTTACCTGTCATACAATGGAAAGTGAATGACCCCTTCAAGTGGACCAAACTTTTTTAACACACATTCCCTGATTTGCTCCCCCATATGAGAGGACCGTTTGCCAGTTTTCTGAGGTTCACTCTAATCCCAGATTACGGCACCTGTTTTAGTTGTAAAGCCCCGTCTTTTCTATTAATTGCCACTGTTTTGAGTGGCAATGATGTCATTGCCACACCTATGCAATGACTGGTCGCTTGCTATCTTACAGAGATTCGAAAAGCGAAAACGTTTCTAGCTCTACACCCTATGAGGGGAGTATGGGCAGGGGCTTTTACCAAATGTATTTCACTAGGTTCAGTGGGTTTTTGGTCTGCTTTAAGGGGATGAGCAGTATGACTGGAGAGGAGTCATGCTTGGGACAAGTGGATCTATTTCCACCTTTCTTGCATAAGACTAGTAGGACAGACCATCTCCTGTGTCTGCAGGGGGAATAGCTGCCTCTTGTCAGTCTTTTCTGTGCTTCTTCATCCACTGCAAAGCAAAAAAACATCTTAATTCACAAATATATTATTGTTTAGAAGTGTTAGCTAACCAGACAGGCAGAAAAAAAAGACATATACATTTGTTGCCAGACACTTGGATCTTGCTTTTTACACCGACACAAAGAAATCTGCAGCATGAGTGTATAACCGTAGAGAAAAAAAGGCCCCAACAATTATCTGACAGCCTTACTAGACTAGACGGGGAGGCTGATTCATCATTAGCGGCAGGTAGCGATAGATGAGCGTCTGTAGCAGGCATTTTCAGAGCGCCCGCTAGTAGTCGCAGTGCTCGGCCGTGAGTCGCTACTGTATAGCGACTCAGTCGCTGTTCAGTAATGTTGAATACATTGTGAGGAGTCGCTATTTGACCAGTACAGCGCTGTATGGGAGCGCATGTTAGCGACTGGTCATAGCGACCGACTCACACCATATTCAGCAAAAAAACAGCTTCACAAATCTCTAGCGCTGAAAAATATTTGTTTGAAGCCCAGAGCGCAGGAGGCGGTGTGTTTAAAGTCTGTTTTTCAGCATCTTTCCACTAGTAACAAAGCGAAAACATATGGAATTACATTGTAGCAACATTGTAACATGAACACTTTAATGCCAGACCTGTAATGTCATTTCTGAGGAAATATATAAAAAAATGAAAAAAATATGAAAAAACTATTACAATGCCAGAAGAGGTCACAGAATTATTTGTGATTTTTTTTGAAAAAAAAAAAAACTTTAAAGAGAAGAAAAGGATCGTCCATTGAAATGTATGGGAGAGCGTCAGGTAGCGAGAGGTCATACCTGGCGCTGTGCAAGGCTGAACGCTGGCGCTGTTCGCTGAGGCTGTGAAAATGATGAATCAGACGCTACATGGCGCTATCCCAGTCGCTAAACAGATTCTGCTTGATAAATGTGTAATTGTGTGCCGTGTCCGGCGTTCACCAGTCGCTACCTGTCATTAACCAGCCACTACCTTACGCTATCCCTTCTTAAATAAGGGCCTAAGCCAGTTCTTCTTGGTCTGGCATGGGCTACTAGGGAAAGGGAGAAAAATCACCTTTATTTATAAACTATACTTTCCTCTACATGTGGTGGCCTGGGGTGAATAAAGAAAACAAAATGCATTGCCCTATTTCCAGGTATATATTTGACATGCAGTGAATGGGAGTATAGGGAGTATAGGGGATTTATTTAAGTCCCTGTTCAGGCACAAGCTAATTTTCTCCCTCCTTATCCACTGTGTGAAGAAAGCCATTGTTTCCCTTCCTTTCTATCATATATTTTATAACATATATATTATAACCTAATAGTTTTTTACACTTTGATTTGCCAATTGCTCTTTTGGAGTTTGTATTTGCTCACTTGTGTATTGCGTCTGTGGTGCCTGGGTTGCACTGGGTTTTTTGCACCCCAGGCTCCCCGACACTTATTATGTCCTTCATATTATTGGTTTAATTCACATAAATTATAGTAATTGTAGTTTTATTATATGGCCATTTGGCAATAGTATTAGCACTTCTGAATGGTTTAGATACACTTTAGGGTTTGTTATTTGCATAATTTTCACATTAAAATGACTTTTTCAATAAAGAACCAGATCTGGGAAAACACATATCACATAGGGGATTAAATATTACATATTCTTTGTTGAAATACCTTATTATTATACTTTTTATTAGCTCAGGTTGCTGGAGAGCAACAGTTTGTGTTTTTTGTAGTGTATGTCCTGGTGTATATGTTTTTTTTATGAAAAATCTTTTAATCAGTCTGTAATATGTGTAGTGAATAAAGTTTCCATTTATTTAGTTTTTTTTGAGTTGTGCTGTTATTGGCTGTGTTTGGTTGTGGTTACACAGAGCGGACAGCTCCCTAGACGGTGCGCACACAGGTGTGCACGGGCAGTCTGATTCATCATTAGCGGCAGGTAGCGACAGATGAGCACCTGTAGCAGGCATTTTCAGAGCGCCCGCTAGTAGTCGCAGTGCTCGGCCGTGAGTTGCTACTGTATAGCGACGGGCAGGCTGATTCATCACTAACGCCAGGTAGCGACAGATGAGCGTCTGTAGCAGGCATTTTCAGAGCGCCCGCTAGTAGTCGCTGTGCTTGGCCGTTGTTCGGTTGTTGATAGCGACTGAGTCGGTGTGCAGTAATGTTGAATACGGGGTGACGAGTCGCTATTTGACAGGTTCCGCGATGTATGGGTGCGCATGATAGCGACTGGTCAGAGCGACCGGCTCCCACCATATTCATAAAAAAATCACGCTCCAAAAATTCTCGCGCTGTGAAATGCATGTTTAAACCCCAGAGCGCTGGTGGTTAAAAGTAGTTTTTTAACCCCCAAACCACCATATTTTTGGAAACAAAAAAAAACAAGTTTTTAATTACATTTTGTAATATGAATACATTAATATCAGACCTGCAATATCAATTCTGCACAAAGTTTTTTTTTTTACCTTAAAAAAAATATCTAACATGGCAAAAGTGGTCACAGAAAAAAAAAAAAAAACATTATTATGATTTAATTATGATTATTTAAAGATTGTTCCATTGAAATGCATTGGAGAGCGCCAGGTAGCGAGAGGTCATACCTGTCGCTGTTCAAGGTCGGACGCTGGCGCTGTGGGCTGAGGCTGGAATAATGATGAATGAGTGGCTATCTGGCGCTCTGTCAGTCGCTAAGCAGGATCGGCTTGATAAATGTGTGATTGTGGTGGGGAGCCGGCGTTCTTGCGGCGGAGCCCGTCATTACCGGTCGCTCATCATTCGCTACCTGGCGCTATCCCTTGTTAAATAAGGGCCTCAGTCGCTGTTCAGTAATGTTGAATACATTGTGAGGAGTCGCTATTTGACCAGTACAGCGCTGTATGGGAGCGCATGGGAGCGACTGCTCATAGCGACCGACTCACACCATATTCAGCAAAAAAACAGCCTCACAAATCTCTGGCGCTGAAAAATATTTGTCTGAAGCCCAGAGCGCAGGAGGCGGTGTGTTTAAAGTCTGTTTTTCAGCATCTATCAACTAGTAACAAAGCGAAAACATATGGAATTACATTGTAACCACATTGTAACATGAACACTTTAATGCCAGACCGGTAATTTCATTTCTGAGGAAATATATAAAAAAATGAAAAAATTATGAAAAAACAGCTTTTTCAATGTCAGAAGAGATCACAGAATTATTTGTGATTTTTTTTGAAAAAAAAAAAACGTTTAAAGAGAAGAAAAGGATCGTCCATTGAAATGTATGGGAGAGCGTCAGGTAGCGAGAGGTCATACCTGGCGCTGTGCAAGGCTGAACGCTGGCGCTGTTCGCTGAGGCTGTGAAAATGATGAATCAGACGCTACATGGCGCTATCCCAGTCGCTAAACAGATTCTGCTTGATAAATGTGTAATTGCGTGCCGTGTCCGGCGTTCACCAGTCGCTATCTGTCGCTACCTCTCATTAACCAGCCACTACCTGACGCTATCCCTTCTTAAATAAGGGCCTATGAGAACAACACTGGTGCAGACCACATGAGTAAGGTCTTGGGTATTTTTTAAGGGGCACCCCAAGGTTATCATGATGGGAGGCTATGGGCCTTATTCATGAAGGGATAGTGCCAGGTAGTGCCTTGTAAGCGGCAGTAGCGTCAGGTAGCGCCAGGTGAACGCTGGACACGGCACGCAATTACACATTTATGAAGCTGATTCTGTTGAGCGACTGGGATAACGCCATGTAGCGTAAGATTCATCATTATCCCAGCCTCAGCGTACAGCGCCGGCGTTCAAACTTTCAGAGCGCCACGTCTTGCCTCTCGCTACCTGGCGCACTTCCATACATTTCAATGGACGTTCTTTTACTTCTCTTTAAACAGGGGTTTTTATTTATTTATTTATTTTTTACTCAAATAATGTTGTGACCTCTCCTGGCCTAGAAAAAGCCATTTTTGAAAACTTTTTTCATTTTTTATATATTCATGCAGAATTGACATTACAGGTCTGGCATTAATGTGTTCATGTCACAATGTTATATGTAATTCCATGTTTTCTCTTTGTTACTAGTGGATACATGTTCAAAACAGCCTTTAATCACACAGCCTCCGGCGCTCTGGGCTACAGCGAAGCATTTTTGAGTGCCAGCGGTGTGTGAGGCTGTTTTCTTGATGAATATGGTGTGAGTCGGTCGCACTGACCAGTCGCTACCATTCGCTCCTATACAGCGCTGTACTGCTCATATAGCGACTCCCCACAACGTATTCATCAATGCTGCACAGCGACTAAGAGGCTGATTTATTAATAGCGACATGTAGCGACAGTTGAGTGACTGTAGCGGTATTTTCACAGCGCCCGCTAGTAGTCGCTGTGCTTGGCCGTTGTTCGGTTGTTGACAGCGACTCAGTCGATGTGGCGTAACGTTGAATACAAGGTTACGAGTCGCTATTTGACAGGTTCCGCGATGTATGGGTGCGCATGATAGCGACTGGTCAGAGCCACTGGCTTCCACCATATTCATCAAAAAATCACGCTCAAAAAATTATTGCGCTGTGAAATACATGTTTAAACCCCAGAGCACTGGATGCGATGTGTTAATAGTAGTTTTTTAACCCCTAAACCACCATATTTTTGGAAACCAAAAAAAAAAAGGATTTTAATTAATTTAGTAATATGAATACAATAATATCAGACCTGTAATATCAATTCTGTACAATTTTTTATCTAAAATGGCAGAAGTGGTCACAGAATTTTTCACATTTAAAAAAAAAAAAAAAACATTAATAACAATTAATTATTAATATTTAAAGATTGTTCCACTGAAATGCATTGGAGAGCGCCAGGTAGCGAGAGGTCATACCTGTCGCTGTTTAAGGTCGGACGCTGGCGCTGTGGGCTGAGGCTGGAATAATGATGAATGAGTCGCTATATGGCGCTATCTCAGTCGCTAAGCAGGATCGGCTTGATAAATGTGTGATTGTGGTGGGGAGCCGGCGTTCTCATGGCGGGCCCGTCATTACCGGCCGCTCACCAGTCGCTACCTGTCGCTATTCCTTCATAAATAAGGGCCTAAGGCGCTCTGAACTAGCGAACCACGGCCGAGTACAGCGACTACTGGGAGGGAAACATATAAGATAGGCTCTTATTCAGGGTGAAGGTCCGGTTTAAATAAGTGGGTGCTGGCTGCCTCTGTGTGCATGCATAGCAAGGCATCCCATCCGCCAATTGCCCCCCTCCCTTCCGCTACCAGTCTCAGAAGGAAAGGCATTTTTTGGTCCGCCCTTCCGTCATTTTGCAATTTAGATACCTCTTAAAGAGCAACAACACCAGGGGTGTTTACTTTCTTGGGTATTGTTCCTTTCCAGTGGGGCATCCTGCTTTGGGATTCCCACAGATCACCATAAAAATGCAACTCTCCTGCGATCCCACGGCACATTTAGGGGGCACCAGCCAATCAGCAGGTCATATTCCATTCAAATTTGCTAAGCCCCTCTGACATCAGTCTTGAGGAAGGAACCAGGTTAGGTTCCAAAACGCGTGGGTGCCAGTCACGGGCACTAGCCTGTTGGATGCTCCTTGCTTCGACCTTTTGTTATGGTGATGTAATTGTATATCCCCCTCCGCTCTTTGTTGTCTCGGCATTTTCCATTACAGTGCATGCACTTGGGTTAGGGTTCCCCAATACGCATAGCGTGTACGCGAGTCTGCTGATATCTCCTTCAATACATACATTTTTCAGGTTGTTTGGAAAAGTTGTCTAATATAGCACTGTTACTTTATTAATGCCCTTATTCATCAAGCGATAGCGCCAGGTAGTGTGTGACGAGCGCCAGGTAGCGGCAGCTAACGGCGACTACCGACTCAAGTACGCCCGGCGGCGGTCACAATGACGCATTTATCAAGCAAAATGAGGCTAGCGCCGGCGAGAGCGACGGCTAGCGCGGCATTCATCATGAAGCCGCCTGGACCGAACAGCGCCGCTGCAAATTCCCTCACAGCGCCAGGTATGAGCTGTCGCTCCCTGGCGATGTCCAATGCATTTCAATGGAGCAATCTATAATAATTCATGATTAATTGGTAATATTTTTTTTTAAAATTTTTTTAATGTCAAAAAATCGGAGACCACTTCTGCAATGTTAGGATTTATTTTTAAGTCAAAAAAAAAAAAAGTGCAGAATTGATCTAACAGGTCTGAGATTAATGTATTCATATAACAAAATGATTCTAAAAACATTTATAATGTTACATTCAAAAAATATGGTTGTTTAGGGGTTAAAAACTAGTTAATACACATCGCCGCCAGCGCTCTGGGGTTTAAACAAGGAATGGACAGCGACAGCACATTCGGAGCGTGATTTTTTGATGAATATGAAGCTAGCCGTTCGCTCTGGCCATTCGTTGTCAGGCGCTCACATACAACGCTGGACCTGTGAAACAGCGACCCCCCAGCCCGTATTCAACATTACCGCACACCGACTGAGTCGCTGTCATCAAGCAAACGCCGGCCAAGCACAGCGAATACTGGCTGGCGCTGAAAAAATCACGCTACAGTCGCTCATCTGTCGCTACCTGGCGCTATTGATGAATCGGCCTCCCCGAATTATAGTCAACTGAATCCCTAATCTTAATTAAAAAAAAATGTTTGATCCTGTATGTTATTGATATGCACATATTTTTTATCTCATTTTCTGCACTGGCACTTTTGTGATTTTGCACTATTTGCATAGTATGGGGTTTATTCATCAAGGGATAGCGGCAGGTAGTGCCTTGTAGTGACAGGTAGCGAACGGTGAACGCCGGGCGCTGTACGCAATACCACATTTATCAAAGCGATTCTGGTGAGCGAATCTAACAGCGCCACGTAGCGTCCGATTCATCATCATAGACAGCTCAGCGTATATCACCGGCGCTATGGCTTCCAGAGCGCCTGGTATTACCTGTCGCTACCTGTCGCTCTCCCATACATTTCAATGGACGTTACCTTCCTTCTCTTTAAACTGGGAGGCAGATTCATTAATAGCGGCAGGTAGTGACAGTTGAGCGATTGTAGCAGCATTTTCAGAGCGCCCGCTAGTAGTCGCTGTGCTTGGCCGTTGTTCTGTAGTTGACAGCGACTCAGTCGGTTTGCCGTAATGTTGAATATTGGGTGAGGAGTCGCTATTTGACAGGTTCCGCGCTGTATGGGAGCGCATGATAGCGACTGGCCCTAGCGATCGGCTCCCACCATATTCATTAAAAAATCACACTAAAAAAATTCTCGCGCTGTAAAATGCATGTTTAAACCCCAGAGCGCTGACGGCGATGGGTTAAAAGTAGTTTTTTAACCCCCAAACAACCATATTTTTGGAAACCAAAAAAAAAAAGTTTTTTAAATAATTTGGTAATATAAATACTATAATATCAATTCTGTACAATTTTTTTTTTTTTACCTAAAATGGCAGAAGTGGTCACAGAATTTTTCACATTTAAAAAAAAAAAAAACAATAACAATTAATTAAGAAAGCGCCGTCCCTTTAAGGAGGGCTGCCCCCATGACTGGCCTGCGTTCCTGGCCGGAGGCAGACCAGCCATGGGGAGGAAGTGGTCACTAGGGGAAGTGACATCGGGGGGGGGAGGGGAGGGAGTATAAAGGGGGCATTCGCCCCCTCCCTTTCCTCTTTGACCCCTGACTGGACGGACGAGCAGTCAGGACTGACGCTCGCCCGGCCAAATCCCCTGAGGGCATGGAAGCCCTTTTGTCCCAGCTACGGAGGGAAGCGGGGCGGCGAGGCGAGGACTGGGTAAGGAGTTTAATCCCCCCCCAGTCCTCCTCGCCGCCCCCTCCCTCCCGCCCACGTCGCTCCCGCCGGGCAATCGCCCGGCTTAGTCCCTCGCCTCCCCGCCGCTCTGACCGGCGGGGAGGGGGGGTCGGTTCCCGACCTCCCCCTCCTTCCACACCCACCCCCACCCCTTCGGCGGGCGCCTACCTTATTGTGGGGCGGGGGGGGGACGCGATCGCCGCGTGCGCCCCCCCCTCCTGCGTCCTCCCCCCCACTGGCATCTTCGGCGCCCGATCCGTCGGCGCCCCGGCGGAGGAGTGCTGGCCGCAAGCGGCCGGCTTCTCCTCAGCCTCAGGCGGGGCCGGGTCCGGCCCCTTTCTCCTGGGTCTTCTGCACGGCCCGGGCGTCGCAGCTCGGGCCGTGCGAGCGCTGCGGCTCCCCGCCGCTCGGACAGGCGGGGAGCTGCGGCTTGTGTGTCTCCCCCCCCCCACTCACACAGCACAGCGGGGGAGAGCGGCGGGCGGCTCCCGTGCGCGGAAGGCTGCTCCTCCGCCGGAGCCCGCTCCTGCCGCCTCTCCCCCCCCTCCGCACCACCGCGCCGTCCCTGCCCCCCCACCCACCTCACTCCACGCCATACCTCCTCCCCCACACCACGCCATACCTGCCCCCCCACACCATGCCACACTACGGAGCGGGGGCTGGAGCCGGGGGTGCAGCTAGCGCCTCCGGCACCAGCATGGGGCCTCCCGGCATCCTTTGGGATGCCTGGGGGGGCCTTAACACGTATCACCAATCACTACACTCACACACCACCCCCCGCCCTCCCGCGCCCCCCCCTCCCCCGGCAGTTTGGTCTCGCCAGCCCCCGGGTACGCCCCCCCTTTTACGGGGCACACCGGGGTCCGAGGCCACTGCCCCCCGATTGCTTCCCTCCCCCCAGGCCTTGCTTCGTCCCCTCCCGGCCCCGCAGTCAGGGCACGCCCCTGCATCTTTGCAGGCGTGGCCCTTTGAGCTCGCTGCCCCCCAGCCTTCCGGGCTGGCGCGCATGGCGTTTTCCCCCTCCCATTCGCAAGCGGACGCGCGGACACACGGCCGGGGTCTAGGTTTCCCGGCTACGGACAGCTACTCGCCCCTCCTTTTTTCTCCGCAGGCGGTGGTCGACCAGGATCTGGCGCGGAACGACGTGGCGGTCGGGACACCAGGTTGGCGGGCGGACGGCGCAGGACCATCATCTTCTTCCGGCGGGTCGGCGGTGCCAGGATCGGCGGCGGCAGCGGGACGTCCGGCAGTAAGCGGGTCGCGGGGCCAGTCGGGCTTGGCGACTCAGGGATCGGAGCGGCAGGATGGCGGACCTTGCGGCGGGATCGTTCGGCAGGGTGAGCCACGCATTATTAATGATATTTTGTCATTATCACAAGCTCGGAGTGGGGATGCCACGGGTGGGGGCGCAGAGGGTTTGGCTGATTTTGTGGCAGGGGTTAGGGAACTGTTAACAAGGTGGGAGGTGGGGGCCGGTTTGGGGGGACATGGTCTGGGGGCGTCTCAGGGCCAGACAGCGGTCGGGGCACCGGGGGCAGTGGGTTCAGAGGTGGACGTCGGGGGGTCAGCGACGCCGCGTGGGGTAGAGGGCCCGGGTGGTGGCGAGGGGAGGTCTATGGAGGTCGTGGAGCCGGGCGGGGGCAAGGGAAGCGATAGGCCGGCACCGATTTCGGACTCCGCCAAGGGGCATACCTATGTGTGTTTTGAGGGCCCGTTGGGGGGGCACTTGAAGCAGGAGGTGAAGGAGAAGATTTGGCGTCGGGAATACATAGATATTTTCACGCTGTTGCCATTGGAGCGTTTCGGGGTTGAGAGCTGGGAGAAAGGGAAGGAGTATCGGAGGGAGGAGGATGAAGATAGGAGGCGCTTCCGGCTGATTCCGAGAACTTTCGGTAATTGGTTGCAGGCGTTTACGATTCTCGCAAGCGTGGTGGGGGAGAAAAACCCGGAACACTGTTCGCCGCTGTTTTGCTACCTAGATGCCATATGGGAGGCCCACCGGATGTACGGGGGCTCGGCTTGGCTGCGGTATGATGAGCAGTTTCGGCAGCGGATGGCGGTAAGCGGGGAGTTAGGTTGGGACCACCGGGATATCGGGCTTTGGTTGCGGGTGATGAATCCCAGGGGGGGAGTGTACCCTGCAGGGGGGGGTCCCCTTCCCTTTCAGGGCGGCGCCACTTCAGCGGGGTCGGGAGTGGCGGAGGCGGCCAAGCGGGGAGTGTGCTGGGCCTTCAACGACTCCTCGTGCAGATGGGGGCCTACGTGCAAATTCCGGCACGAGTGCTCAGGTTGTGGGGGGAGTCACCCGGGAGTGCGTTGCTTTAAGAAGGGTCGTGGAGGGGGACGCAGGGGGACAGATGGTCCTGCAAAAAGGGGTTTCGCCGGTGAGCGGGGTGGCGATGCGCCCCTGGCTAAGTAGGTATCCCGATCAGGGGGCGGCGCGGCTGTTGAGGGACGGTTTTGAATTTGGCTTTATTATCCCGTGCGCCGTGCCCCCTGAGGGACACTCCCTTAAGAACCTAAAGTCAGCGCGGGAGCAGCCGGAGGTGATAAGGGGGAAGTTAGAGAAGGAGGTTGCCTTGGGGCGGATGGCGGGCCCATTTAGTGTTCCCCCGCTGGAAAGACTGGTGGTGTCCCCCTTGGGGGTAGTGCCCAAGAAGGAGCGGGGTAAATTCCGCCTTATACACCACCTGTCTTTCCCGAAGGGCGCGTCGGTCAATGATGGCATAGACAAAGAGTTGTCATCGGTGTCGTATACATCGTTTGACTTTGCTTTGGGTTTGGTGCGTGAGGCGGGCCCCGGGGCACGGATGGCAAAGACAGATATTGAGTCCGCCTTTCGGCTTCTGCCGGTGCATCCTGATAGTTTATACCTCCTGGGGTGTTTTTTCGAAGGGGGTTACTATGTGGACCGGTGTTTGCCGATGGGATGCTCGATCTCGTGCGCATACTTTGAGGCCTTCAGTTCATTTCTGGAGTGGGTGGTTAAGGAGAGAGCGGGCGTGGGGTCCGTGACCCACTATTTGGACGATTTCCTGTGCGTTGGGCCAGCGGACACTAGAATTTGTGAGTTGCTGCTGGGGACGATGTCGGAAGTTTTCGGGGCTTTCGGGGTTCCGGTGGCGCATGACAAAACGGAGGGCCCGGCGACCGTGATTCAGTTTTTGGGGATTGAAATTGATACTGTGGGGAGAGTCTGTAGGCTGCCGAGAGAGAAGATTGAGGACCTGGTTGAAGGACTGGAAGGGGCGTTGGCGGTTAGGAAGGTTACATTGCAGCAACTGCAATCAATACTGGGGAAGCTGAATTTTGCGTGCCGAGTTTTACCCATGGGGCGGGTATTCACTAGGCGTTTATCGTTGGCGACAGTGGGGGTTCGTGAGCCGCATCATTTCATCAGGTTAACGGCGGCGTTGAAAGAGGATATTAGGATGTGGATTACCTTCCTGGAATCCTTTGATGGGCGGGCGTACTGGCTGGAGCCGATGATAGCGAGTGATGAGCTCGAGCTCTTCACCGATGCGGCAGGGTCGGGTGGCTTTGGGGCTTACTTGGCGGGGCGTTGGTGTGCAGGTTCTTGGCCCGGGCGGTGGTCGGATTCGGCGTTGATAAGAAACTTGGCCTTTCTGGAACTGTTCCCTTTGGTGGTAGCGGTGACCTTGTGGGGTGAGGTGCTGAGGAACAGGGCAGTGTGTTTTAGGTCAGATAATATGTCAGTGGTCGCGGCCGTTAACACTCAGACGTCATCGTCAATGCCGGTCGTGGTGCTGCTCCGGCAGCTGGTATTGGGTTGCTTGCGGTACAATGTGTGGTGCAGGGCGGCACATGTGCCTGGGGTGGAGAATGGTATAGCTGACGCTCTCTCTCGTTCGCAGTGGGAGCGCTTCAGGAAATTGGCACCCGCGGCACGGGAGGTCGGCGAGGCGTGCCCGAACTGGCTGCTGGAGATCCTGTGAGATGCCTGTTTAGCCTGATACAGAGGTCGGTCGCACCATCCACTTGGGGGTCGTACGTGAAGACGTGGCAGCAATGGTGGTCCTTGATGGAGGAGTTTAGGGTTCCGGCAACGGAGATGGACAGACAGGGGTTGTTGATCTGGTATGTGAGTGATTTGGTATCGAAAGGCGAGACCCCGGCCTCAGTCGACAGGAAGATGTCGGCTATGGCCTTCTTGTGTCGGTTGGAGGGGTGGGCCGACATGACTAAATCATTTTGGGTCCGGCAGGCGCTGAAAGGTTGGCGTAAGGGGCACAGGGGGGTGGACAGCAGACGGCCAGTTTCGTGGGGCCTGTTGCGGGGGTTGATTGAGGTGTTGCCTAGGGTCTGTACGGCTGGGTTTGAAGTGAGTCTGTTTAAGGCGGCATTCTCACTGGCGTTTTTTGGTGCTCTCAGGGTGGGGGAGCTGGTGAGCCCCAATAAGAGGTTACCTGGGGGTTTGGGGGTCGGGGATGTAGTGGCAGCGGATGAGGGGGTGGTGGTGCGTATAGGGAAATCAAAAACGGATCAAAGGGGAAGGGGGGTTAGTGTTTTTTTGGGGAGGTTGCAGCACTGTTCTTCATGTCCGGCCGCGGCCTTCGAGGAATTCATGGGTATTCGGCCTCCTGGAAATGGCCCACTGTTGGTGCATGAAGACGGCTCCTTCTTGTCGCGGTTTCAATTTTTAGCGGTTTTCCGGAAATGTCTGAAAGAGCTGGGCCTGGCGAGTGGGGACTATGGGACCCACTCTTTTCGGATTGGAGCTGCGACGGAGGCGGCTAGGCTGGGACTCCCGGAGGAGATAATAAAGAGGTTGGGTAGGTGGGAGTCAACGCGATTCCGGCGGTACGTGCGGCCGGATAGGATTGATCAGTCCTATAGGTGAGCGGTTTGTTTTAACATTATCTTGCTTCCCACCCTCCCTCCCCCCTTTTTTCCCTTATTCTCTTTTAGAATCTGCATGCTCAGTCCTGATTGTTGGCCATTCCTTTATATTTTGGTCGGCTCGCCGTGCGGAGGTGCGAAGGAGTGGAAAGCAGCTGGGCATACCGGAGGATCGAGCGCGGTTACACTGGGCCGGAGTGAGAGGAATGTGCTGGGAGGCACTGCGGGAGCATACCATGCGCGTGGCTGCGAGGACAAGGCCTCCAGGGGTTTTGGTTTTGCATGCGGGGGGAAATGATTTAGGGAGGGTCCCCATGAGGCATTTGATTAAGAGTATGACTCGGGATTTGCTGTTTTTTCTGGGTTTTTTCCCGGGGGTGGTCTTGGTATGGTCCCACATTGTCCCCCGTTTTGTTTGGCGACACGCTAGGGACTCGTTGGCCTTGGAGAAGGTGCGGGTTAAGGTTAACAAGGCCATGGCGAGGTTCGTGAGGCTCAACGGGGGTTTGAGTGTGCGCCACGTGGATGTGGAGGGGATGAGGGGGTTTTTCCGGTCTGATGGGGTGCACCTTAATGAGATGGGGATCGACTTGTTCAACCTAGCTTTGAGGGAGCGGATCGAGATGGCGGTCGAGTTGTGGCGGGCCAGGCAGCGCTAAGGTTTCAGCGCTTCCTGGCTGTGGCGGGTCTCCTCTCGGGTTCTGGGTCTGAGCTAGCATGGCCAATGGGGGGGGGGTGCGGCTGTTTCCACGGGGGGAAACCGGCCAGGACGATTCTGGTGATATGGTGGTGTTCGGAGGGGAAGTAGGGAAGGGGAATTTTGTTGGCCATCAGCAGTTAGCCCGATTAAGCTCCCTGGCCTAGGAGGGATGCGGCCGAGCTTATGTTGGTTTCTGCTTGGTTGGAGGTCGGATTGGTAAACTTGGTCCTCTTCCCTTTCCCTTTAATTTTGGGGATCATGAGGCTGCTCAGACCCGGAACATTAAAGGGGGGACTTTTTCATAGGCTTGTGTAAACTGGTTTATATTTTGTTGGCCGTGGCCGATTAAAATTAATCATTCCAACTACATGGTGGTCTGGTCTTGTTATTCTGGGTTGGATGGGCTTAGACGGAGGACTTATGGAACGCTAGTCCAGTCATGAATATTTAAAGATTGTTCCATTGAAATGCATTGGAGAGCGCCAGGTAGCGAGAGGTCATACCTGTCGCTGTTCAAGGCCGGACGCTGGCGCTGTGGGCTGAGGCTGGAATAATGATGAATGAGTGGCTATCTGGCGCTATCTCAGTCGCTAAGCAGGATTGGCTTGATAAATGTGTGATTGTGGTGGGGAGCCGGCATTCTCGTGGCGGGGCCCGTCATTACCGGCCGCTCACCAGTCGCTACCTGGCGCTATTCCTTCATAAATAAGGGCCTGGGTTTCTTTTATTTATTTTTTTATCAAATCATTGTGTGACCTCTCTTGGCCTATTTAAAGTCATTTTTGAAAACTTTTTTGATTTTTTAAATTTTTATGCAGAATTGTCATTACAGATCTGGTAAGTGTTAATGTCACAATGTAATAACAATGTAATTCCATAAGTTTTTGCTTTGTTACTAGTGGATATGTGCTCAAAAACGGACTTTAATCACACAGCTTCTGGCGCTCTGGGCTACAGCGACCCAATCTTGAGCGCCGGCGCTGTGTGAGGCTGTTTTTTTGATGAATATGGTTTCAGTCGCTCACACTGACCAGTCGCAACCGTTCGCTCCCATATAGCGCTATACTGGTGTTATAGCGACTCACACATCAAATTCATCAATGCCGGCCAGCGACTGAGGTGCTCGGTAACATCGACCCGTAGCCGATCACAGCGACTACTAGCGGTCGCTCTCAATGCCTCGCTACAGACGCTCATCTGCCGGTACCTGCCGCTAGTAATGAATCAGCCTGCCCGTATTAACTGCACATCTGTCATTGATAGGCTGACTGGGAGTCATACACCTAATCAAGGATAGAATTAAGAGAGGAGAGGGGTTAACTTACTATTTCTTATAAATGGTTGTAGGAGTTTAATTTCTTTAAAGCGGAGATAAACCGGGCAGTGCTGTGCCTATTGTTTAAAGTGGACCAACACCCACGGGTGATCGGCCCGGGAATCTATAAGATTCCCGGGCCGATCACCTCCCTCCCCGCGGGACATCCGAGATCGGGATGTCCCGCGGGGTGAAACCCCCCCAAACACCCCAAACTCCTTACCTTATCTTCGGCGGCGGCCGGCCGCCGCCGCCTCCCTCGCGCTCGTCTAGATGTGTGCGCGCCCGCGCCGGCCGTCTGTGAATGGCCGGCGCGGGCACGCGCGCGTCAAGAGGGACGCGCGGGAGGCGGCGGCGGAGGAGCCGCTTGTCCGCGGCTTGTCCGTCGGCGCGGGGAGAGGTGAGTTCGGGGGGTTCGGGGGGGTTTCACACAGCGGGGCACCCCGATCGGGGGTGCCCCACCGAAGTGGACCAAGACCCAGGATAGTCAAAATCCTGGGTGTTGGTCCACTTTAATCTTGTGTAGTGTTTGTGTAGAGTTGTTGTAATCAGAGGAGCTACTACTTACCCAATAAAAATGTCAGTGATTTTAGTAAAGTGTGTGCAACACCTTTATACAGGGTCTTTTATGAGCTACTGTGGGCCCACCACATACTCCCATAGGCAATTCAGAAATGCCTGCTCAGGTGCACACCTCATCTGATGGAAGGCGTGGGATGCAGCTAGGGCTCATGCAGGCTCTGTGGAATCATGGCAAGGTGACTTTAATCAGGGGATACGCATAGCAGGACATCCAAAATCGGGATGCCCAAGGGATAGGGAATTCATGCTCCTTGTAGTCTTTTAGTCTTCAGGGAGGCCATGTCCTTCTTTATGAAAAGCTGCAGCCTGGCTCTCTAATTATTAATGTAAGGGAATGTAATCATCTGCCTGGAGGCTCATCAACGACTGCACCTTGTTTTTCATCCGCCTGTAAACGCACACAAATTATACAGCACTGTTCTCTTCAAGCTAGAACAATCTCATTACTAAGTAGCCCCCGCGAGGGGTATAAAAATCTTTGTGAGCCCCTTGCGGCTCTTGAGCTGCCTTTCCACATCTTGGATAATTTAACGCTGATTTTACAGCCAATCACAGCAGGCTGACAATCGGTGAATAGACAGATAGGGACTTCCATCCAGATGACATCTGGAGTGGTCAGGAAGAGGTCACATTGGCAGGACGGTAGAGTGGATGATGACTTGTTAGAACTCCTATCGGCTTTCCTGGGTTTTTTTATCTGCTGTTATTCTTAAAGTGATAAAGAGCGATCAAACACCTCATTACCGCTAGGTATGATTAAACAACCCCGCTACTAATGTGCAGAGGCTGAACGAGCAAACAAAAAGCCTCTGTTCATCCTGCACATGAAATGGATTATAAATTCTGCGATGAGATAAGCAATCACTGACATTCAGGCCAACCTGTTGCAAGACATCAATGCTTCCCCAGGGAAGAATATGAGGAGACCAGCTAAGGAAACGTGGAGGGAAAACAAGGAAAATTAAACAGATATATTAACTTTGATAAGCATGTATGCCAAGAAACCTTTGATGCAAGATCCATAATCTTTCTAAGCAATTACTATTGTATCACAGATACCGACCTGTGGTTACTAAAGGAACAAGTAAAAGTATGGATGGGAAGGAGGGTGTAAGCTCCACATGTACAGTATGTAGGGCCTGATTTACTCCATCATCATCCAGTTCTTGCCAGGTTAAACTGTAATGAGCAAATAAAAAGGTCTGCCAGGCTCTTTACGTCTGAACTAGCACAATTTACTAATATAGCAATTTACCTAATATATATCTGGCACAGACTGCTAGACACTGGCGGGGTAGTCTAGCTTTGTTCACACAGACCGGGCTATTTCTAGGGGAGGGCGAGCAAGGTGACTGCCCTGGGCGCCAAGATCAATGGGGGTGCTTTTATCCCCGCATTCCTGTTTTCTGCAGATGAGTCAGTGCCACTATTAGTAGTGCAGGCCATAAGCCAGGCTCATCCCCCCTATTTAATCATGGAGAAGGGGCACTGCCTGCTGCTATGGTAGAGGCACAGCATACCTGTATGGAACAGAAGCAGCCATAGGCAGAAATGCCAAAGTTGGAGACCAGTTTGCAGGGTGATGGGCGTGACAGGGGTGTGGTTTAGGGGTGTGGCTTCTTAATGGGTTTTTAAGCAACAAATAGCAATTTGCAGGTATATAACGGTTTAAAATCCATATTGCTTACATAATTGAGCCCATACTCCTCACTATTACAGTAACTGATACAAGCAAAGCAAGCGGGTAAGACCACTTACGGTTGTAATTATTGGGATTCATTTTACCTTTTAATGTCCAGTTCGTGGACCCCTAGGCATTTCTGAGTGGAGGGCTCATACCACAGCTGGAAGCCCAAGAATGTGCAGAGGTATTTACCTTAGACTTTACATACAGCTACTGAGGTTTGCAGGGCAGGCTACCACACTGCTGTGCTTCCTTTAGCCTTGCAAACCCTGCTGATCACTGGTGGTTAAATGGGGCAGTAGAATAGGACAAGGGAATGAGGACATAGGTAGGTATCTGTGCCTGATCTTGGGCTTCCAGCTGTGCAGGAGAATCCCACCTCCTTTCCTCTTCCCAAACAAATCATTGTTGGAGTTAGAGCAGATGTCTCCATATATCAAATGAAATATGCAGAGTGCCAGACTTCCACCCTGAAATTCACGCAGAGTGCCCAGAGATCACAGAAATAAAGCAGACCAAAAGTTTAAATACATTTTTGATCCACTTAGAATGTGTCCAAGGGGGAAGCATGATTAGGGATGCCCCACAATGTAAATCCCTAGGGAATTCCGCCGCGCAGCATACTCACCCACTTCCGGAATTCTGAGGTTATCAATTGTGGCATTAAGCAGAGTTCTCTGCAGGCTCTCTCAAAAGGTGCCGCAGTGCGTGGCTTCGGTGGTGAAAAAGCCTGGTTCTCTTTGAAACAGCAGTGCCCGGCTGCTCGGGCAGGGGGTGCCCCATAGATTGAGCAGTGGGCCAATTTTCGGGTTTCCATATGCTTTAAGGACCTGGTGGAGAGAGTGGACAGACTTTGCGAAGAACTGGGGGACCGTACACACCAGTTACAGGCTGTGAGAGGAGAGGGTCTCGGGACTGGTCCGCATCAGATTGACACTGATGGGGTGTGTTGGTCCTGCCAGAGAAAGGGACACCTGGCTAGGGACTGACTGTCCTAATCGGCCTTACTCCCACTAAGCTGACAAGCCCTGGGATGGCAGCCGTTACCGGAGGGAATCCCAAAAGCCGATCAAGCGTTGATGTTGAGCCCTCAGTTCACACCCGTATTTACTTGTCACAGGTGGTGATGGGTGATACTAATCGGGTGGAAGACAGCTCACCGACCCTGTGGTGTCTCTGTTGTATGATGCATACAAGAAGCTTTCCCGAGGAGGCCCGTAAGTTGCTGTGGCAGTGGAACAGATTAAAGGGGTCCTATGCAGGTGAATACGCTTGTCAGAATGCGCCCAAGTCACTTGGCAGGTGTCCCAGGACATCGCTTAAACGGGTGGCTACCTGGGTACATTATTCGAAGGCTACAGGAATAGAAAGAAGATCCTCTTTGTCTGTAGAGTTTTATGCCCATAAGTTGGGGGAGGTGGTGGACAGTGTGCGCTATAAATAAGAACTGCCTCTATACCCTTTGTGTCACAAGACCTGGGGGCCGGATGCGGCCCTCCAAGCCTTTTATGTGGCCCTCTGACAGCTGGCAGTCGAGTCTGGGTGGCCCCTTTGAGCTGGTCTGGTTTCTTCCAGGCTGCTGACACCAGCAGTATGTCCTGCCCCCAGACGCCCTTCCTATAAAAGTGGCAAGGACACACCCTTTTAATGTTCTGGGATAGAAGAGAGTAGTGTCTTCAAATGTTTTGTGTCTCTGTGGAAGCTCTCAGCTCACAACTAGTCTCACGCTACACTCAACTTCTTGGACTAGGAACCCCACCAGGTGGCACCTGGAATGAAATGGCTGCCTGGGTGGGAGACACCTGGTGTAAAAAGTTATTTTTATTCTTTTCTATCTCTGTACTTCCACTGGTGCTTTCTCACCACCCAGAAGGTGGAAGTACTCCTGACCAGAAGTACTCCTGACCACGCTGATGCAGTACATACAGAGTCCCATGCTTGATATTGGCTTCCTAAGGATCTTCAACTGTAGGAGAATCCCAAATCAGGATCCCCTGAGGAGGTCGAAAAGGGACCTAAACTCATGTTTGACTGGAGGTCCGATTTAATGGGTGTGGTAAATAATGGGCATTCTTTAATATGAAGGGGTTTCATGATTAAATAGAGTTTAGGATGGCTTGAACACTAAAGAGCCTTGGTCCTGACCACCACTAATATCTAGTTCCGAGGCTCATCTTCATCATATATATGCTAGTAATAAAATAACCTTACACTTCATTTATGCTGATATATTTATATTCTCGTCAATAGCGGTGACAAGAAATGCATTTGCGTTACATAATAACCAGCGGATGAATCACAAGAGTGGGATGAAATGATGACAGCATGACAGAAGAAGTACAGAAGAGAGGGGGGAAGACGGGGACACACTTTTCCTAGCGACTTCTTTATTATGATCAGGACAGAAATCCCCCCTTCCCCTATAGTGAAGACACAAGTCTCTCAATTTACCTTTTTAGGCAACAAATGTGGTTCAACCTAGAATAATGCTACCTCAAACTGTTGGAGAACCAAGTCAGAGAATTGCACTAAAAATGCATAACTAAAGGGGTGCAGGCGTGGTGACTGCTTCAGGGCAAATAAGATTTGGGGGCCCAACCATTGCTATACTTTATTTATCATGTACAGAAATAAAGCAGCATTTGAATTGTCTGTTATGGTGTTTAGTTGACTAACAGGGGAACCTGTTTCCCCAAAAATAAGACGAGGTCTTTTGATCCAGAATATTTTCAGTGATTCGACAACCTGGCCTTTGCCTACCCTTATTGCCAACCCCTTCTTTTAGGTCTTTTGAGTGCAATTCTTTTGGGGGTATCTGCTCTCCTTGGTAAAAGGTCTATCTGTCCTGCTGAAATCTACTGCCTGGACTATTTAGATCCACTTTCGTATGAACTGTTAATATGGTTTTATTTTGAGTAGGGTTTATATTTCGAGAATCCTCAAAAATCCTCAAAAATACAATTCTGTGAGTACTCACTTGTAGAAATGATTTTGTAGTATACAGCACGTCCTGTTTCACCAAATTCTTTACACTTGGCATATCTGCCACAAGGTGGCTCAGTGGACTGCAGAAGAGGCTTGTGGAGTCTCCCGGCACCATAAAAGGACAGGAACCTCCCACAAATTCCCAGTGTTACAAAGCAGTTAGACAAGAAGCCGGGAGAATAATAATGAAGGAAACCCCAACCAAACATCTGAACAAATGACCATACAGAGGTAACCAAGAATATTGATAACAAGGGAGGGGTGAAACAGGATGTGCTGTATACTACAAAATCAATTCTACAGGTGAGTACTCACAGAATTGTATTTTTCCAAGTATACAGCACGTCCTGTTTCACCAAATTCTTTACGCTTGGGACGTCCAAAAGCAGTGTCCGTGAAGTAGGGTGGGATCCCCAAAAACCAACGGCGGGCAGTTTAAACCACTGCCGCCTGAAGAACTTTGCGGCCAAAAGCAGCAAACTTTGAAAAAGTATGAACAGAAGACCAAGTTGCGGCCTTACAAACTTGTTCAACAGAAGCCTGGTGCTGAAAGGCCCAAGAGGCACCAATAGCACGAGTGGAATGAGCAGTAAGGCGGAAGGGAGGTTCCTTTCCGTTAGCAGAATAGGCTTGCACCACCGCCTGACGAATCCACTTGCTGATAGTGGACTTAACCTTAAGAGTCAAAATGGGCAAAGCGGCCTCACGGAGAGGCTCAAAAGGACGACCCTGCAGAGGAGATAACACCAGATTAAAATCCCAAACTGGTAACATAGGTTTACGTGGCGGACGCACATGGGAAACCCCCTGGAAAAAAGTCTTAACCAAACGGTGACTGGCCAAAAAAATTGCCAGAGCTGAAACATGACCTTTGAGGGTACTAAGTTGCAGGCCCAAATCCAAACCATGTTGCAAGAATTCCAGAATCCTGGGAACAGAAAACACCAGACAGGGAAGAGATTTGGACTCACACCAGGCAATGTAAGCATGCCAGACCCTGTAGTAGATAAAGGACGAGGACTTCTTCCTAGCCCTAATCATGGTATCAACCCTTTCCATCAAGATGGAGGTTTCAGCAGCCAAGCCGTCAAAGCCAGCGTTTGTAAATTGGGATGGCACAACTGCCCCTGAGGGAGGGGTGAGGGCAAGAAAGTAGAGACCGTGCCAGCGTCTGCAGGCTCTCCGCCTTCTGCCGAGGCAGAAAAACCTTGATCTGAGATGTATCCAGAGTCATGCCCAGAAAGGACCTCACCAAGGATGGAGACAGAGAAGACTTGGGATAGTTGATCACCCAACCGAAGGACTCGAGTGTGGAGACCCCCATCTGGGTATCCAGCTCGGCTTGATGGAAGGACTGAGACGCAATCAGAATGTTGTCCAGATAAGGAAGGATGCGAATGCCCTGAGATCTCAACAGAGCCATCACCCCTGCCAGCTCCTTGGTGAAGACCCGAGGAGCCGAGGTAAGACCGAATGGTAGGGCCACAAATTGGTAGTGCTGATCCTCCAGAGCGAACCTGAGAAATCTCTGATTTCCTGGAAAGATTGGAACATGAAGGTAAGCATATTTGATGTCCACAGAAGTCATGAAATCGCCCGGGCACAAGGTACTGACCGCCGAGCGCAGAGTCTCCATGCGAAAATGCTTGAACCTGACAAAATTGTTGAGGCGCTTCAAATCCAGGATGGGCCTCAGGGACCCATCCTTTTTGGGAACCGTGAACAGATTGGAGTAGAAGCCTCTGCCCCTTTCCTGGGAAGGCACAGGGCAGATGACACCCAATTCCAAAAGGCTTTGGACCGCAAGCCCTGAGCTGACAGGGAGCTTTGAGCCATCCGGGATCTGATGAATCTTGGGGGCGGCCAGGCTGCAATCGCTATCTTGTACCCGGAGGACACCACCTCCTGAATCCACCGGTCTGAGATGCGCAGTCTCCAGACGTGAGCAAAGAGCCACAACCGCCCCCCCCCCCCACCCGGATGGGTGAGGGCGCCTCCTCATGCCTAAGGGGGCTTGGGAGAAGATTTGGACTTGGGACCCCATGAGAGACCGGGGCAATCACGGCCTCTACCCCGGCCCCAAGGGTCTCTACGTTCCCCCGCAAATGGTGCACCCCGACCGGACCTGGGAGCACGGAAGGAGGGGAGGAAAGAACCAGCCCCTCGAAAGGGCTGCAGCTGCCTCCTGCGCTGAGGCAGCCTACCATCCTTGGCAAACAGATCCAGACGCTCCCCAAAGAGCCGTAGCCCAGTAAAGGGGAAGCCAGTGAGAGCCTTCAGAGCGGCGTATAGCCACCAAAAGGGCAGAAGTATTCTAAGTATGTCACACACCCCGCTTCAAGATATCCATAACATGTGGGTAGTACCGACCTGAAGAGGGCGTTCTGCAGAGATGATAGTAAAAAGAAAGCCCCTCCCAGATCCATAAATACCTGGGACCTCCCACTCATTACCCAGTTTTCCATCTCTGCAGACGGCGAGCAAGTCAGAAGATGATGTCTCCTCCTTGCACAGGGGGATTTCAGGTAGCCGGGATAACTCCTGGCCCGTTATTTATTTATTTCCGCTCGGACCCCCCTTTTTCTCTTTAGATTTACATGCCTCCCAGTCTCGGCTGCTGGTCCGGGTGAGGGTATTTTAGCACCTCTGGTGCTTAGGAGCAGAGCTCCACCGTGAGACCCTACATAAGAGGGTAGGCGGTTACACCGGGTAGGTGACCCCGGTTTGGGATGCCCCGTCCCCTGACACTTATCCCTGGGTGGCCCTTCCCAGTTCCCCCTTTTTACCAGTCCTATTACTCCCCGCTAGAGGACAGATCGCCCTCCTCAGGTTGGGGGTTGGGGGTTGGGGGTCACTCTATTAGAGCTAGGTGTCTGTTCCTTATTAATGTGTGTGTGTGTTTTTACTTTTTTCTTGTGTTTCCCGGGCGCCGCGGCCGCCATTGCCGCCGGGGCGCCAGTTTTCCTCTCATGATTTGTGAGGAGAGCTGTCTCCTCACGTACTGTTAGCGGGGGGCGGGGCTGGGCCTTTTGGCGCGATGCCGCGGCCCACTCCCCCCCTTAGGCTCTGCGCTTTCAGACAGTTGCGGGGAGCGGGGCGGGTGCTCCGCAGCTTCCCGCCTGGATGCTGCGGCCCGCAGACGCTCCTCATTTACTACCTTAACCGGCGCCGCGGGACATCCGCGGCGCCGGTCTCTGTGCTCGGTACTGAGGGGAGCTTCTCCCCTCATGCTTACTACGTATGGGGGCGGGGCCGGGGTTTCGGCGCGTCGCCGCGGCCCGCCCCCTCTGCTACAGGCGCCACTGCGGAGCTTGTCGCTCCGTGACTGGATGCAGACTGGGGGCGGTTCCTCGTATTCGCGCGGTCCGCACTGACCACGCCTGTCTTCTCCCTCAGGACGGTGTGACTACGTAGCACTCCGGCTACCGACGGCACTGTGAGTGGCCCTGTGGGCCCCGGTTTTTCTTCTTCACTTTATTTCTTAGTCTTTCTATGGCACATACTTATTGGGTTTATTTGTGTTTTTCAGGTTGGATCATCTGTGGTATTTAGGGGGTTTCTCCCGGTCCTAGATCCCTGGGTTCAATCTTGCTGATCATAAATCCTCCCACTCGGGACATTAAAGGGGCATCCTGGGTTGCTTACTGGCGTAATTCCCTTGGTCATAGCGACTACTTAAAGTTCACCTTATGGAGGCATCCCCGGATACTGGGCTCGGGGCCCCTTCGGGGAAACCCCGGAAGTGTATGTTGTGTGGGGTATCCATTACTGGGGACGATGTACTTCTGTGTATACCTTGTGCACAGCAAACTATTACGCGGCAGTCCGAACCCCAGGCTTCTGGGTCAGCACCGCCGGTCGCTTCATCTACCCCTCCCACCTTGATACGCACCTCGTGTGACGTTGTCATGGGCAGGGAGCTACAATCTGAAATGTGCGCCAGATTGGCCAACCTTGAGAAAATTCTCTCCAGTTCGGTCGCCCGTAAGGCTCCGGCTAAGAGAAAGCATTTGTCGCCGGCTCCGCTGGTGGATGACCTTGATGAGGTTAATAATCTGGATTGGTCTGATTATTCCCCCCTAGAGGAAGGGGAGGTTTATGAGAATTCTGATGATTCAGACGATGAGCAGTTTATTGGCGCTGATGCCGAGCTTGGGGACTTGGGGAGATCCTCGGATACTCCTAACGCTCTGGCTCAGATGTTTGAGGTTCTGAATATTTCCCCTCCCGAGGAGGCGCCACAGCAGAAGGGTGAGTTGTTTGAGGAATCCAGGCCGCGCTTGGAGTTTCCTACTCAAAGACACTTTGATAAAATTATTGCTAAGGAATGGGTCCGGCCGGCTCGGCTCCCTGGCATTCCTCAGGGGTGGGATAAGAAATATCCCTTTCCTTCGGATGCTGTTAAGCGCTGGGCATCCCCCCCCCGAGGTGGACGCACCGGTTTTGGGGTTGTCCAACACCTCGGTTTTAAATTCTCCTGATTGTTCCACCCTCAAGGATGGGGAGGATAAACGCATTGACCAGATGGCTTGTCATGGTTTTGCTAGCGTTGGGTCAGCCATGCGGCCCGTTTGCGCTTCGGCGCTAATGGTGTTGGCTGCCAGGTCCGTGGTCAGGGATCTGTTGACTTCTTCCGGGCTGCGTCCTGGTAGTGACGAGTTCCTTGGCCTTAAACGGTGTGAGTTGTTTTTATCTTTTGTTTTAGCCGCCTTGGATGACACCTTGATGATGTGTGGTAGGACGTCGGCTCTGCTGGTGACTATTCGGCGATCGGTGTGGTTGCGCCAGTGGGCGGCCGATTTTATGTCCAAGAAGTCATTGACGGCTCTACCTTTTGTTGGATTACGGCTCTTTGGAGAGAAATTGGACTCTGTCACCAAGGGTGGTAGGTTACCTCAACGCAAGAAACAACGCCGTCCCTTTCGGGGGGCGCCTTCTTTTACTCCCTCCTTTCGTGGGGCCAGATCTGGCAGGGGATTTGCCTTCCCCTCCTCCAGGGGAGATTCCGGGAACAGGGGCAGAGGACGTGCTCGTCCAGGATACAGTTGGGGCTCTAAGCCCAAACCAGCTGCTAAGCCAGCTCAGCAATGAGGGGGCGCCCTCACCCATGCGGGTGGGGAGACGGCTGCGACTCTTCTCCCAGATCTGGGATCAAGAGGTCTCGGACAGATGGATCCGGGAAGTGGTGTCTTCCGGTTACAAACTGTTCGAGTTCGAGCTCCGCCCCCCTTCCAGATTCTTCAGGTCTCGGATGCCTTCGGAACCTCTGACGGCGCAGGGGCTCCTGGTGGCAGTAGAGAGTCTCCTGGACATGGCTGTCATTTGCCCAGTGCCCCCCTCAGACCAGGGCAGGGGTTTTTATTCCAATCTGTTCACGGTACCCAAGAAGGACGGATCGGTTCGACCCATATTGGATCTGAAGTTTCTCAACAGGTTCATCCGGCCGCGGAAATTCCGCATGGAAACGCTGCGTTCGGCTATCCACTCTCTTCGTCAGGGAGACTTTCTGACGTCCATAGACATCAAAGACGCTTACCTACACGTTCCGATTTTTCCAGCACACCAGAGGTTTCTCAGGTTCGTGGTGGAGGATCGGCATTTTCAGTTTGTGGCACTCCCCTTCGGTCTCACCTCGGCTCCTCGGGTGTTCACCAAGGTGCTGGCGGGGGTGATGGCTCTGCTCAGGGTTCAGGGCATCCGTATTGTGCCCTATTTGGACGATCTTCTGATTATGGCTTCTTCCTTCAACCAAGCGGAGTTGGACACCAGAACGGTGGTGTCCACTCTGGAGAGGTTCGGTTGGGTGATCAACTACCCCAAGTCCTCTCTTTCTCCGTCCAGGGTAGTGACCTTTCTGGGAATGTCTCTGGACACTGCGCAGGCCAGGGTGTTTCTGCCCCAGGCCAAGATTCTTTTGATTCAGGAGTTGGTTCGGCTTCTCTTGTCGGTCTCTCGTCCGGCCATCCGGCAAGGGATGAGGCTGGTGGGGTTGATGGTGGCCTCATTCGAGGCAGTTCCCTTTGCGCAGTTTCACACAAGGGCGCTCCAGCTTCATCTGTTGAAGGTTTGGGACAAGTCTCCGCTATCGTTGGACCAGTCCTTCCAGATGACCCCCCGAGTCCGTCGATCTCTGCAATGGTGGCTGGGGTCTGCCAATCTGCTGAAGGGCAGATCCTTTCTGGCGCCGTGTTGGGAGACAGTCACCACGGATGCCAGTTTGTCAGGTTGGGGGGGTGTTTGGAAGGATCTTCAGTTTCAGGGTCTGTGGGGCCCGCAGGAGGCTCACAAGCCCATCAATGTTCTGGAATTGAGAGCCATCAGGTTGGTTCTGTTTCGCTTGACTCATCAGTTGCAGGGCCTGCCTGTTCAGGTTCGGTTGGAAAACCGGACGGCGGTTGCTTACATCAATCACCAGGGAGGGACTCGCAGCAGGAGTGCCCTCAGGGAAGTTTCTTTGATTCTGGATTGGGCGGAGAGCCACGTCCCGTGTCTCTCAGCGGTCTACATTCCGGGAGTGGAGAACACGGAGGCGGACTTTCTGAGCAGGTCCTCCTCTCGCCAGGGGGAGTGGTCTCTCAGTCCCCAGGTGTTTCGCTCGATTTGCCTCAGGTGGGGGTTCCCGGCGGTGGACCTCTTTGCCTCTCGTCACAATCACAAACTTCCGGTATTTGTGTCTCTCTCGCAGGATCCACTGGCTCTGGCAGTGGATGCCATGTCTCTGAACTGGAGGGATCTGGGGTTTCTTTACCTGTTCCCTCCGTTTCCAATAGTAGCCAGAGTGGTGCGCAAGCTGGCCCTGGAGGGCGCGTCGGCAATTCTGGTGGCACCAAGGTGGCCAAGGCAAGTTTGGTTCGCAGACCTGGTAAGACTGGCAGAGGACCAGTTCGTTCTGCCTCTACTGCCGGACCTGCTCACCCAGGGTCGGCTACGCTATCCCAATTTACCATCGCTGGCTTTGACGGCGTGGCTGCTAAAACCGCCATCTTGAAGGAGGAAGGTCTTTCTGACGCGGTGATTCAGACTCTTATTAGCGCCCGGAAGCGGTCTTCCTCTACTGTTTACTATCGGACCTGGAGGTCCTATATTGACTGGTGTGAAGGTAGGTCTTTCTCTTGTCGGGAGTTTTCCATTTCTAGGATCCTGGAGTTTCTTCAACATGGTCTGGATCTGGGGCTCCAGCTTAGTACCTTGAAGGGGCAGGTTTCTGCCCTGGCGGTGTTCTTTCAAAGGTCCTTTGCACTTCATCCCTTGGTCAAGACCTTTTTCCAAGGAGTTACGCATGTTCGGCCTCCTAGGAAGCCCTTTGTTCCAGTTTGGGACTTGAACCTGGTTCTTTCTGCTCTTCAGGGTCCTCCGTTTGAGCCCTTGAATGAGGTTGCTTTGTCTTCACTTACTCAAAAGGTGGCCTTTTTGGTGGCTATCACTTCGGTTAGGCGTGTTTCTGAGTTGGCAGCTTTGTCCATTAAAGCTCCGTATTTCGAAAGGCATCAGGACAAGGTGGTCTTTCGTTTCAAGCCGGACTTTCTTCCTAAGGTGGTCTCTGCCTTTCATCTGAATCAGGACATTGTTCTGCCTTCTCTTTGTCCTAATCCTAGCAATGACAAGGAAAGGGCGCTGCATTCCTTGGATGTAGTTCGCGTTGTGAAATACTATCTGGTGGTTACGTCTTCCTTTCGTAAGACTGATGCTTTTTTTGTGGTGCCCTTTGGGCCTAGGAAAGGTTTGGCTCCTGCCAAGTCTTCCATTAGTAAATGGATTCGTCAGGCCATTATTGGGGCCTATTCTGCCAAGGGGAGGAGTCCCCCTTTTCGTGTTACTGCCCATTCTACTCGTGCGGTTGGAGCGTCCTGGGCTTTTCAGCACCAGGCCTCGGTTGAGCAAGTTTGCAAGGCCGCTACTTGGTCCTCTGTTCACACTTTTTCCAAGTTTTACAAGGTTGATGTTCGGGCCTCAGCAGATGCTGTTTTTGGCCGCAAAGTTCTGCAAGCTGTTGTGGTTTAAGTTGTGCATTGTTGCCTTGTTTTGGATCCCCGCCCTTTTATGGACACTGCTATTGGATGTCCCACATGTTATGGATATCTTGAAGCGGGGTGTAGAATAATACCATTTTGTGAAATACTCACCTGTAAAATGGGTATTATAAGTATGTCACACACCCCGCTTCACCCGCCCTTCTTGTATTCTGGATCCTTTATATTGTGAACTTTGCGTTGTTATGACTTATATTTGCCTCTTCCTGGTCCCTTACCTTACTGCTTCTATATACTGGGTAATGAGTGGGAGGTCCCAGGTATTTATGGATCTGGGAGGGGCTTTCTTTTTACTATCATCTCTGCAGAACGCCCTCTTCAGGTCGGTACTACCCACATGTTATGGATATCTTGAAGCGGGGTGTGTGACATACTTATAATACCCATTTTACAGGTGAGTATTTCACAAAATGGTATTTTTACCACACATCCTGACCGCATCATCCATAGCAGAAAGAATAAATGCCACAAATTCATAGCAAAGCAGGAGGGATCTATACTCCTCCCCCCTATTGGCATGCGAGGCATTATCCAGAAGACACTTGAGTAGCCCTTTAATAGCAAGAGCCGTGATGGCAGAAGCGCACACAGGGCGCAGCGCAGTCCCTGCACAAGCAAATGCGTGACAGGCCAGTTGATCAACACGCCGGTCCTCACCATACCTCAGAGTAGAAGTGTCAGGGGAATTCATGACCGAGGTATTGGACAACCCAAGCACGGGAGCATCCCCCTCGGGGGGACACGACCAGCGCTTAACCACATCAGCAAGAAATGGATACCTCCTGTCCCAACTCTTAGGCACCGCGGGCAATCTGCTAGGATGTTCCCACTCCTTGAGCACCAAATTATTGAAGTGGATCTGCTCAGGGAACTCCAAGCGTTGTTTAACAGTGTTAAAAAGCTCACCCTGCTGCTTTTCAGCCGGGACAGGAGGGGTAATACACAATACTTAAAAAATGTGAGCCAACAGCCTATCAGTATCCTCGGGAGACCATGGATCTTCTGCAACAGGAGACCCAGTAACACCATAAATCAACTGCTGCTCCTCAGAGGAATCAGAATCAGTCCCTCACCCTCCTCAGGAAAAAGGGAAACAGCCGGAGTTAAATGCCGCTTCTTGCCAGAAGCCTTACAGGGCACCGGCCCAGCAATATGCCTTTCCAGGCTGGCCACCCGCAAGGCCAAGTCATAATGTGATTCCCCACTAGCATGTCCCTCACTAGGGGTCAAATGCAGGTGCGGGGGGGGTAGGTGATGTAGAAGGGGGCACAGAGCTGGGCAGCTTAGTAGGCAACCCAGACTGCAGCGCAAGTACCTTCTGGGCGCAGGGCACACATACCCTGACACCGTCACTCACAGGGGATACCCCACACGCAGCACACAGCTGGGCTTGTCCCGAAGGAATCCCAAGCACATTATCCCGGGAAGCCTCCATATGGTGATTAAAATGGGCACAGTGGCCAGTATAGGGTTAAGGCTAGCAAGAGCCACTCGGGATGCCTCAAAACCCGCTAGGGAAGGTGGGCGATGACAAAAAGGGAAGAGGGCCAGGAGAAACCACAGTCACGTTTATCCCGCCTGAAAGACATAATAAAAACACACATAACAATCCCATAATGTGGTGAAATAGCAAGAAGACAACCCCGAAGGGGACTCACGGACCAAGAGACCGATTCACCGAGATCCGGACAGAAAAAGGCAGTGCGCAGCAGCACAGCAGCTCACGAGGGCCCCAGTACACCGCAGGACCAAAATGGTGCCAGAACGGACCTTGAGGGGCGGGCCGCGGGCATGTGATGCAAAAAACGTCTTCCCCGGGACCCACCCCCCCGAAGAGCGCAAAATTTCGAGCCACATGACCCCCCCCAGCGCCAATGACAGCGCAGGTACTCACTACAGCGCATGTCGCCGCCCGCCGCGGAGCGCCGTACAAAGAGGCGCGGCGGCAAGCGCACATAAAAAACAGTAATAAAAAAAGGCAAAACTACTCAGGACACCACCACCTAACCCCCCCCCCCCCCGGAGAACTCCCCAGGGAGAGAGCGAGGCGGGAGAGAGCAGCGGCAGGGGCACCCAAGGCAGACATATGGAGGAAGGGGGGGGAGTGGAGGGGGGGGAAGTAAGGACCCACAATTACAGGTAGCAGGAAGGGGCATCCCACAAAGGCTCACCATAAGCCTGAATCGATTACCCTAGTTTGGTACAGGGATTGCGGTTGGAGCAGCGCTCCTCAAGCACCCGACCCTGGTGCTGTCCTACCTTCACCCAAACCAGGCAGCCGAGGCTGGGAGGCAGTGGGTCCATAACGGGTGGGAATAGTCCTGCAGGGCCGCAGGCTCATAAGCCCCCCTCGCCTGCGCAAAATAGAGAGCCATCTTCTATCTTCGCAGTCCTGACTGCAGAAGGAAACTGGGAATTTGTGGGAGGTTCCTGTCCTTTTATAGGGCCGGGAGACGCCACAAGTCTCTTCTGCAGTCCACTGCGCCACCTTGTGGCGGATATCCCAGGCGTAAAGAATTTGGTGAAACAGGACGTGCTATATACTTGGAAAAATTATGCTAGGGCTCATTTCCATGGTAGGTCTTATTTTTGAGGAAACTGGGTAACACTAGCAGATAAGGGCAGCTACAAGTTTATGTGGGCCCACCTCTCCATGTGCCATTTCACTTCATGTTACCCGTCAGCTCTTCGGACACTGATCACCTTATCGTCTTCACTGCCTTCTCTACTGCCAGCAATTATCTTCTAGTGCTTGTCACCCTCTCTGCTGCTGCTGCCCATCCTCTGGTCGTCGTTGCCTTCTCTGCTGCTAAGGAGTCCAGTATTGCTGCCTATCATCCTCTGGTCCTCACCACTTCCTGAGCTGCCACCCTCTATATTGCCACTGATTGTCCTCGTCCAATCGTGAGCAGGTCTACACACAGGATACCCAGCTTACCGGTCCGGTGGATGGGGCCCACTGGAGAATCATCCCGCATTCCAGTCTGAGTAGGCCTCTAAAGATGCCAGTAGTCTCGACATTGTCCAGTTACAGCAGTAAGCGTTATTTTTTTTTTATCACATTTCGTAACTATATCAAGCCATTGCAGAGCCAGGTGAGAAAACTCACTCCTTTTTTAGGAGAGAAAACTGCCTATTCTTAGTATGTCACACACCCCGCTTCAAGAATCCATAACATGTGGGGTAATATCGTCCTGAAGAGGGCGTTCCTGCAGAGATGATAGCAAAAGAAAGCCCCTCCCTGATCCATAAATACCTGGGACCTCCCACTCACTACCCAGTTTTCCATCTCTGCAAGACGGCGAGCAAGTCAGAAGATGATGCCTCCTCCTTGCACAGGGGGATTTCAGGTAGCCGGGGTAACTCCCGGCCTCTTATTTTGTCTATTTCCGCTCGGACCCCTGTTTGTCCCAAAATTTACCTCAGATTACATGCCTCCACAGTCTTGGCTGCTGGCCCGAGCGAGGGTACATTGGCACCTCTGGTGCTGAGGAGCAGAGCTCCACCGTGAGACCCTAAAAGAGAGGGTAGGCGGTCATACCGGGTAGGTGATCCCGGTTTGGGATGCCCCGTCCCTTGACTTTTCCCCTGGGGGGGGCCCTTCCCTTTACCAACTATGGGGGCTGGGGGTTCCTCTCATAGGGGTTAGCTTTATTCTCTTTCTCTTTATTCACTTTCTCTTGTTGATGTGGAGCGTCTGGAAGTAATCCCTCAATGAATTGGTTGCACTGTTGTTACTATGTTGCAGCACCGCGGCTGTCATTGCAGCCGGGTGCCGGGGTTTTTCAGTCTGTGAGGTAATTTTTTACCTCACACGCTTTGGGGGGGCGGGGCTGGCACTCGGCGCTCTGCCGCGCCAGCCCCCGTTCTCTCATTCATTCCTCGCCGCAGCGAGCGGGGCGGGTGCTTCGCTAGTGATAGCGGGAGCACCCGCTGTCATGGCAGCCGGCGCCGCGGTTGTCGGCGGCGCCGGTCTCTGGGCTGGTGCGTGAGGGACTTCTTCCCTCACGCTTCATTCACACTGGAAGGGGGGGCGGAGCCGGGCTTTCGGCGCGTCGCCGCGGCTCCGCCCTCCTCTGTACTGGCGCCGCTGCGGAGCTGAGCTCCCTGTTACTAGGCAGCTCCCTGTTACTAGGCAGCTTAGGGGGCACAGATCAGCTTTGCGCGGGCTGCGCAGACCACGCCCCTGACAAGGCAGTTCTTCTTCTCTTCACTTCACCTCAGAAATCGCCATTGTTCTGAGGCGGATCGTTCACCGCAGCGTCTGTGAGTGGCCCTGTGGGCCTCATTTATTTCTTCTTTTCTTTATCTGTTAAGTCTTATTGTAGGGACTTATGGGTCTCTCTCTGTCTTTTAGGTGAAGGTTATCCAGGAGGATCTTCTGTAGTATTGGAAGGTCTCTCCTGATCCTGGGTCCCTGGGTCCATTTTAGCATCACAAATCCTCCCACTCGGGACATTAAAGGGGCATCCCGGGTTGTCTAACTGGCGTAATTCCCTGGGTCATAGCGACCACTCAAAATTCACCTTATGGAGGCATCCCCGGATACTGGGACTGGGACCCCTTCGGGGCATCCCAAAAAGTGTATGTTGTGTGGGATTTCCATTACTGGGGATGATGTGTTACTGTGTATACCATGTGCACAGCAAACTATTACGCGGCAGTCCGAACCCCAAGCGGCGGGGTCAGCACAGCCGGCCACCTCAACTCCCCCTCCCGCCTTGACTCGTGCCCCGTGTGACGTGGTCATGGGCAGGGATCTGCAATCCGAGATGTGTGCCAGATTGGCTAGCCTTGAGAAAATGCTCTCTAGCTCGGTCGCCCGTAAGGCTCCGTCTAAGAGAAAGCATTTGTCGCCGGCTCCGCCGGTGGATGATCTTGATGACAGAGACAATCTGGATTGGTCTGATTATCCTCAGCTAGAGGAGGGGGAAGTTGATGAGGGTTCAGAATTTTCGGATGATGAGCAGTCTGCTGGCGCTGATGCCGAGCTTTCTGATTTAGGGAGATCCTTGGACTCTCCTCACGCTCTGTCTCTCATGCTGGAAGTTCTGAATATTTCCCCTCCCGAGGAGGCGTCACAGCAGAAAGGTGAATTGTTTGAGGAATCCAGGCCGCACCTGGAGTTTCCTACGCAACGCCATTTTGATAGAATCATTGACAAGGAATGGGATAGGCCGGCTCGGCTCCCTGGCATCCCTCAGGGGTGGGATAGGAAATATCCCTTTCCTTCTGAGGCGGTCAAGCGCTGGGCATCTCCCCCCGAGGTGGATGCACCGGTTTTGGGGTTGTCTAACTCCTCGGTTTTAAACAGACCTGATTGTTCCACTCTCAAAGATGGAGAGGATAAACGTATTGATCAGATGGCTTCTCATGGCTTTACTAGCATTGGGTCGGCCATCCGGCCTGTGTGCGCTTCGGAGCTAATGGCGTTGGCTACCAGGTCTGTGGTCAGGGACCTGTTGACTTCTTCCGGGCTTCGTCCTGGTAGTAACGAGTTTCTTAGCCTTAAACGGTGTGAGTTGTTTCTATCCTTTGTGTTGACTGCCTTGGATGACACTTTGATGATGTGTGGTAGGACATCGGCTCTGCTTGTGGCTATTCGGCGGTCGGTGTGGCTGCGCCAGTGGGCGGCCGATTTTATGTCCAAAAAATCACTGACGGCTTTACCCTTTGTTGGTCTACGGCTCTTTGGAGAGACATTGGACTCTGTCACCAAGGGTGGTAGGTTACCTCAACGTAAGAGGGCGCCTGCCTTTACCTCCTCCTTTCGGGGGGCCAGATCTGGTAGGGGTTCTGCATTTCCCTCTTCCAGAGGAGATTCCGGAAACAGGGGCAGAGGACGTGCCCGTTCTGGATACAGTTGGGGCTCTAAGCCCAAATCGGCTGCTAAGCCGGCTCAACAATGAGGGGGCGCCCTCACCCATGCGGGTCGGGGGACGGCTGCAGCACTTCTCTCAGATCTGGGATCAAGAGGTCTCGGACAGATGGATCCGGGAAGTGGTGTCTTCCGGCTACAAGCTGGAGTTCGAGCTCCGCCCCCCTTCCAGATTGGTCAGGTCTCGGATGCCGTCGGAGCCTCTAGCGGCGCAGGGGCTCCTGGTGGCAGTGGAGAATCTTCTGGACATGGCTGTCATTTGCCCAGTGCCCCCTTCAGATCGGGGCAGGGGCTTTTATTCCAATCTGTTCACGGTACCCAAGAAGGACGGGTTGGTCCGACCCATCTTGGATCTGAAGTTTCTCAACAGGTTCATCCGGCCGAGGAAATTCCGCATGGAATCGCTGCGTTCGGCCATTCACTCTCTTCGTCAGGGAGACTTTCTGACGTCCATAGACATCAAGGATGCTTATCTACACGTTCCGGTTTTTCCAGCACACCAGCGGTTTCTCAGGTTCGTGGTGGAGGATCGGCACTTTCAGTTTGTGGCACTTCCTTTCGGTCTCACCTCAGCTCCTCGGGTGTTCACCAAGGTGCTAGCGGGGGTGATGGCTCTGCTCAGAGGCCAGGGTATCCGCATCGTGCCCTATTTGGACGATCTACTGATCATGGCCTCTTCCTTCAACCAAGCGGAGTTGGACACCAGAGCGGTGGTGTCCACTCTGGAAAGGTTCGGTTGGGTGATCAACCACCCCAAGTCTTCTCTTTCTCCGTCCAGAATTCTGACCTTTCTGGGAATGTCTCTGGACACTTCACAGGCCAGGGTGTTTCTACCCCAGGCCAAGATTCTTTTGATTCAGGAGTTAGTTCGGCTTCTCTTGTCTACCCCTCATCCGACCATCCGGTTAGGGATGAGGCTGGTGGGGTTAATGGTGGCCTCATTCGAGGCAGTTCCCTTTGCGCAGTTTCACACAAGGACGCTTCAGCTTCATCTGTTGAAGGTTTGGGACAAGTCTCCTCTATCGTTGGATCAGTCCTTCCTGATGACTCCCCGAGTTCGTCGATCCCTGCAATGGTGGCTGGGGTCGGTCAATCTGTTGAAGGGCAGATCTTTTCTGGCTCCGTGTTGGGAAACAGTCACCACGGATGCCAGTCTGTCAGGTTGGGGGGGTGTTTGGAAGGACCTCCAGTTTCAGGGTTTGTGGGGCCCGCGGGAGGCTCACGAGCCCATCAATGTTCTGGAGTTGAGAGCCATCAGGTTGGTTCTGTTTCGCTTGACTCATCAGTTGAGAGGCCTGCCTGTTCAGGTCCGGTCGGACAACAGGACGGCGGTTGCTTACATCAATCACCAAGGAGGGACTCGCAGCAGGAGTGCCCTCAGGGAAGTGTCTTTGATTCTGGACTGGGCAGAGACCCACGTCCCGTGTATCTCAGCAGTCTACATTCCGGGAGTGGAGAACACGGAGGCGGACTTGCTGAGCAGGGCCTCCTCTCGTCAGGGGGAGTGGTCTCTCAGTCCCAAGGTGTTTCGTTCGATATGTCTCAGGTGGGGGGTCCCAGCGGTGGACCTCTTTGCTTCTCGTCACAATCACAAGCTTCCAGTCTTTGTGTCTCTCTCGCAGGATCCTCTGGCTCTGACAGTGGATGCCATGTCTCTAAACTGGAGGGATCTGGGGTTCCTTTACCTGTTTCCTCCGTTCCCAATGCTAGCCAGAGTGCTGCGCAAACTGGCCTTGGATGGTGCGTCGGCAATTCTGGTGGCCCCAAGGTGGCCAAGGCGAGTTTGGTTCGCAGACCTTGTAAGACTGGCAGAGGATCAGTTCGCCCTGCCTCTGCTGCCGGACCTGCTCACCCAGGGTCGGCTGCGCTATCCCAATTTACCATCGCTGGCTTTGACGGCATGGCTGCTGAAACCGCCATCTTGAAGGAGGAAGGTCTTTCTGACGCAGTGATTCAGACTCTTATCTGTGCCAGGAAGCGCTCTTCCTCTTCTATTTACTACAGGACTTGGAGGGCCTATATTGATTGGTGTGATAGTAGGTCTTTCTCTTGTCGAGAGTTCTCCATTCCTAGAATTTTAGAGTTTCTCCAACATGGTCTAGATCTGGGGCTTCAGCTTAGTACATTGAAAGGGCAGGTTTCTGCCCTGGCGGTGTTCTTCCAAAGGTCTTTTGCACTTCATCCCTTAGTCAAGACCTTTTTCCAAGGTGTTACACATGTTCGGCCTCCTAGGAAGCCTTTTGTTCCTGTTTGGGATTTGAACCTGGTTCTTTCTGCTCTCCAGGGCCCTCCGTTTGAGCCCTTGAATGAGATAGCTTTGTCTTCTCTTACCCAAAAGGTGGCCTTTTTGGTGGCTATCACTTCGGTTAGGCGTGTTTCTGAGTTGGCAGCTTTATCCATTACAGCTCCGTACTTCGAGAAACATCAGGACAAGGTTGTCTTTCGTTTCAAGCAGGATTTTCTTCCTAAAGTGGTCTCGGAGTTTCATCTGAATCAGGACATTGTTTTGCCCTCTCTATGCCCAAATCCCAGCGACGACAAGGAAAGGGCATTGCATTCCTTGGATGTAGTTCGTGTTGTGGAACATTATCTGGAGGTTACGTCTTCCTTTTGTAAGACTGATGCTTTCTTTGTGGTGCCCTGCGGGCCTAGGAAAGGTTTGGCTCCTGCCAAATCTTCCATTAGTAAATGGATTCGTCAGGCCATCATTGGGGCCTATTCTGCCAAGGGGAGGAGTCCCCCTTTTCGTGTTACTGCTCATTCTACTCGTGCAGTTGGTGCGTCCTGGGCCTTTCAGCACCAGGCTTCTGTTGAACAAGTTTGTAAGGCCGCTACCTGGTCTTCGGTTCACACCTTTTCCAAGTTTTACAAGGTTGATGTTCGGGCATCAGCGGATGCTGTTTTTGGCCGCAAAGTTTTGCAAGCTGTTGTGGTTTAAGGTTATGCATTGTTGCCTAGTTTTGGATCCCCGCCCTTGTTATGGACACTGCTGTTGGATGTCCCACATGTTATGGATTCTTGAAGCGGGGTGTGTGACATACTAAGAATAATACCATTTTGTGAATACTCACCTTGTAAAATGGGTATTATGAGTATGTCACACACCCCGCTTCAACCCGCCCTTTTGTATTCAGGATCCTCTTTATTGCGAACTTTGCGTGGTTGTTGTTTATATTTGCCTCTTCCTGGTCCCTTACCTTACTGCTTTCTGTATACTGGGTAGTGAGTGGGAGGTCCCAGGTATTTATGGATCAGGGAGGGGCTTTCTTTTGCTATCATCTCTGCAGGAACGCCCTCTTCAGGACGATATTACCCCACATGTTATGGATTCTTGAAGCGGGGTGTGTGACATACTCATAATACCCATTTTACAAGGTGAGTATTCACAAAATGGTATTTTCACTTTCATTGTCTACCTGGGGGGTGATTCAACACCAGGTGAAAATGTACATCCAGTTGTTGAATCAGCCCAAAGGTAGACAATGAAAGTGAATGGCATTTTCTCTCTTAAAAAGTTACCCCCTATGTCAATTACCACCTAGATGGTAATTGTGTATTAGTAATTTAAATTATAATAAACTATTAGTAATTATGGTCTGTCATTAACCTACTAATGTGTTAAAAACATTTAAAATAGCAATTTGTGTAAAATGCATGAAACACACAAAATGCCTATATATAAAATTTTGTTTTGCAATAGTTTTCTATTTATAGAGCAAATCAGTCTCGGGTAAAGTACAGATGGTAGCTGATCGGGTTGGGATACACACAAGGGCAGGCTGGTCATAAGGAACACAGGGAGAATTTCCAGTGAGCCACACTGCTTGGGGATCAAGAACATGCATACAAATATCTAGGTCCCACTTTCCAAAGGACCACAAATACTTAGGCCCTTATTTATGAAGGAATAGCGACAGGTAGCGACTGGTGAGCGACCGGTAATGACGGGCACCGCCACGAGAACGCCAGCTCCCCACCACAATCACACATTTATCAAGCCGATCATGCTTACCGACTGAGATAGCGCCATATAGCGACTCATTCATCATTATTCCATCCTCAGCCCACAGCGCCAGCGTCCGACCTTGAACAGCGACAGGTATGACCTCTCGCTACCTGGCGCTCTCCAATGCATTTCAATGGAACAATCTTTAAATATTCATAATTAATTGTTATTAATGTATTTTTTTTTTTCAATGTGAAAAATTCTGTGACCACTTCTGCCATGTTAGATAATTTTTTTAAGGGAAAAAAAAAAAAAATTGTGCAGAATTGATATTACAGGTCTGATATTATTGTATTCATATTACTAAATTCTTTAAAATTTTTTTTTTTTTCCAAAAATATGGTGGTTTGGGGGGTTAAAAAACTACTTTTAACACATCGCCGCCAGCGCTCTGGGGTTTAAACAAGCATTTCACAGCGCTTGATTTTTTTGGAGCATGATTTTTTGATGAATATGGTGGGAGTCGGTCACTCTGACCAGTCGCTATCATGCGCACCCATACATCGCGGAACCTGTCAAATAGCGACTCCTAACCCCGTATTCAACATTACTGTCGCTATCAACAACCGAGCAGCGCCCAAGCACAGCGACTACTAGCGGGTGCTGTGAAAATACCGCTACAGTCGCTCAACTGTCGCTACCTGCCGCTATTAATGAATCGGCCTCTTAGAGTTGACCTAAACCCTCCCTTGCAGCTCTGGTCCACAAGGACGCCTTAAGCCATTAGTGAACCCTGGGTTTGAAGTTGCTTTAAAGAGGAAGAAAACCTTTAATGCCTGGACTCCAGGGCCAGGTGATTCCCTGTCCTAGGGGCATCCTTATTTAGGATACTCTCATTTTGAAACCCCATGTTGGACTCCTTCGCCATTCCCACAGCGCATGCGCGACTCAGCCCTTGCATCCTGGCTCTGCTCACCCAGCAAGGGAGTGGGTAAGTTTCAGGGTGTGCAATTAAACTTTCTCCTCCATGTGCTGGCCGGCATTTAAGTCTGCTGTAGGGGACCAGTAACCACAGCAGGTTTTTTGGGCAAAGGCCATGCATGTGTCACATCAAATGAGGATGCCCCGGGCAATATACCAAACAGGGAGGGGGGAGAAATTGTGTTTGTGGTCCACTCTAATGCTTGCTGTTACAGTAGAAGTAACAAGGCAGACACTTGTGAAGCATGCACCAATCATACATTTCTACCTGCTAGAGGGCTGTATGGGGTTGTATGGGGCCTCAACAACCCCGGCTAGACACGTGTCATCTAACACAATCTGGGACTGAATTGTGCCTAGCGGAGAGCTGTTGTCTAGAGACAAGCAACTATAGCAGCCAATCATCTACCCTAATAGTATAATGTTTACTGCTTCATTAGCATATATTAAGCACTTACATCATGTTTGTACATTGCTCGCCTACACCCACTTTATTGTTTACCCTGATTACCACTGAGAACTCATTTCCATTTTTGCAATCAATTATGAGATTGCCCTGCCACTTTAGGGAACGTACATTTGCATCAGTGGAAGTGTTTGTCAGAGATGCACATAATGTATATGCATGTCTGTGTGTATGGGAATACATTACGTACCTATTCATCATTATAATGCAGCATTTGTGCCCACTCCCCCATTAAAAGTACCCCGTGAGTCCATCTGGCATTGACACCCCCAAGTTACATGTCCTCCACACAATTCAACAGACACTATTACAAGACAAGGCTGTTCATTAAAGCAGACTTACAGTCCAAAAAAGGTTAGTAGGTCTCAATGTAATAGTAACTACAATGTTTCAAGGAGTTTTCAGAGCAACGATGAGCCATTACAGCTGATGGATTTCTACTTCTTCTACTGGCTAGTGAGAAGGGGTGACTGCACAGAGTTTAAGGCAATTTTTGACTGTGGGGCTGGGTTTTTCAGAAGCAGGGTTCTCAGGTGTGTAGCAAGGTGGCAGCTCAGTGCAGTTCCGGAGTACAGCATTTACATGCTATTCCTCAACATCTGCATGGGGTGAAACCCTCTCAAATAGCTTATGTTACTGATTGCCTGAGGGGGGTTAGGGGAGCATTTTACTAAGCTTTGAGTTTGTTTATGTTTCCACTACAATAAAAAAAACCCATCTTTTCCCATGGTGGATAAGAGCGTAACTGTGGTCAGATAACTTTAGTTGCAGTCAGTAATACAGATTTAAGATGCCCCGCTGGAGAGGAACAACCACCACAAATTTCACTCACCTGGTGGTTGTTCATCTTCAAATGGAATCAGTCACCAAGAAGGATCAGGGAGGCTGCTGGAGCTTTAGTGCATATGGCAGAAAGTAAGCACCAATTTGAAATAAAATTAAATTGAAATCAGGAATATGCATGGGCATAAGGAAGTCCAGCACATTAGCACCCAATCGGCTATAATGCTTAAAATGTTACCTTGAATAATCCATAAAAAATAAACAAACTGCTGGAATGTCTGGGTCTTTCTCGTGACGCATTTCAGGGAGCTTTGCCCTCTCAGTCATGCGGTAAGTCATCCCTTGCTTGTGTGTGCCCCGACACCCTGCAGACTTGACTCGAGCATGCCATGGGCGGCCGGGGCAGGGCATGCAATGGGATGCTCAGCTTCAGGGCCAGATTAGGAGTGGTGGAGGCCCGTGGGCACAAAATCTGGTGGAGGCCTCAGATACAGTATTTTTTTGCAGCAGAGTTTAGGCGTTACCATGAAATGTCTTGTTTGTAATTTTTTTAATAAGTAGTAAATATTTAGTATTTAGTAAAAAAATTTTTTTAATTTGTCTCATTTATTTTAAATAAAACATCTATTTTATTAAAGAAAATCATATTGCATGTGAAACCAATTCTCCCGATTACAACGGTACCACATATGTATCGGTAGCCCTCCATTCCTGTCCAGGAGACCCCCCAAACTGAAAAGAACACTTTGTAACATTCACAAATAAAATACAACTACTATCCATACTATAAAGCAGTGGTCCCCAACTTTTTTTTCACCGTGGACCGGTTCAGGATTTGGTAATTTTACCGTGGCCCGGTGGGGCACTGGGGGGGGCTGACTGGGGGCGGGGCTGGAGGTGTGGCTGGGGGGCGGTGCGGCGGCATTGATTGTTAATATTGTTTTGATTCAATCATTTTAATGTTAACGTATTTAAACATACAGTTACAGAAAAAAAACGATACCTAGCTACTGGCCAACTCAAAATGTCACCCGACACCAGTCCTTGGCCAGTTGGTGCTTGTTATACCCCAATATATAGCACTGCTATATATTGGGGGCATACTTTGACTGAGTTATTTTGGGGACACTGTGTAGCAATACTACACAGTGCCCCCATAGGTGTTTCACAGGAATAGCAGCAAAGCCATAGGCTGTCTGGGCATGCTGGGAGTTGTAGTTTGGCAACTCCTAGGAGGCAGCAGTGAAGATCACTTACCACTGAGCTTCACTGCTGCCTCAACCGCCGCCTGCACTTGCAGTCCCCGCCGCCGCTCCATGCCGCCTCCTCTTCACCAATTCACACTGCCACTTAGCCACCGCATCCTCACCTGTGGCCGCTATTGAGATCACAGGCCTGCTGTGTTCAGGTGAGAGCTACGGGAGTGCTTCGCGTCGGTGGGGGGTTTTGGGGGTGGGGTGGCTCGGGTCTGCCGCGGCTGTCGCTTCTAATGTTGCAGCGCAGAGCTTCCTATACAGGCCGTGCGCGGTGATATCATCTCATTGCGCGCGGCCTGTATAGAAGCACTGAGTGCAGGTGGGTGCAGGGATGATGTAAGGGGCGGGGGTTTGGAGCGCGGGGCGCGATAGCCTCAGGGCCCCATAACATTTGAGCCACGGACTGATAGCGGTCCGCGGCCCAGGGGTTGGGGACCACTGCTATAAAGGGTTAATTTAAAAAAATTGGCGTCTGGTCCCCCATCCCGGGAGGGGGGACCCAATTTTTTGAGAATTTTAAGGGTTAAAACCCCCCAAAAATGGTGTGAGGTCCCCCCCCCGAAGCCTAATATCCCCAGGCTCTTCTGCCCCCCCCCCGGCCTTTGGGGAGGCAGGTAATGGGGGGGGGCTCGGGGTTAATGGCAAGTCACCCGCTAGCCACAGGTGACTTGCCAGACCCAGAGCCTTGTGAACTGGTATAGGGGTCTCATAGATCGCCTGCCTGGAAGCCTTTTATACCTGCTGGGTGACAGGTAATATGGGGTTAATTTAAAAAAAATGACATAGAGTCCCCCCCCCATTTTTTTGAATTTTAAGGGTTAAAAACCCTTAAAATCCGCCCCACAAAAACTCCCCTACCCAGCAAAAACCAGCCCATGACCAGCTATGGGGGCTTTTAGAACAGGGCGCAGGGGCCAACTTTGGTGGCCCCCTGCCCTGCCGGCTACAAGCCAACATAGCCTATGGCCACGGGCTCTTCTGCCCCCCCCCCTTTGGGGAGGAAGGTAATAGGGGGGCTTGGGGTTAATGGCAAGTCACCCACTAGCCGCAGGTGACTCGCCAGACCCAGAGCCTTGTGAACTGGTATAGAGGTCTCATGGACCCCTTACCAGTACATAAAGGGTTAACAGTATAAAACACACACAACACACAGTAAAAATGACTTTATTTAAAAAATATATATATTTTTTTTCTTTACTCACCTCCGATCATCAGCTCCTGTGCTCCTCACCTATCCGATGACAGATGCGGTGATCAGCGGCTAGAGTAGGGGGGAGGCAGGCGATCAGAGCCTTTTTTTTTGTTACAGCCGTCTGGGGGAAATCTTCTTTAAGTACCTAGAGCAGTAGTCCTCAAACTTCCTCCTCAAGGGCCGAGACAGGCCAGGTTTTGCAGCTCTCTATGCTGATGCACAGATGTAATAATTAGGGCTATAACTCTGTCTGAGCACCAGTTAATTCACCTGTGGAGTAGCGCGGAGAGCTGCAAAACCTGGCCTGTCTCGGCCCTTGAGGAGGAAGTTTGAGGACTACTGACCTAGAGGTTGGTGGAGGCCTCCCTGACCGAAAGTGGTGAGGACCCCGGGGCACGAGCCCCGCCCATAATCGGGCCCTGCTCAGCTTAATGCGTACGCCGTGGGATTGTGAAAAAGTAATATTGTTGGTGAACTGGAGTGTTTCACACAGCTGGGCATCCTAAACCAAGATGCATTGGAGACAGAGAATCGGCTGGTTCTTTTAACTCTAGGGCCAGCCATAGAGGGTTTAGTTTCTCTTTAGAGTGGTCCCACACCCATTTTCTATCTACTGTCACAATGTGGCCCCACACTCATTAGGTAGAAAATGGTTGTGGAACTGCTTGAACAGTAAATTGTATATTGATTTAAATATGTTAGAAAAGGAATGATTAAACACAGAGAAATAAGTAACTGTCTAATCTCTGAACTCTGAACTCCAGGTAAGGCGGATTTACCATTAGCGTGTCTAAGCCCAAAATGGGGGGCCTGATAAGCGAGCGCCTGAATATTTTCATCTATCTCTTTATAAACAGAGCTATCTCGGGGCTGTACACTGCTGACTTCACACAGAGAATATGGAGGCTCTCCTGGTCATCTGTGTGGCCATTTTTCATCCTATGACAGCTGTTATCTCCGAGCTGAATGTGACAACATGATGGTAACATAAACGGCAGTGTGCTGCAGACACCTTATCTCCACAAGACCACGATTGTTAGGCATAGAATTGTAAATCATTGCCTTCCATATCTGTAAAACAACCAAAAGAGTTTTTGCAACCTAAGCCCGCCACAATGCAGCGCAATACATCTCAGTCCCAAACATAAGCGGGGGAGTGTTTGTGCCAAAGCTCTTCCAGTCCCTAAACCTATATAATTTACCCAAGCCTGAAGCCTGTAAACCACCCCACACGCTACCGTGGTACATGTAACCAGCCTCTAGATGCCAAGATTCACATCAAGAACACTGAGAGTTGCATTTCTATTTTCTGTTAGTGAAGAGTTAGGCTGAGTCGATCAAGAAGTAGGATTTTTAGTAGGTCAAAAAAAGAAGCCATTATACACTACCACCCCTGATGTGGGATACCCAATTGATTAAAGAGCCTGAAATCAGACAGGGCTACTAAGCTCAACTGATGCTTGTCCCATGTTCATCACTTCTTGCAGTGAAACAACCTGTAGCAGGGCCCAAAAGTCTACCCTTCTTTCAAATCCATTCCTCCATGGTCACACAAAAAAGTGGTTGAAAATCCACTCTGTCTCTTGGGGCTCTTAATGCAAATTACCACAGTGTGTCCCGCAGTGGTCCCACAGCAGGCTCTGTCCCCAAGACTACTGCACCACAACATGTCCTTCCTTACCCCAGCTATGGCCAGGAATAGAAGTCGGTGGCTTGGTTTAGAAAAAATAAATGGTGTATTTTACATAGTCCCTGCCAGCTACAAGCTGGGAGGAAATTAGTGTGTTCCTGGACAGGAATGCTCACAGGAAATTGTCCAGCTCCTCCCATAAAACATAACATTTAATATCCTTGTTGAATGAATAGAGGACCTGGAACAGCATAAGTCCCGCTGTAGGGATGATTAAGGGCCGTCCTGGGCCTGTAACTCATCACATGGTCCCTACAGAGGGACTTGCTGTTCAAGGTTCTCTATTCATTTGTTTCGTGTGGGGCTATATATTTTAAGGATATTAAATGTTATGTTTTATGGGAGGAGATGGACAATTTCCTGTGGGCATTTCAAGTTAAGGAGGACTGCCAATGCAACCCCCTTTTTCCTGGCTTCCATAGTGGATTGGGTGAGCTGGATATAATTTCTGCTTCTCTTGTTCTTGGACAGGCTATAAAATGGCTCTACCCCTCCTGCACTCTGTATGGTTGGAGTCCTAATTCGAAAAACCTTGCGACTGATGACTGCTACAGTGATTGGGTCACCTATGATCCCCTACATTGACTAACCTAAGCAGGGTAAAGGACTTCCAGCAGGGTAAAGGACTCTTCACCCAAAGTAGGTATGCATATATTACATTACATTTACTTATTTACAGGGCTGGATTAGGTGTGGCGGAGGCCTATTGACAAAAAGTCTTGTGAAGGACCTTGTAAGGAACCTTAGATCAATTTTTGCCCTTGCTGGAGACCCCCAAGTAATGAAGACCTCACCCCCAGTTTGCCCCTGCTTTAATCTGGCCCTGCCTATTAGGGTAATGATTATCTCTAGCTAATTGAAAAATGTCCCTGCCCCAAAACTCAATCAGTGTGCTAGAGCTGAGCTACCCAAAGTGGACGACTTGCCACATTTTAGTGAATTACACTCATATTTTGAGGAGGCATTTCCTGGAGGCATAAGGAAGATCATGACACAGCAGAGGTATAATGCAATACACAAATGTGTACTGTGCTGTATTTCGCTCCCAATATATGCAGTACAATGCAGTGCAGCACTAGTTGTGAGGACAGTCTGAGAAATGTTGCCAATTTAGCCTGCTTGGCTCTAGCATGCAATGTCTGCACTAGGACCCCGCCACATTAAAGCAGCTGCTCCTTCCGGTCTCCTGCGGCTGCCCCAGGAAAAGATAGAAAGCAGCATCCCCGGGGTCCGCGAGCACTCCCGTCACCCATTCGCGGGTTTTACTCCAAAACGGCAGCACCCAGGATCCAGAGCACCGGAAAAGTGGCACTGGCCCGTGCATAAGGTATGGGTTTTTTTTCTTTGTAACCACCGTCCTGCCTCATCTCCAGGGTAGGGTGGCAGGATGGGGATATTATACTTTGACTAAAGTTGCGCTTTAAGTTACACCACTGCTGTCAGTGTTTCCCACCCATGTTCAGCTGAAGTGTTCTCTCACAATCTTGTCAATTCTGAAGAAATGGGTTCAGTAAGATGTAGTAGTATTATCCTGCTTGGCAGTGACTATGCCCTGGGTAGGAAAGGGGACCATTGAGTAACCATTTTTTTTACTTTTGGTCCACTTTAAAAGTTTCAGCATAAACTAAAGTGATGTAAAGCTGCAGCAGCAAAAACAAGGTGGGGGGGTCTAAATACATCACACTTCAAGATGAGTCCTTGATAAATAGAGCAGTATGAGGGTGAAAAATGTAATGAATAGTTGCTATGTGGCAATGGAAATCAGTGAATTGCATGAAAACATTGGCTTGTTATTTTACATTGTTTAAAGATCAGGTTTGGCCACTAGATTTCCAAGACATAAAAAGTTGACCCACAGGGTGAGGCATATTACTACTGCTATCTGTGCATTTCTTTCTCTGTATGAGGAAGAGGAAGTAACAGCGGCCATGAACGCAGGAAGAGTGAGCTTTGTTACGCGTTTGTTCGCCTGACAATGATTAATCCATCAACATGAAGCACAAGGCAGATTCCCCAGCAAACTACAGTAAATGAAAAGGATCCATCAAATGGTGCGCACAAGTTTCAAGTCTAAATTCAGTGCCAGAAGCTTCTCGTTGGGACGACAAGCAGGCGACTGTCACTCAATAGAGTCTGCGGGATTTTTGTTTTGTTGCGAGGGATTTATCTTGCCTGAAGCCATTTTAAGTGCAACATCTACATTATCGAAAATCCAATGCAGAAAGATAACTGAGATTGCAATTGCATAGCGTGAGGCAACGCGCCTCATGGGGTCCTGTAAGAAGAGGCTTCTATTCCGGCGCCAACAGTGGAGGGAGCTGTGTGGTGAGTGGATGACACCAATCAGAACATTTTGTCTCCTCCCGTCTAAAGAGAACCACTGTGAATGTCTGCAGCAGAATAGGCTTCCTAGGGGGGTGCCATCAGGGCTCATCCTTTAGTACAGTAGAAATATTATGTTTGCTCATTGCTTATCGTGACATCATTTCCCTGCTTCCAGCCAGGGAACTTATCACTGTCCAGCAGCGAGTGATGGGAACCAGACTTTTGTATAGTGCAAGGCAAAAAGACAGCCGCTGTTCTGTTATCTCTACAACACAAGAAAGAATGCTGCAAAAAAGGCTTTGGCTTTATTGTAGTAAATCCCACAAATGAACACACACAACATGAAGGTAGAAACAATAAGATGTAAGGAACACCTGTGCCTATAAAAAGTTCCAAAAGCAAACTTAACAAAAAAGATAGTTCTGTAAACAGGTCCAAAGTCAATGGGAAGTGTGTAAAATCCAAAGGAGAAGTCTAGTCCAAGAAATAAAAAAAGCAGAAAAATAGTTACCGTTCTTGATTAAAGAGAGAAGAGGTCCACTCTATACAAGGTCCAGGCTGGTGAGATAACTAAAACTGGCACCCAGGACAATGTAACTACATGCATAGAGATGACCCTTCAGGATGGGCACTTCAGCAGTTGAGTGTTCTCAACTGGCCCCCAGTCCTAGCCATGATTTCCAGCACTCTCAGAGCCTTGAGAGTCATGATCAAATCCCATACGCGTGGCACATACACTGGTAACTTCTCTCTCTCTTTTGTCCGTCCCTTTTCTGTTTCTCCCTGTCACCCTTGTGTCTCTCTCCAGTTTCTATATCTCTTTCTCTTTCCTGTCTCAATCTCTCTCTTGTGTCTTGTTCTCTAGTTTCTCTCTCTCTCTCTCTCTCTCTCTCTCGTGTCTGTCTTTCATTGGTTTTGGATGTCTTTCTTGCACTCTTTCTCATGTTCTCATGTCTCTCTCCCCTGTCTCTCTTCATGACAGTTCCTTTCCTGTTTCGCACTCCCTCTTGTCACTCTCTATGTTTCTCTCATTCGTGTTTCTCTCTATCTCTCTCTGTCTTTCTTTGGCTTGTTTCTGTCTTTGGTGTGACACTCATTTGTTGCACTCAGGGCTGGCCCAAGACATTGTGCTGCCTGGGTCCAAGAGTGAAATGCTGCTCCCCCCCAAATTAAAAAAAAAACGAGGAGAGGTGATTTTTACTAGGCAAACTGGTGTTTTTTCACATAGTGCAGAATCTCAATTCGGGTTTTGTTCCACTTTAAATGAACCAAAACCCAGGATTTTCACTATCCTGGGCTTTGATACTTACTTAGGAACAACCAGATTTGTGATGCCCCACTCTATAAAAAAACCCAAATCTCCCCACTGTCTTGGCTGGGGGTGGGTGGGTCATGAGGGGGCATTAAGGTGCCAGCACCTTTATTTCACCTTTTTTCTTTACTTTAGTACAGTAACCACATACTATGGCACCTCGACTTGCAAGTCGCTGCCCTAGGCACATGCCTAGGTTTGTCTAATGGTAAATACAGCCATGCAGGTGATGACTTTCATCCCACAAATTGAGCAGATTAGTGATAGCACAGTTTAGTTTTGGAGCCCTGCATGGGACCCAGTTGAACCTACAGCTGTTACAAGCAGGTACATTAGACCCAAACTTCTTGGCCTCTGCCACTTGGCTGGATATCCAGCATTCCACAGCACTGGGCACGGTCTCCCAGCTTGATAAATAGAAGAACATGGGACAATCAAGCCCTATTCTGAAACACTGCACCTCTCCATTAAAGAAGGCCACCAACCAGTACTGTCCTTCTCTCTGTGACAGGGCATCTTAATTTGGGATGCGCAGTGTGTGGACCCCCCCACCACTTTCAGCAATCCCACAGAGCATGCAGACAGGCAATGAGCACGCTCAGTGCAACATTCAGCACAAAGCTGGCTAAGGGGGGGGCACTGGCCACACCCCCTCCCCACCTGGTGCACGCCTCAGATGAAGTTAAAGCAGGGATATGGCCATAGCCCACACATTCAATGTGGGATTGCCAGCTATGCAAGTACTGCAGGGGCTACACACAGCAGCACATCACAAATCAGAATCAGCCCTGGAGTCTTTTAGCCATTGGTGTTAAATGGGCAATAAGGGGTAGCCCTGTAACTGGACAAGCTTAACCCCAACTGTTCCAATTACACTCTATACAGGTGACCAGCAAACATGGCCGCCCAGGATGCACAGTCACCGTAACCAAGCAGCCACCCACGGGCAGGTGTACAGCTCTGCCACCGATGTCTTTTAATCTTGCACCTGGACAGTACAGACTATAACGGGCAACCCGTGCCCATGGCCCTTGGCAGGCTGGAAGCCACCAGGCACCGGGCTGTAACGTGCCGACCGCCCACCTAGCTCTATGAACGCCAGATAAGTTGGAACCTCCTCTCTTCCACGAAAGCTTCCAGAAGCAACCGAACTGAAGGTATAGTGAACTTGCGGCAGCCTCTCCCGCTTATCTATCACAGTGTGAAGCAGCCGCTGGTGTGCACTATGCCTCTCTCCAGACCCGACTAGCCCTCTGCCTCCAGCAGTCCCTGTCAAATAGCGACGCTTCCCCCTGCAGTGGCTCAGCCAACCAGCGTGGCTATTGGGGGAAGCCGCGCCTCCCCCAGCAGTGCGCGCACTCTCCTGCCGCTCGCCTCTGCCCCCATTTTATTGCATCCCACAATGCCACGAGTGCGGCGCTTCTCTCGGCTCTGCCTCACACACGCAGTACGGAAAAGTTTGTGAATGACCCGCTATGTAGAGTGGCGTTCATTCCTTCTACGCTACGCGTTTGCCTCCACAGTCACAATGTTCCTGCCCGCTGCTGCAGCCCACCTCCGCCGCCAAATATGTTCCCGCCGCTGCCAGCAAAGTGCCGCCCCCCTTAAAGTGCCGCCTGGGACCATGGACCCACCGGGACCCATGGTAAGGCCGGCCCTGGTTGCACTCTCTTTCCTGTTTCTCTCTCTTATGTTTCTCTCACCTGTTTCTCTTTTTCTCTCTCATGTCTGCCTCATTCCAGTTTCTCTTTGTCTCTCATGTCTCCCTTCTCACGTGTCAGTTCCTTCTGGCTTCTCCTTGTCCCTCTCGTCACTCTCTCTATTTTTTTCTTGTTACTCTCTCTCTCTCTCTCGTGTCTCCTTTTCTGTTTATCTCTCTCATGTCTTTTTTTCTTTGGCATCTTTCTACCTAGTGTGACACTCCCATGTTGCACTCACTTTTGTCTCTCACATGTTTCTCTTTCTCTCAGGTATGACTCTCTCCAGTTTCTCTTTGTCTCATGTATCTACACTGTGTGTGTGTGTGTCTCCTTCTCTCTCTCTTCTTTATCTGTCTGTTTCTCTGCTGTAACTCACTCTCAAATTTCTCTCTCTCTCTTTCACTCTCTCATGTCTGTCTCTCTTCTCTCTATCTTCTGTTACTCTCCCTCCCTCTTCTAGATATCTCTTGCTTCTCTCTCTGCTTCTCTTATGTCTATCTCTTCCTTAGACAATCTAGTCCTTTCTATCTTATTCTGCTCATACAGAAATTGCTTATTCCCTTATTTCCTTCACAGACTGGCTCAGTGCACAGTAATAGTTAGCGTTCAGCAGTCCTCCCCTGTACAATGGTACCTTCAATATTTCTTAGCTCTTTATTTTTCTTGCTTCCACTAAAAGACCAAACATGGATCTAGTTTTGGCAGGGTATATAAGTGAGCCCTCCACTTGCTGGTCGGCTTGTTTATGTGGATTTTTGATATGAGACCATTTTCACCACAGATCTCATAAAGCAACAAATCAATGATCTAGCTCATAATGGCGGCCGGGCCCATGGAAGGAGCAGTGACATAAAAGTTTTGAGGGCGCTTTGCGGCTTTGTGCACGCTACTAAGGCGGCGTGGGCAAGGAGTGGCAAGTTTTAATTAAACGCTGTTCATAATAAACCTTTGAGCCCGGAGTTGATGTCTTGTAGATCCCGATAATGCTTCGGCTGGCAGCGTGACAACGCTTGATAACATACTACTCTTTAGCCGAGTTTGGGTCCCCCGCTAACAAGCCAAAGCCCTTCATTCATTCACATGAGTGCACCAGAAGCCTAGTGTAACACACAAAGAGACGAACATGGGAATTTAGTCTGTCTCCCTGGTGACAGCGAAGCAATGTGATGAAGAAAAAAATCTCCCATGCTGTTGCTAAGCAGCCGAGAAAGCCTGCCTGCTCCTTCCTTGCGTGCTCTGCCGTGCCGAGATTGCCGATTACTGGTGACACAGCGCACCCTGCTGACTGCCAGCAACTATAGCCAGCGATGGCCGTGCAGTGCTACCATGACACGAAGCTGTCCCAGCTCACCAAGGAACTGCTTACTAATACCGAGGAGGCCTGCTGCATGATGGCTGGAGCTGTTGTGCTTTGTTAGATGTTCATAAATTTTAATAAAGAAGCAAGCCGTGATTCCTTAAACATTCCTTAAAGGGTGAGTCCACTTTCGATTGTATATATTTTTGTGGGGCAAAATGATGTCTTAACCCTTAAAACGGCAAGCCCTTGAGACTCACATGGTTGCCTCTTCAACCATTAAATGCCAATCACTTAATCATGGGCCTGATTCTGCCGCTACTAGCTGGCCAAAAAGAAAAAAAAACACTCATCTGACCCCTCAAATGGTCCGGCCTTCTCTTCACCCGGGGGGCATCCGATGCCCTCATCCGGGAATCTTTAGCAGAGGGCTCGAAAGAGCCCCCTGCTTCCAGTCGCCACTGACGTTAAAAAAATAAATAAAATTTACTTACCGCAATCCCTCCCGCTGGGTTTCCTCTTCACCCGGGAGGCCTCCGACTCCCCATCCCCCGGGCTCTTCCCCCATGAAGAGAGAGAGGGCCCAACACGTCACCCCGTGATGTCATACCACTTCCGGCGCTAAGCTGTCAGACGTTGGGGTGATCTCTGAAGACAGGTTGGAGAGGCAAGGGAAATAAAAGTAATTTTTCCTTTTTTACTGTAAACCCTTCCATGAGACCCCTATACCAGTTCACAAGGCTTGGGGGCTGGTAAGTCACCTGTGGCTAGTAGATTGCCCTTAAAAATCCCCCCAAAAATGGGGAGCCCGCGCCAATATTTTTTTATTTATGGATTATTTATGGTTTGTAGTATTTTATTTGTAAATGGTATAAAGTGCTCTTTTCAGTTTGGGGGGGGGGGGGTCTCCTGGGCAGGAACAGGGGCTACCAATACATATGTTGTACCGTTGTAATCTGGAGAAATGTGGCTTTCACATGCAATATGGATTTCAACAAATTATTTTAATAAAATAAATCTTTTATTTAAAATAAACAAGAAATGTTTTTTTAAAAATATTTTTTTTACTTTTTTTCACTATTTTAAAAAAACCCTGCAAAAATTACAATTATTTCATGTTAAAGACTAAACTCTGCTGCAAAATATATATAATTTTCCTTGGAATTCCTGCAAAAATCACAGTTAAACAGCGCAAAATGGTAAAAAAAAAGGACCGGTCAACAGAAGGTGACAAAATCTCAAGTAGGCTGGCACTTAAAAGGCTCAAAAGTATCTTTGCATGTTGGGTGTTGTTCTGTTTTCGGGGCCTTGCACTTTCAGATTTAGCTTCTTTTTACTTATTTGCATATTGTTTTTTTTAGGAAAATGTGACTTTGATTCAGTTTTTTTATTCTTTTTTTAGGGAAACCCTGTGCAACCAAAGAATTGATTGAGGGATTACTTCCAGAAAACTGCGTCCATGTCATCAAGCCTAGTACACCTAGAAAGCTTGAGGTGTGTACTTCCAGAGAATATATAGTTTGTGGGGGGTATTTCAAATGTGAAGAGTTGTTTTTTTTTTTTAAAAACTACAAGGAGCACCTAGCAGTTGTATTTTATCTGAAAATCTCCTAGCTGTTTCAGCTGTTTCAGTTTGGGGGAGTCTCCTGGGCAGGAAAGGGTGAAAGGGTGTCTACCAATACACATGCAGTACAGATGTATGGGTAAGGGGGCTTTTACATGAAATATGATTTTGTTGGAAAACTTTTATTACAGTTTATTACAAAAAAACTGTACAGTTCCTGTAGCAGGATACTCAGGGGTAGGCTAGCGGCGGGCCGTGCCTCATGGGTTTTCATCCACTTTAATGTTATGGCTGGCTCAGGACACAGGCACTGAAATAGAGCAGATCACTCCTGTAAAGGTGGGATGGTAGGCTCAAAAACCTACCACCCCTGGATTTTATTTCTACCAGGAGAAGAAAACCACAGCCATGGCACGATTTTTTTAAGTTGGGGTGTAAAAGTTGGTGCTGGCTGCAGCAAAGTCAAATCCAGATAAACATTTGTGGTATAACAGGAGCTGGCTTTACTGAAACATGCATGCAGTATGAGAATGTCACCTTACACGGTGGCTAACACAGATAGTAAAAAGCAAAGTCATAGAGCAGAGCTGAAAATACAGGAAATACAGCACATTGGAAAAATGCATGTAGAGACTACAGTTAAGCATTGGTAACAGCGACATCTAGTATCCTAACTGTAAGCTGCATTGAATCTAGCAAATGTCACTCCAGCAATAGACTAAGGTAGAAGTTGTATCTCCAACACCCCTTCTCAACAGTTGAGGCTTGGTCTGTTAAACTCATCTTCTTTGTAAGCCTCGAGTGTCTTTCAGAGGTCAGGGGCTTAGTAAAGATAGCTTTTGTCCTATCAGTAGGGCAGTAAAGTAACCCAGGAAGTCCCTGCTCTTGAAGATCCCTCAAAAAGTGGAACTTCATGTCAATGTGCTTGGTTCTCGAGCTAACTCTTTCCATCTGCACAAGTGCAAGGCATCCTTGATTGTCCTCAAAGATTCTTGTTGGTTCCAACTGTGGTTGACCCACGTCTGTTAATAGTTGTCTCAGTCATATAACATCTTGGCTTGCCTGTGCTGCTGCAACGTACTCTGCTTCAGTAGATGATAGTGTAACAGAGAGTTGCTTTCTGCTGGTCCAACTGATAGCACCTCCCGATAGCAGAAACAAGTTGGCAGTGGTGGATTTTGGTGTCTCTGGCCTAGTCGTCATCCACATACTGTATCTGGAATGTAGATGAACGCTTTGCATCCAAAAACTCTTAGGTATTTTACACTTGGCTTCTCATTGTGCCACAGTTCATATGGAGTTTTCTCCACTGTTCAAGCAAATAAGTAGCTGTCATTGCTGCCTCACCTCAGTATTTTTGTGGTAGTCCAGAGTCTGTCAGCATTAATATGATCATTTCAGTCAGACTTCTGTCCTTCCTTTCAGGTACCACATTTGGCTCTGGTATGTATGGCACTGTCCTTTGATGTTATATTAAGGTTCAGCTTTAAGTACTCTTGTACTTTGTGTCCTGTGAATTCACCTTCATTGTCACTTGAAAGTATGAGAGGCTTTGTCTGAAATGTGTTACTTGTCTTTACTACATATACCTGCAATTTGTCAAGAACTTCACTCTTGTGTTGCATTAGGTAAGTGACTGTGTACCTTGAATAGTCATCTATGAAAGTCATTATGTACCTGTTGCCTCCAGGTGTATGTGGGTTTAGGGGACCACCTACATCACTGTGATCTAGGTCAAGTGATCTTGAAACTCTATTCTGACTGACTTTAGGAAGTGTTGGTCTTGTAGTTTTGGATTTGATGCAACAGTCACACTAAAAGTGGACCAATCACAAGAATTTAGAATATGCTGGTAACTGGTCCCTGCCCTGGGGCATCCCATTGTGGGATGCCCCCTAAGTGAAACCCCCCAGATCACCCAGCTTCACTCACCTTTTCCTGTTCACGATGCAGGCGCTCGTTCAGTCAGCACTTAATGCGGCACATACTAATGTGCGGCATAAAGCCATTGATTTGAACTGCACTTCGCTATAGGTGCGCCGACGGCCACATCCCCGGCTTCCATGTGGAGTGCACCAGTATCAGGTAAGATTACCGGCGTCCCAGGGGGGTTTCAAACAGAGGTTCATCCAGCATAGGATGCCCCGGGGGCAGGCTAGTGGCCAGTCTTAGAATCTTAGATTTCAGGCAAGACGCTGGGGGTGATTGGTCCACAGTAATTGGACAAGGGGAGACTGTCAGATCCTTTGTCAGTTCCTTTATGCATTCTGTGTGTTTGTGACCTAAACAACGGTGCCACATGGGTATACAGTCATTGTGTTTATGTGTGCATAGTCTCACCTTTTCCTTCGCTATGTTACGGTGATATAGATGGTCATCCAGTTTAGTCTTGCCATCCAGGATAGAACACTTGTCACCTTGAAATTTTATAGTGAGTCCTTTGGCTGTCAGATGCTGTAAAGATAAAGGTCCTCCTTGTAGATCAGGAAAATAAAGCACATCTTTCACTGGTATAGCTGAATTGTGTCCCACATTATTGGGGCATACATGGGTTCCATGCCCATATTCATCTGCATGTATTTTACTTTCATCTGCAAAGTTAAATAGTCTATTTGTTATTCATATCAAGCAGTGTGAAAAAGCTTCTATCACATGTCATGTGACTGGTTGCTCCGAGTCAATGCACTGTTGCCTGTTACTTTAAATGTGGCATTCCAGTTACCTTCACATGGATCAGAGATTGTGGCTCTGTCTTTCAGTTTAGTATAAGAGTGACGCTGTCTCATTTGCTCTGTTTGCAATATAGAACAGTCTCTCTTTATATGTCCCTGTTTGTTGCATCTAAAGCCCACCCTAGTTTCCTTCCTGTGTATCTTTGTGTCTGTAGCTTTAAGAGCAGGTCTGGTGTCAGTTTCTGTGGAGTCATATGCAAGCTCCTTCCTTCACTGTTACTCATTTATGAACCTGGTCTTTACAAATGCTAGTGTCAGACCTGTCTCAGGCCTTGTCTCCAGCACATTAAACACTGCAGTGTATGTATCAGGCAAGCTGCACAACAACATGGCTGCAACTTGACTGTCTGTTATATTCTCACCAACTGATCTTAGTGCGATCACTTCCAGCATAGAATTTATATGGTCCTGGATAGCCTAATTTTGTAAAGTTTTCCCAGCAGAAACAACTTGCTGTTTAAACTAAATCTGTCAGTGTAATGCAGTGTTTTTCACATGCCTTTTGCTGTATTGTCACTGCGTATGTGAATACGCTGATCATCTTCTACTAGTAAGCTTATAATGGCCTGGGCCTGTCTGGTTTTCCTGTGCCAGTCCTAAATTGTTATGTGACCTCTCTGTATTGATAACCTCCCACAAGTAATCTCTGGATAATAGAATTTACACTTTAAACGTCCATAGCTCATAATTTGCATTGTTCAGCTTGGCCACTGAGAGTTTAAGCTCTGAGCTGCTGACCCTTCCTTTATACATAAGAACAGTCTTACTTGTATACAGGAGATGTCTCTGAAAGGTTTCTATATGTTGATCTCTACACCAACCACTGTGGCTTTATTCAGTCACTGAGCCCATAATCTGTTACAAAGTTTGGGGTGCTGGGTGCAGCGAAGTCAAATCCAGATAGACTATTGTGATTTAACAGGAAATGGCTTTACTGGAATATGCCTGCAGTATGAGAATGTCACCTTACATGGTGGCTATCACAGAAAGTAAAAAGAAGTCATAGAGCTGACCTGAATATACAGAAAATACAACACATTAGAAAATGCATATAGAGACTACAGTTAAGCATCTAGTGTCCTAAATGTAAACTGCATTAAAGCTAGCAAAAGTCACTCCAGCAATAAACTAAGCTGGAAGCTGTATCTCTAACAAAAGTAACTCCTCCTCTATGTGTATTTTTGCAGATTTGTAATATTAGGCGATTTGGGGAAATTGGTACTTTAAAATATTGGCTGAAAATGAGCAACAAATTCCTGATTCATGAGTAATAAGAATCTTGCAGGGAAAAAAAATTTTAATATTAAAAATCTGTATAAATCTTAACCCAGTTCACCACCCAAACAAAAAGAATCCGATGGATCTGTGACTGATGGCGCGGGCATGAATCCAACACAGAAGCACCAGTGACTAGAGTTCTAGTCCATCCAGCTCAGGATACGATCCAGCTGTTTAGCTGATCACCGGAGTCTGGCCGATCAGCTGTGGGGGACAAATGGTAAGTACCCTTTTTCCCCATTCATTTTTTTGTTTGGTTGGTCAATCCCTCTAAGATAGCAAGAGGACATGTTACATATATTCCGTTCTGTGTGCCAAAGATAAAAACAGAAGTGACAAGTCTTGGAGAAAAGATCTGCTGACTTCTAAATGTTTTTATTCTGAGCCAGCATGTGAAGACCAGTAGAATGAACCACTCTTATATCTTCCAAAATTATCTACACACATCAGAGGAATGGTAATGGCAATAAGTAGTTATTCCAGCACAGGCTAGCTCAGGAAATTGGCTGTTAAGAGTTGAGCAATTCTCTCCTGTAAAAGCAAAATGGTGAACATAAAAGCTGTCACTCCTGATTCTGTTTCCTCCCAGCAAAAGAGGATGGAGGGTGACTCCTCCTCTTGTCTATAGGGCACATGTTTTTGGACTTTTTTCTACTAATTTATTAGAATAGTATACCCTTAAGTAAGCCGGAAGTTTAGAAGGCGCCGTCCCTTTAAGGAGGGCAGCCCACATGACTGGCCTGCGTTCCTGCCCAGAAGCAGACCAGCCTTGTGGGAATGGTCACGGGGGGAAGTGACATAAGGGGGAAGGGGAGTATAAAGGGGATGGACCCGCCCGCCCTGTTTTTGATTAGGGTTGGGTTTGTCCGGCCACAGTCCTGGTGGAATGGGGTATTGGTGAGTGGGCGATATGTGAGCTATGTTATATAGGTCAACTATGTACATGTTGTTTATAAAAAAAAAAATAATAAGAGATGTTCTTCCTTTTTTGCATTATTGTTGTGGGCACCTGTTGTGTGTGCTTCAATGTTATTTATTAATGTTATTTATTACTGTCAGATGCAGATTGTTATAAAAAAAAAAAAAAATGTTGTATTTTGTTTATATGTTAATGTATGATCCTTTGTGAATGGGTGGGGATTCTTGTTGTAACAGGGATAATTGGTTATGTAATTGTCACAGCCGTTTGGCGGGTCTCCTCTCGGGTTTCTTGTCTGAGGTAGCAGGTTTAATTTGGTTGGATATGTGGCTGTTTCCAGCGGAAACCAGCCAGGAAGGTTCTGGGTGGTAAGATAAGGAATTTGGGCGATCAATTTGGGGGGGCAGGGGGTATTTTGACCTGTTATACTCCCAGGCCTAGGAGGCACGCGGACGAACTTATGTTGGCTTCCGCTTTGTGGCGCGTTTGTCTCTCCCCCTCCCATGGTGGAGTAGGCAAGCCACCGTTGTCCTAAAGAAGGCTCAACAGAGACTGTATTTCCTAAGACAACTTGCGAAATTCGGAATGTCTAAAAGGATCCTGAAGACCTTCTACATCGGCGCAGTAGACTCATTCCTGAGCTCCTCCTTCACTACTTGGTATTGTGGGATCACAGCCAAAGACAAGATCAGGCTGAAAAGGATCACCAGGACCGCTGAGCGGATCGTAGGATGTCCCCTACCTGACCTAGATGAACAATTCAAGGAAAGGATCCGCTCAAGGGCAAAAAGAATAGTAGGTGACCCCCCACACCCAGGTCACCCCTTCTTCAATCTCCTACCATCTGGACGAAGTTATCGGGCTCTCTCGTCCAGAACCTCTCGGTATAAAAACAGTTTCTTCCCACTTGCTGTTAAAGCACTGAATAATAAACTCTAAAAATCCTGGAAAACTTTCGATCCCCGGCGCATCACCAGTTACTTAAAGGAATATCGTATGTAACAAAATCCTTTGTAAATATGTATAACTAGCGAATGTTTATACCCCCATTGATGTATATAGTATGTGTGTTGATGTATATAGTTGTGTGTCTAGCAAATGTTCAAGCTCTATGGAGAACCCCCCTTCCAAAAAGTATGCCTTGTTTGTATTCTGTACATACTTGGCGATCAATAAAAGTATTCATATTCGTATTCGTACATGGTTGTCTTATCTTAGGCTTCTCAGACCCGGAACAAAAGGGGGGGCCCTTTATTTGCGTGTAATTTGTTTATATGTTGGGCTGTGGCGGATTACATTTTTTAATCTTTCCAAAGACATGGTGGTTTGGAGTCGTTATTTAGTGGTGAAATTTAAGGGAGGTAGGGCATATGGTGCACTAGCCCAGTCAAGACCTTGTCTACAGATGTCAACAAAAAGTGCTTTGATTGGGCAATTTTAATACTGACATAAAAATGGCTGGCTCTGTAAACTTAAAAATTTGTTACTCCATTTTTGTGGTCATCAAACCAAAAAAAAATCTTTATGTGCAAGTATCATTTTTTAAGCCCGTAATTGAGACTAACTAAAAGGATGCCCTTAGACAATACTAATAAGCAGAAGTAATTATCAAATCCACAAAATTAATTTATTCAGTGCTGATTTAAACCCCTCCAATGTAATTGAATCCTATCTGTGTTAATATAAAATCCCTCAAGTAATCAAAATGAATATTAATATCTGCACCCAACCACATTAATTTATGTCCCCCTTTAGGAACCTCTAGGAAAATGGAGTCCTGGTACTGGCAGAGAGTGCATGTCCTTAGGTGGATGGCTTTGCGTGACATTGAGATCCTAGAAATCATTATCCACTAATGATTTGTTCTGATGAGATCCTCGTCAGCTCCAGAAAAGGCTGGCACCAGTGCTGGGGACGCGTGATTCTAAGCACTTTTCTGTACTTCTTAGTAATGTTTTGCTGCTTAGCAGGGGGCAGGAATCCCTTCTTTGCAACTGAAATCATGATATGGTGATGCCAAGCAGTGTAGAAATAAAAATCTTAAAACCACAAAATACAGGACGCAAATACAATTAATTTGAAGTGAATGATTACTCTTTCCCCCACAATAAATTTGAATTGGGAGGGGGGTGATTACTGACCTAGTCAGCACTGGCCGCCCAATCCCCCAGCGGATATGGGGCACCTAAAGTCTTGCTTAACTTCAAATTCTTAGCAGCCACTGCCGGTGGAGCCTTTTAGTCACCCAATGAATGCACAGCAGTGGCCCTACTGGTACAGTGATTGGCTGGGTAAGCAGTCAATCCCTGTGCAGAAACTTCACTAGCTGTACAGTGGTGA